>CM021771.1:4905449-5036003 GCA_011076525.1 Nettapus auritus | reverse complement strand
TTTATTATATATTATATTTATTATATATTATATTTATTATATATTATATTTATTATTTTCTTTTCCTTAAAGAAAATATAATGGTTTTGCAAAGCTGTTTGAGATACTACTTACTTGTCATTATAATACAAAGTTCTAGCAACAGCATGTATGCAGGCAGGGATCAGTGGAAAACCTGTGAAGAGAAAACAATATTTTCTTCATATGTAAGCCTATATAATAAGTAACTAGCTAAACAAACGTGCATCTCTTGCAGCGATCCTCTATATTTTCATCTCATCCAAATTATATACAACCACAGAGCAAATAAAGTAACATCAATTCAGTCTCTGTTTTCCCAGATTTCTTTCAGAGGAGCATATAAAACCTTATTCCCACTGTCTTATCGGGAAATCCATACCATTGTACAGATAGAAAGGCAAATCAAATCATAACTATTTAGAACCTAACAATAAATCTTTATTAACACTTTTTTTTTCAGACTGCAATCCACAGTAATGCTAAATACTACGTAACGCTAAAAATATCAGTATATTTTTATATGTGATCAGCTGTGTCTGTTGTGGGACAGCTATCAATAGTGGTACCATGTCATGTTACAGCTGAATGTGCCAATACAATGAAGTACAAGTTCTCACTTGCAATTTGTGAGTATGCTGTTGTGCATTACCTGAAACCACCACGTCTGGCTTGTTAGTTTTAATACTGACATTACTTGAGATCTTTAGCTACTGCTATTCCGTATTTGCTTAGTGAACAATACAGGTCAAATGGAACTGCTGGAAAAATAAATCCTTGGCCATCTCTAACTCAGTTTTGACCCTCCACCCTAGACATGGCCAGACTTCTCTGAAAACAAACATTCATTCCTGAATAAACATCTTCAAGATGAGGAACAATGAATAATTACTTCTTAATGTCTTTTTTATAATAGGAGACTATTTTCTCTTCACAAAGGAGGAGTCGCTTCCTGACTCCAGTAATGCATAATCTCTCTTTCAGCAAAGATAGAGGTACATACAACTTCCTACGTTAATATTTCTAAGCCTGTTAAAACACCACAGACAAAGAAGAGGGGTGTGTCATCACTGTTCAAAGCTGCCAGTGCAGAGAAGCAACAGTACAGCTGTTCAAATTCTCATGAAAAGGAGTAAAAGATAACATTGGCCTGACAATACAGAATGTGAAATTGCATACCCCAGCCAAGAAGGTAATACCACATCAAGTGCTGCTTCTCAGCAAAAACAGCCACCACAATAAGAGTATGCAGGTAAACGCCTTCACACAGCATCCAGAAGTAGTTGCACCCCATTAGGTACAGGTAGATGAACTGTGACACTTTGCAGCTGATCTGCAGAAAAAGCAGAATACAACAAACTCGTAAATTGCAGAAATCTCACAGAGATTTATTTGCAAAATGGAAAAAATACTGCTCGAGTCAAATATACACATTTAATTTTTTTCACTATATTACGTATTTTTTATTTTTATGGATTTAAATTTCCATAGTTCATGGTGACCAAGTTGGTAGCTGCGTCTGTATTCTTATTTAAGCAGACATGAGAACTTTGAGTTTCTCCAGCATAATGGCAAAGAGCAGTAATGATATTTCTCTTTATTGTAGATATTGACACAATTGACCATTCCAATAAAAAGGAAGTCTTTAAATTATTGAATGGTAACTGCATGAGAAAATGTCCTTTGATGAAGCTAATTCTCCTTAGGTTATACCAGTCACGCCATAGCAAATGATTTACATTTTGAAAACACTTAAAAAGATCCCAAATTCAACCTAGTCATAACTGAACTTAGAGCCAGGGGACAACTCATACAGTAGGTCCTAATAAGAAGCTGTCTTGTTGGCATATACCTGTATTCGAAATATCCTCACATATTCTTCAACTGAAATGGTTGTAGCTTATTGTGAAAAATAAAGTGTGAGGTTGTTAAAAAGAAGTTATAACTTAACCTTTTAGACACAGTATACCTTCTTTTTTTCTTCTGACATTGCTGAGTTTGGTTGATTGATCTCATTCTGGCACTTAACTTAAACCAAATACAATATTGCTTTACCACGTTCTAGTACCTAATTCACTTACTGATGATTATTCGCAGCTATCTCAAGCGTATTATCCAGAATTTTTATGAGCTTTTGAAAGGATAAAGAGAATTGATCTTTTTACTTGATTCCAACAGCTTCTGGATTTTTGCCCTAACTTTCACAGAATTTAAATTTATCTTCCACGTCCAAATAAAAATAAAGTCATAGTTAGGGATTTGTTTGTTTATGTATTTGATTTTCAGGCTCTTCCGTTGCTATAACTCCTAGCCTTTTGGGAGAGGCTACTGATTCACGCTTAACCCAGTATTATCAGGAAATGAGGGAGAGACAAATCAATCAGACCCTAAGGGTTGGCTTTTTTAGTCTGCTCTTTTTTTTGTTTGTTTTTTTGTTTGTTTTTCTGGGGTGTGGGGAAATATGAGGGTCAGCTTAATCCCCCTTCACTGAAAAATTAATTCTAATTTCAACTCAAGATGGCAAAGCAAAAGCCACATAAAAGTAGCTGACAGTGCCAAAATACATTCTAGAGCTTTTTTTTTTTTTTTTTTAACTGCCCTTCCTTGGTGACTTCAACTGTCATAACCCCTCTGACATCATCTAGAGTAGGCTGCTTCCTTGTAGTTGTTTCAGTGCAGAAGTGATCTGTACAAATTCAGAAGAGCCGTTCAGTATGCTCTGTCTCTGAAGCTGTTTTATTATTTCGAAACCTCAAATGTGAAATGCCCAAATCACTGTTAGCCATCTGCTGTAATACGTAACATGGTTACACCGTTACTGAACATTTTAACCTTGCTATGTACATCATTTCATCAACTATTCATGCCTCATTTATCCCTTCTGCATTGCTGAAGTTTTTCACATACAAATCAACAAGGCTGCCAAGTATACTTTCACTTACTGGATTAGTTGCAACTAACTCCTGATTGTTGGCAATTGCAGTCAGTGAAATTATCGTTACAACAGAGTTGCAAACAAAAGAGAAAAATAGATTTTTATGCAGGGTAATCCTTTGGCAACTCAAGCTCCTAGAAAAGAGAAACAAGAACAAATGAATACACGAGGGGACAGCTATGCGTAACTGGGGACAACTCTGAAATTTTGAAATACTAGAGCTCTTTATTTATTATGCAGTCTTACATCAACCCTTTCTTCAACTCCAGTCCAAATTCAATAGAATAATGTGAAAGGTAACACCTCCCCTTAATCTCCACTTACTTGACCACAGGAGGAAAGTCAGTACATTCAGTTCCAATACACTTACAACTAAAGACCTGCTTTGTAGAGGTCATCTAAAAAGGATTTTGATATGGGTAATATATAACACATTTTGTATGATTTATACATTTGTTTTTGTTGATTTCCCAATTAACCATCATACCTGAGCTTGAGGAAGCTGTTCTGCCCTATGTTTTCATTTACCCAGATCTGTCAAGATTTTTGGAGGACAATTCTATTCTACTCACATTCTCAGTCACTTCTCTTCCCTAATCCTATAGCTACAGAAATACCCAGTAAGTAAATAGTGAATAACGTATCTGAACTTGTGTATAACCAAGTTATAAACAGAACATTAACAGTTATAAAAGGCCGTACATAAGTGCATTTGTGTTCATTTTCAACATTTCATTTGAACATTGCAATAAAGTTAAAAGTAAAAATATACTTTCAAATGTTTAAAAAAGAGAAAACAAACCCAAACATTAAATAATACTAAACTATAGCTATCACTGAACATAGTCATAGCAGATTTCTGCTTATATGCCATTCTGTATCCATCAGGTCTAGCTTAGTGCCACTGCAAGAGACAGGAGTGCTGCTCATGCACGTTTTTGTTTGTTTGTTTGTTTGTTTAAAAAAAAAAAAATTACAGACACAAAAGATAGAAAGCCTACATGGAAATTAAAACAATTCAGATCATTAGAATATTAAAGCACAAAATTCCTGAAAGAGCAAGTAACATCCATTTTGCTATAAAAGCAGATCATCAGTCTTTAAAAAAAATGGGTAAAAATAACCAATTTAGGTTTAGCATAGGGGGTGCACAGCACATAAGAGCAAGCTGACTTGATTATGGTCATACGGCATGCCACTGGCAGCAGATGGGAACAGAGCCCGTTCTGCAGTGTTTGCGTTCCTCGGATAAACCTACCCAACTGGCAGAGAGAGGTGATTAAAGGCTGGGGAACAGTGGAGATGCCCGCTGGTTATTTCCAAGAAAGAACCCGGTTCCCAAAGCCTGTGCTGTACAATTGCATCCCCCTCCCTCCATGTTTTAGGCAGCAATGTGATGTACAACTAATTCACAAAATGGAACAGCTCAGCTGGGGGGTGAAGTTTATCACTTTCACATGCAACTGCCCTTCACTTGTAGATACCAGAAATACATGGACAGGGTCAGCAGGGGACAAGTCTGAATTGTCACATGGGGCAGGGGAGAGTGGAAATCAAGTTCTATGTTTTCTAGCTTTTTCAAACAGCATGCCTGGAATAAAGTATAGACATTAGTGATTTATCTTTAATTTGGGGGGGCAGTGGGACAGGAAGGAGAAGAACTTTATATTTTGAGAGAGAAATACAGAAATGGAATAGTCACAAAATCTAGAGGAGCATGTTGAAATCTGTTGGGAACACAGTGGATGAAACATGAAAACAAATGACCCCACTAACAAAAGAGATGGTCAGAAAAGACCATGTGTAGAGATTCCACTCCTTGGTTGCATTCTTTGCAACTATCACAAGAAGCGTGCATGAAGCATCCCACAAATACATGGAGTAAGTGAATAGGTTCAGATGCGCACAGCGCAATACTGGGAATCAGGCAGATGAGTTTCTGCAAATCACACCACAGAGCCCTGAGGCTACATACACTGAATTCAGGGGAAGGAAACCACCCCAGGAACCAGTGGTGCCACACAGAACACGGATCAACCCTACATAAACTCCTGGTTGCCAAGCTTTATTTGGCTGAAGAAAACAGGAAAAAACGTCCAAAATACAGAACACAGCTATGGATATAAGTTAAGTGATAAAGTGTATCTCATGAGGCTTTTTCTTTTTTTTTTTTAAGTTGGTTTTGTTTTTGCTTTTAATGTCAAAAACACAAAGCACTGATTATTAAATTATGCATAGTTTTTATATTCTTTGAGTATGTACCTCTATCTTTTTTCTATATGGCTCATATAGAAGGCGAGCAAGCAACACAAGATTCCAGCTAACAGCTCTGTGTAAACAAGCCCTGAAGAACTCTGGAAGTCTGTCTGCTTATTGTTAAGATTCAACACAGAGGCAAGGAAAAGCACGTACAGCTAATGGGGCCATCTCTCAGGGTCATCCAGCAGCTGTTCCTGTTGAATATTCAAACACACCCATCCACACCCACCTCCACCCAAGCATAAAAGGATTGAAAGGATCACCGGACAAGAAACAAGAAAGCAAGACTGCTGACATTTAAAAACGAAGAGTGCTTTTGGTAATAAAAGGATTTCTTCCTAAGCCTCCCCACCCTCCGTTTTCTGTTACCCTTCCTATAGACCTTCTTCTGTTTTTCTTAGTGACATAACGGTCTTTAACCATTTGATTCTCATAATTATGATCTAAGACCATTCAAAAGACTTATCACTGGATTAAACCCTGTGCAGAAACATAAAAATAGACCTCCCGCTAAATTATCTATTTCTTCTCTTCACTTGACTCCTGTACGTCTTGGGGACTCTGAAAAAAATCATTTCTCCAGGTTTTTTTTTGTTTGTTTTGTTTTTGTTTTTTTGTTTGTTTTGTTTTGTTGTTTTTTTTTTAAGATACTCAAATACAGCAAGATTCAACCAGTGAGATCCATATAGTCACATGATGGGAATTAGCCTTTCAGCTGAAAATAACTTAAAGTTACTTAGGAACCCAGTATCTATCAATCTATCATCCAGCTGTTTGCCCAGTCTGTTTAGTGTTGCTAACCTCTGTGAGTGCTGTCATGTGAATTGACATGATGCTTGATTAACAGTTTCTCCTTTATTTCATTTTTGTTGTTGTTGTTGTTCGTGTGTGTGTATCTTTGAAATTATAGCTTCCCTTTCTCTTGATGCACTGTTCTATTCTGTATTTTGTTGCCTATTTTTCTTTATGAAAACAACCTTAGAATTATTTTAAGAAAAACTTCCTATAAGACACATGTATCGTTTACAGTACATAACAGAATGAGAAGGCAGAGCCACTGCAAAAAGTTACTTTGATCTGTCATAGATGAATTATCAGATAGGAAGATCAGAGTTCCAAGCTTATAGCTTGTTTTTAAATCAAGAACTCCAACCCACTTGGCGAACACAAGTCACAGACTGGCAAAGTATTTCTAATGAGATAGTTTTCTGAAGAAAAATAATTTCAACTGAAAAATAAAATGCACTAAAATCTGAAAAAAAAAAAAATCAAATCTAAATCTAAATAGTTTATACTTGAAAAACCGAAGATATTTGGAAAAAAAAAAAGTAGTCAATTTTCCTAGGGAGAAATATCCCATCTTTCTGATCAACCCTAGAGATATTCTAATGGTCAGCAAGTCAGCAAATGTCATCTGGAAACTATCAATCTGCTAACAGAATAAATTATCTGGAAACATGACAAGTTCATAAGTACCCACACACAACAGCAAAAGAGAAATAAAGAAAAAATAAAAGAAAAAAGTCCACCTGTTAAAGCTATGAATAATTACACAACATTCAGCCAATACATAATACATCCTGGTATTAATCTAGATCCTTAAATATCCTTCTGGTACTAAAAATACTTTAGAAGAACTGCACATCCCAAGAGAACAGCTTGTAGAGAACTTTCTTTAGCTTCCTTTAAATTTTGCAATTTCCTTTTATATCTGAACATAACCACAGTCTAGAATTGTGGTTTGTGGATCTGGATTAATTCCATGTGGTTCTCTGAGGACAGAGGATCCTTCTACCAGAGGGAGAAAAAATCCCCGGAGGATATGACAAACATAACATTGTTATAATGGTAGCAAAGCAAACCACCTTCTTTTGCAGTAAGTGCCACAAGTGGAGATGGAATTGGCTTGGTTTTCATATTAGAGTACAGAAAAATCATTCTTTACTGTCTCTGAGCACTTAAAATCATACTCAATACCTTTTTATTTTCTCCTTAGAAGTCTATGTCAAAGCATTTTTTCTATCATGTGAGTTGTTTTTTTTTAATCTTGAACTTTTTCTTGTGAGAAAGTATTTACAGTAATAGCATTGCACTTTTTTTATGCAAAATCAACCTTATAAAGACTTGGGGCCATTTCATGTTTTGATTTTGTGGAGGGAAAGTGAACTTGGAAATAGTTGGGAACAAGTCAGAAAAAGCTGAGAAGTAATCTTGAATACTGTATTTCAAAGAGAAGCTACTAAGTTGAAACACTGTTAGGAATTTAATGCAAATTTGGGCAAATAATGCATATCTAAACTGGAAACATGATAGCCAGCCAGGTGTGACTAAGAAGGATGATTTTTAGCAGATATTTGCGACCCCTATCAAATCAAAGTCCAGAGCATGAGAAAAGCAAAATCTGACCCAGCCCCACCATTACTGCTATCTGTGCTACTCATATTTACATATTAGGTACAATTAAGGGTGGGGTGAGATGGTAGTGGTAAGAAACACGCGAGTCTGTAGAGCAGATCTTTCTTTTCCAATTACAATCAATGCAGATTGAACTGCTGTGAGTAAACAAGGAAAGCCTGCACTGTGCAGCATTTGGCAGAGCTCACAGCTCGTCCCTGACAGCACTGCACTTTGCCTCAGCGCTGCTCATGTGGCAACACTGGTTTCAGTGATCCTGGTTTCAGCTTTCTACTAAGCCTCATCAACTTCTAAGAAAAAAAAAAAAAACATTTCACAGGAAAGAGTTCACAAAATGTGAAGTACTAAGCAGATGTAATTTTAAAAGATCCCTGCAGTATGCTGCACTTCGTTGTGACATTGGTAATAAACGGCTCAAACTTTCTTGCTAGAAGATACTATATTAACTTGTAGTCAGTGGATAAGGCATACCAGCACAGTTGTAACATGGTGAATTTAAAAAAAAAAAGAGGGGGATTATTTTTATTGTTCCCATTCCTAATGTTGCTCTTAGCTTTGTTTTCTTTACAATTTATCATATTTTGTGGCTACCTACTTTGGCATACTACTTTATCTATCATATATCATCAGTATGTTCCATGCTTGACATACCCACACCTTCAGTTATTATTAAAAACAAACAGCAAGCAAGCAACCCTTCTTCCCCCGCAAACACTTGTTTAATAATTGTTATGTTTTCTAGTGCCATTTTCCCATTTCCAACATATGCTACACTTCTTAATTTGAAGAATTGGGATTTTAGGTATCTGAGAAAAAAAACACTAATTTTTTATGATATCATTATGTTCAATGCCAATCCAATATATTGATTTTTTTCACCTTCTTGTTCTGTCTAATTTTCTGGGATATCTAGTGTTCCAAAAGTATTGAAACTATGATACAATGACTAATATTTAGTAAATAATTTTACTTATACTTACTTAAAATAAAAGAATATGCCAAGAGAAATCAGAAGTGATGCAATTGAGAGACCATGTCCTATGATGGCCAGATAATATAAGTTCAGAGCCGTCTGCAATACAAGAACAAAATCAAGCACTTGTGATGCATACACAACTATTATTAATAAGCACAAGCATATCCCTTCTACCTACAAAATGATTATAACAGGATGAAGATAATAAAAACATTACTGATAATGATGAATCAAATCCAGAGTCCTGCAAATCAACATCTTACTAAGATCTCTTTCTGTAGGGCACATAACAGATTGATAGAAGTTGCTACGACTTAGCAGTTTAAACATTAGTTCTTTTTTTTTTTTTTTTTAACTATATATTTCTTCTGAGTATTTTTATAAATCTGGTTATTTATGCTATTGTGCTGGGTGCTCTCCTGTCTGAGGCTTGACTCATCTCTTTATGCATCTCTTAAGCAAAACATAATAGTGTGCTTTACATATGAATTTATTTATTTTTTGCTCAAATTTTTCTCCTATCATTTGAAAAATACTTCCTTCCAAGGAAGCTGTGATTGTGATATTGGAACGTTAGCTTTCATTTCAAGAATGAAAAAAAAAAAAAATAGCGACTCAAAAATAGTAAAGACTAAATGCTATTACTCAATAAATCTACCATCAAAATCCAGTATTATGAAAAGCTACGTACATAGCAAAAATAAAAATGAAGAACTGGCAAAGTAAATACATATATACACGTTAACATCTATTCTTTCTCTAGTAACAAAACTCTGCTTTCAATTATGGAATCTGTTTCTCAAAATCACTTATTTGGCATTAAATACAAGATAACCATTTTGCACATAAGAAAATGAAGATCTTTGGGTTTAACCTTTTGTTATCACAATAAAGTATAATTATCTACATTCTCTTAGGAAGAATAAGAGCATCCACGGGCTCATATACTCCACAGTCTGTGTCTCCTCTGAACCTGTAACTCCAATTTAAGCTCTGAATGGTTGCAGTCTGCTACATATATATGGACTTTTCAAATCACATAAAGAGATTCAAGATAAAGCTTTAAGAAATGTTATTACATGAGACAAGGGTACCTATTTGTAGAATAGTAAGAACTGTAGAATAGATAAAATTTTTCAAGTTATTATTTATTTTTTAAAATATATAATAAGGGAGTTAAAGCAGTAGTTTAAGTGAAATTTTCATAAGAAATCTGGAACTGAGAAAACAAGTGCTACCCCTGAAACTGTGAAGACTGCCAATGTATGTATTCCTATGGAAGGCCCATATCATATCCCACATGACAACCTCATCCAGTGACCAATTTAAGACAAAGTAGCATGTTTAAGATTTTGAACATTTCTGCCCAGTTTGGAACTGGTCCTAAACAGTGGTATGCTAGGGACTACAGAGGAACCATAGTGGTATGCTAGGGACTACAATGACATTAAGAATTGAGCAATGGACAACAGCCATGTTTATTGTGCATTATCTAACCTGCCTTGAAAGAAGGCCATAAAGAAGCTCCTCACATTATTCATACAGGAAGACCTGGATTGATCTAATCCTCTCTTAATAACATTCTCTCCGTTTCTAGTCAGATATTAGCAAGAATCAATGAGTTCATATATCTCTACTAGTAGAATTAAACTGCCATGGACATACTCAATTGATTTGAGAAAAAGCAATGCAAAAGTGCTTTATTATCACCTTTTCTCAATGTGGTTTCTTGGTAAATAACCTTAAACACTCTGACAGCAATGACACAAGCATTTAGGGTCCCTATTAGACTAGATGGCAGTGTTCTTGATATAATCTACTGTTATTGTGCTTTTTTTCCATGAGGCCTAAATTCACTCACAATCCACCCTTAAATTTTATATTTCTTTTTTGGGGGCATTTATGGTGTCATTTTACCATTTCTTCCCATGACTGAATGTGTTTTATAAACATTATGAATATTACTTGTGGACATAGAGGCTTCTTGAAGGGTTCGGGATAGGAATATGTAATTGCATCCATTATACCCTCACATATCACAGATTATCTCAGAAAGCAGTTGGAGCTTTACCACATTTTCTTCGCTAAATCTGTCAGTGGATGGGCATCCAAGCTAAACTACAGTCTATAAAAGTGCCAACTATATAGATACCCACATAAATAACTATGCACACAGTCTACATTTGATACATAGTAAAAAAAAAAAAAAAAAAACACAACTCACAAAGCATGTTTTTTCCATTTATATGGGCAGCTTAGTAATTCAAAAACTGGAAAAAAAAAAATTGCTTGTGAGCCAGGACACGAGACATTCGCAGGGAAAGGGCCACAAGGGAGAACAAACCCTAGCTAACACATCTTATCATTTACTAACCTTTGGCCTCCAAAAATTCTGTGGTCAATGCACTCAACTACAGCTTGCCTACGCTTTTGTAAAACAGAAAATATTAGCTCTGCTTTTCATATTATATTGGAAAACAAAACATAATTAAAAAAAAAAAAAATCCCAGTTCTTCTTCATGCTGCCTGGAAGATGTAGTAAGTCCAAATAAAACTGTTTGTGGACCTGCTGAAAATCTCTGTGACTATGAGTTAATTGGATAAACCCATGCACTCAGCAGGTCTTCCAGAGAAGTGCAAATGTCCTGCAGTTCTGCTCAGCTTATACCCTACTTCAAAATTACAGAGCAAAATGTAACAGATGTTCTTTTAAGGAGTACATTTTGCTTACCAGTAGGTGACTGTGGATGACATAGACAAGTACTAGTACTAGTTCACATTTAAAGTACCCACAAACAAAAATGGTAACGTATTAATCAAGCAGTTAAAATCATCTATGATTTTTTTTTTTTTTGAGTCTGCTTTGAACAATTCATCCTTTTTATTCAGCATGTTTTCTCTTTTTGCATTTTGATCTTACATTAAATATGCTGCCTAATTTTTGAGATGTTAAATTTTTCAGATCAATTTCTTAAACGGTGACAGGCATTTCATTTCCTACCTTCACTTTTTCATGCGTATAGATATTACACTGGGTGTAGTTTGTCCATGTCCTGTTGCTTTCTGGGTGTCTAAACCAGTTCCCACTTGGATCACAGATCTTCGTCACTTTTTCTACAGCCAAAGTAGTTGGAAAGAAAAACAACAACAAAAAAAAGAAAAACAAGACAAAAACACAACAGTCAGCACTGAAGTTCTACTTACTGATGCCTAGTATTTCATGAAAAAAGATTGGCAAACAAATGACAGCTTTATTAATATGACTAGAGAGACACTGCTTGTTACTATGAATTCTGAGAAACTAGAGGCCATTGCTTTTGCTTGGCAAGGGCAACTGATGATGTGTTCTTCTTAAGAAAACAAATACATTTTCCTCTTCCAATCCAGTTAAGTATCAAAATATAAGAAACTGTTGCAGAACTGCCAGATGAAATGACAGGAATGGCTTCTTTAACATCCAAGACATAAACTGATGTCTGACATCCAAGAAAATATCAATAGAGAAAGTGCTCAAGAACCAGACTGGAAAATTTCCAGGACCATATAATGATTTCTACCTAATCAAATGAAGAGAGGCATCAAAAGACCTTGGGAAAGACTAAATGCAGTAGAAGCAGACAAGAGTTGACATCTGCGACATTTTCCACATACTCACAAATGCAAAGTTAAGTTTACCGAAATAGGAAAAGATTAATTTGGAGAAAATTTTGTTGACTTCAACAGCTAAACTGAGGTAAAATAAATAATGTTTTTGCTTATCTCTGAGGGAAAACCTCATCTCTATGAAGAAAGAACTGTCATCTAAATTCTATTTGTATTTCCTCATCTACAGAATCTACTAAGGCACATTTCAAAACAAAACAACAACAACAAAACAACAACAACAAAACCCACTAACTCGCCAATATTCTATGTGATAGAGGTAAAAGTGCAGATAATGGATTTAGAGTTAGTTGAATTCTAGTATATTAATGACTTGAGGGGAGCAAAGAGTAGGTTTTTTATTAAGCAACATGTTGATTCAGAAGCCCATGCACGCTTACCTGATGGATTGAAATCCTGAAAGTAGTCAGGACAACGCTGTACTGACACAGTTCCTGCAGCAACATCACTCCAGCACAACCAGCCATCCCACGTCCTGTTACAGTAAGGACCTACGAACAAGTGGACACCTGATAATAAACTAACAACCCTCCTTTCACAAGTAAGATATTTTTTGAAAGATAAGTGTTTCATAAGTAAGATATAGCACTGCATATGTTAAGTTTCTCACTTGCAGCAATGAGTTTTCTTCATAAAGAAAAAAAGCAAAATTTAGCAACAGTTAATTATAACTTCATGTAATAGAAAGAGCTTCTTGCACATATATTTCTTTGAATGTGTTTTAGAATACATCATCTTTTACCTTTAAACAGTCTACATCTACTGTTTACAAACCTCATCAGATTTAGAGCATGGTAGGGTAACATTCTTTGGGTAAAGCAAAATACATCAATTCAGACTGAATAATGCACATGAACAAAGAGCCTTAAATTTGCAAAGACCATTTTACTGAATGTATTTACATTTTGGATGTACACCAAGCCTCTATATATGTGTTTATTAGCTCATCGAAAACACACTGGTATCCTAGAAGACCACATGGGAGGCAGACACAGTTCCTTGTCCTCAGATAGAGCTGAGCCTGCCAATACTTCTCTAACTGCTCCAGGACAGGGATGTCACAGAGTCCTTGTTCTGGAGCCCATTTCAATGCCTCACAGAAGCACAGAATCATCAAGGTTGGAAGAGACCTCCAAGTTCACCGAGTCCAACCTCTGACTTAACACTAACAAGTCCTCCACTAAACCATATCCCTAAGCTCTACACCTAAACGTCTTTTAAAGACCTCCAGGGATGGTGACCCAACCACTTCCCTGGGCAGCCTGTTCCAGTGACTAACAACCCTTTCAGTAAAGAAGTTTTTTCTAATATCCAACCTAAACCTCCCCTGGCGCAATTTTTAGCCCATTCCCCCTCATCCTCTCATCAGGTACATGGGAGAATAGACCAATCCCCACCTCACTACAGCCTCCTTTAAGGTACCTGTGGAGTGTGATAAGGTCACCCCTGAGCCTCCTCTTCTCCAGGCTGCACTCATGCAGATTTTTAATATCTATGTGTAGGCATGCAGAATGAGTGACCTACAGATTTGAAAATATTTTTGTATCTTCCTTCTGTTTTCTATTCAAGACTTAGTAACATCTTCTCCCTGCCCCCTAAACTATATCAAAGGATGCGTATTTCAAACCTCACATAGCTCCCCTTCTTCTTACCTAGAGGTTTTCCCACTTGTCCAGATCCTTTTAAACTCGTGGTGTGCTGGGCTGGACATAAACTTACACAGTCATACTCGTATCCGTTTCTGACCTCCAGACATTGCTTTTCTCCAAAGAAACATTTCAGAAGAGAAAAATATTCTGTGTAATTATCTCTCCCCCCCCCCAAACCATTCAATGCTTTCAGAAGTTATAAAGTTGGAAATGATCTCCATTTTAAAAATCTGGATATCTGTTTAAATTACCATTTTCTAATGTCATCAGAAATAAAAGTTTTGTGTTATTTACGATATAGTGGATGTAATTCAATGAGCGTTACATATACTTTAATACACAGTATTACTGTGAATTCCAAAATGATGTTGCTAAAATATGGTACGAATAGAACCTGAAAAAATTGTTACCAATATAAGCAATGACTAAGCAAAAACAAAAGGATCCTGGATTACCTTAGTTATATCTATTGACCACCTCCCTCTGGAAAACCTTATGAGAAAATAAACTCTACCTTCTTTCCTATGAATGGGATCTTGCATAATTTTCTGGTAGCATTCATACTGTGCTGTCATAATTTTATTCCGTGTAACACTCAGTTGAGCGAAGTCGTCTGTCATATTCTGATGCCCCTCAGCTGGTATGGCAGTGGCAAAAAACTAGGAAGAATAAGACTTATTGTTAGCAAGTCACTTTTAAATGTATTTTTAATGAATTTGGATCTACTACTCACATAAAAACTGATAAAAGGTTCTTTAACTTCAATCACTTTAAATATTATATTTTGAATATTATTTTACTGAAGGAAAGTCATCTTAAATCTTACTACTGACAATCTGATTTTGTAGTTTTCTGGCTGATATAGGCATGTCAACTGTTACCATAAACTTCTCTGCTAGGAAAAGATATGCTGGGTTCAACAGAGGTAATTACTGTTAGCATAGGAAATAAAAGGAGGATATAAGGCAGTAAAGATCCTGCTTTGTGAAAACTGTATTTGAACTCACTAGCTTTTAGAAAATAGCAATTTCTCTGGTGTTCTGTACACACTTGGATTACACACAAACTGGAATTCATTAAGGAAAAAAAAAAAAAAAAAAGATAAAACTCACCATAGTAACCAAGAGGAAGAACAGCAAAAATGTTATCCAGTTTTTTGTCATTTTTGTATCTGCTGCAGTGTATTTTAGGTTGCAATCAAATGAACTCAAACTGCAATATAAAAAAAAAAAAAAAAAAGGAAAAAAATAGTAAATCTCAAAAGCCAAAACTGATGAAAGACTTGATGTTTTCTTTCTGCATTAGAACAAATCAATGGAAGTCCACTGAATTTTATTCTCACATGGTGCCATGTGATACACATGGAGGTGTGCAATATGATGTGAAGAAAATGCCCTCAATTCACCAGTAGCAAATTCCAGCAGCCAGGTTTTTGCTGCACCAACACCTCCATCTCTCACAGGGAAGGCAGGAAGGCCACCCACTGCTTCAGCTAACTCCACTTCTCTGGAGGATGTGTACCAGCTGGGAAGCTGGTACCCACTCTGACAAGTATGTGGCAATTAACAGCTTTCAAAGGCCAAGACCTGAGCTGGCTCCTTGTGATCTCTGCTTTGGGCAACTAGACCATGCTGCAGTTCAGTTTACTCTAAAGTGGACTTAGATTTCCACACAAACATACAATTATTTCCTATTCTCTTCATACCAGCTGATTTTTTTAAATTTGCCATTTCTGGAAGAACAAATCTAGTAATTAGCTGCTTTAACAGAAAGTCACAACCTCGTAAGGAAATAAAAAAAGCAACATAAGAGACAGTTGTAAGCTGTAAAATAGCTTCTGTATATGCAGTAGCTGTATAGATATATATATAGAAATATAGATAACAGAATGATTCAAGAAAGCTGTAATTATCTGACAGTACAGACTATTCTAGAATTTGATTCTTGAAGTGTACAATGCACCTAAAGCAAAAAATATACAAAATGGTTTCTTAAGCACCTTGACCACCTGTTTTGCAATAGAATAAGAAATAGAAGAATAGATTTCTGCGTAATAGCACTAACATCATTTTGTAGGCTATACACACCACAAAATATGAGATCACTGTTGTTTATTGTAAAACTTGATGAAAATAAAAGAAGCCTGTTGTAAAATCAATTACTGTTGTACCTGTTTAACCCAGAGTAAAAGTGTATCAGTAATCTTTCTCTATTTTTACCACTGGCATGCAATCCTCTAACACTGATTGCTGGAAATTGCTCAGGTAATTCAGCAAGACGCTGAAATTCAAATATGCTGTTCTGAAGGTTCTTAAAACACTGAAAGACAGACCAACTGACATACGCTATATATATTCACGATGCACAAAATCCGTATTTGATTAGAACTACAACGTGATTTTTGCAATAATCACTATCTGGCACACACAGAACGGCAGTGTATGTATGTATCTAGTGGTTTTGTAGACATTTCCTGTCAAGTATTCCAGTATCCAGCATTAAATTATTAATTTTTCCCAGGAGATAAAAGATTAAGTCAGGTCTATAATTCACTCAATGCTTTCCACTCAGTCCACACAGTTACTAACTGCAAAGCCAAAAACTTATACATAGACAAAAAAATCCTCTTCCCGAACATCACTGCTTTTGGATTTAATTACAAAATGCAGTGTGAAGGTCATTCAGATGCCTATTTGGACATCAGCAAACCATTTATTGCATCATCAGATGAATTAATTCACTCAAAATTTATTCCAGTTGGTTTGGACGAGAACCTGTCCAGGAAGATAAAACACTTTCTTAGGAATGGCCAGCAGTATGCTCAGTTCATTGACTGAGGTAGCAAGCCAGCACTCCTGAGAAAGTAAGGCTGCTTTTATTAATTGTCTGTTCTGATGAGCTGAAAACCAAACACAATTCTTGGAGTGTTCTCTGCTTCTCCCAGCTGGGAAGTAGGGGATGCACAAGGCAAGGAAATTAACAGTAAATGAGAGACATTGTCAGGTTTCTTTACACAATAATGCTTCCCCGGTTGTTGTTCTGTTATTAAACATCTTTGACAACTCTACTGCACGGATAAGAGGACATCTTTATTGGACCGAGATTAATTTGAGTGTAATGAAAGTTAACTTGAGGGAAAAGATGGTAGAGGCTTATTTTGAATCCCCTAGTGCCACTCAGACAGTGGGGGTCTGAAGAAAAGCCATCAGGATTGTGATTTACAGGATAGGTGTTGAAGGAAACTGTAAACCAGTGGGGACACACTAGGACAGTTCCGCCTTACTGATTTTCCCAGTAAAACACAATGTCAGTGGGAAGAGAATGGCAAATCTCAATAGCAAATCAGATCTTCAAAATCTCGTTTTTGTTTTTAGAGTGTGCTGTACTGAACACCAAGACAGCTGAAAAACAACAAAAAACAACCAAAGACAAAAACAAAACCACAACTCAGCAACCCTGAACTGCCTGCTTTTTGTCTTGATTGCATTCTCCATTGCCCAAATTAATGATACTCCACAGGCCCATGCAATGTTTCTCACTGATAGCAGTGACATCTACTGAAGAAGAATGAATTCAAAAGAAACTGCAAGCTGAACTTAGCCAAAAAAAGTCACTGGTGTAGCTTTAACAGATGTTCACATTTCTCTTCCTCCAGCTTTCTCTACAGAGCCATCCATCCTGCCTCATCAGCTGTTTCTACTTTTAACCTTTTCCCATCCTCCCAAGAATAAATGTCGCCCTTGCTGAGCTCCAGACACTTCCCATTTCAATGACAAACCAAAAGGGTAAAAAAAAAATAAAAAATAAAAAGTGGAAAAATACAGTTTTGAACTTCAATCACTTGACCACATGTAATGCATCAAGAAAAACCTCAGGCTTCCACCTAAGGCAGTTACCCTTAAACTTGACTTGAAGTCAGAGCGCAGCTCCATATGGGTGGCATGGGAGGGAGAGCCTACTTACATCATTGCAGGTACCTTCATTCACATGCACAAACGGATTTCACTAATTGTCTGATCATCTTTGATTCACCCAAGAAAAGAAAACATTTTCAAAATAAATCACATTAGCTTGCAGCAACGTTATAATCTTGCAACACTGAAGTTGAACGTGCATATATAGATGTATATCCTTCCTCTCTGGCTTAAAGCAGGGATCAGAATGGCTGTTTTCTTAACCAAAAAAAAAAAAAAAAAAACACCTCTTCCTGTTATTCTAGCACTCCCTGACTTTGTCTGGTTGGACTCCCTCTTAGATACAGGCTATTTTGATACAGGCTATTTTGTTATTTCTGATTTTTTTCAGAGAGGGGCATGTGATTCAAAGCATTTGAAACCCCAGGCAAAGTTTGGTTGTTTCAGTCCAAGGTACAGGCAAAAAAAAAAACAAGTCATAAAATGCCCAAGCCTTTCCAAACATCCTTGATTTGAATTGCCTTACACTGTTAGATAAACCAAGTGGTCTCCCATGGAACTAAAGAGTCATTTGCACCTCCATTTACATAAATCTTGAGAGAAAAACTGCCCATTATGGGACAGATTCTGAAGAATAAGGGCTTCTGCTCACCAAATTCATTCAGTCCTGGAAGTGGACTCCACTGTATAAGTCTCCACACTTACACAGAGATCAATCCAGGGCAATTTGGAAATCTCCCTAATCAGGTAAAATGCATTTCTGATTTCTGAGGGAATCACTTCTGCCAAGATCTGGACCAAACTGCTCTGATGGTATCACAAAACATCTCACAGCTGTGTGTGGGAATTTCTCTATCCTCCTAATAATTACAGGGTTAATAATGCTCAAGACTAATAGTTACAGATCTACCAAATGCTGGGTAACACAGTTTGATGACATTAGAATTCCCTGCTCACCACCACTTTGAACTAAGACCCTGCAGCAAAACTTGCAGACTCCTAAAACCAGTAAGACAGGAGACGAAGAGTGTGATCTTCCCTGACATGACTTTACTTTACAGTACAGAAGCATTATTTTTTCACAGCTTCCAAGAAACCTCACTGCACAAAAAAATGTAAAAAAAAAAAATGCTCCTCATACCATTTTCAGCTCCTGAGGAGTACTGGAACAGATCGCTGTGTGTACCACTGACTGGTAGCAAGCAGCAGCATGAAGATAGAACAGTGCAAAGAGCTTGCCTGAGAAATGCAAAGGGACAAACTGAGATCTCCTCCTGCACTGCAGAAGAAATATACTTACAGTGCTCTTGAAGACCTCCACAAGTAAGCCAGTAATTACGAAAAGATGCACCAATATTCGTATCACCACTGTGCAAAATACTATAGGAAATAAACCAAAAGTACCACACGCCCAGTTTCTTTCAGTATTTCATTCTCCAAACCCCCAGCACTGCTCACATGCATGGAGACATTACATAAAATGCCGTATCTGTTGTTCTGCACACAAATTTTCCTTCCTCCTTCTACCTTCCTTTCCAGTAGATTTGCTCATGGAGCAGCTGTGGCACAACAGTATTTACTCTCTTCTCAGGGATTATAAGTTAAAATAAATGGAGAAGAAACAGAGGGGCACCTCATTTTTACTGTTTTATTATCTTAGACCAAGTTCAGTATGCATTAAGTGGTAGTTTAGCTCAGTATCAGAAAATACTGGCTGCTTATTTCCTAGGCCACGTTATGCGTGTTTCAAGATCTCCTGCTTACTGCAAGTAGAAAATTAGGTCTAATTCCCAAAGATGTTTCACATCATTTATTCTATTAGCATGCAGATTGTTTGTTCATTTGTTTTTCCATCACTCTAGTAGCTTGCCAGAGGCCTTGCAGAGATTGCAGAAACATCTGTAGATAAGATTACACGGATTAAATTACTTCTGTGTACTTTTTCCCATTAATAGCTTTTGGCTACCATTCAGCTAAGTTTTGTCTCCTACACCCAACAGACACTACTAGCAGTTATTGACAACACTCTTGGCCATTTCTAATAATACCTAAAATCGTAAGAACCAATCAGAAAGGGATGGTGATGTTAGTTTTCTGGTGTGGCGGAAAGCATGACTCACTATTTTGTGACACTTTTCCTCCTCTGTTCAGTTCAGAGCTTTGGGTGACATTTTAAATTATCTGGAGAAGAAACACAAGCTACAGAGGTCCAGTTAAGAAATCAACCCAACCCAACCAACAACCACCCAAAAAAAAAAAAAAAAAAAAAAAAAAAAAGTCTACCTCAACAAAACCCTCAGAAGAGTTTGGAGGAGAAATCCTCCACAAGGTTCTTCCCCTGGGATATCCAGCAATTTCTGCTTTTGGGCAATATTACTCCTGTCTATGTAGCAGAGAAATACAAAGACATTTCCTCCTTGCTCTTACATTAACAGGTCTTCTCTTGGCCTCTGTACTTTCAATGCCTCTTTCAATGCCTCATTACGAAGGCTCTACCTTCCCCTTTCAAACATGTTGAACTTTCTGTTGACTTAAGAACATACACAGCCAGCAGTAGGAAATGCTGCAATTGCATGTGGAAGACAGACAACTCAATTGAGGATTAATAGAGTTACCATTTAGCAGCATCATTTACAAGATATTTAATTGTGTCAAATAAATGCATATATGAACGTTAGAAATACCAAAGCAAAGTAACATTATCTATGATAAGCAAGACGCACAGAACTTCACAGTTCCAAAATCATTTCACAGTTTTCTTGGTTCTAATATTTTCTGCCAATAGTACTGATTATTTTACCTTATAAATAGAAAGCTCTATCAGAGTTCAACAGCACAATATAACTTCCTTTTTTCTAGCCTAAAAGGAGATAGCAAGAGCTGTCAGTTAGCATAAAATAACCTTTACTGTAGAAATCAGTTCCCCAGTACCACTTTTCTTTACATATTTTATCAAAATAAAACAAATATCTCAGGATAATATTTCCCCTATTGGTTACATTTTAAAATGATAGGGTTTCTCTTGGTTGGTTTTTGTTTTACAGTTCCTGTTTTACACAGTAATAATAGCATCCCAAATGCTTTCCTTCTTGAGTCGTTAAATAAAGGCAATGAAAATTTGGGTAAATAAATGTTTAGCAACAGACAGACATTGAGGTTCTACAGCTTATTCGCTGGGATCCAGCTCTGATCTCCAACATTTTATAGTTACTAGTGCCTTCAGATTTTTCTGTGAGTGTTATTTGTCTATCACTCTGTTGAAGAACTTGTTGTGCTCACTTTACAAGCTTAACCCTTTTCACCCCATAGCCCAAACCCAAACTGTGCCTTGATTTCTAAAGTCCTTCAGCATAGCTATGTATGCTACTAGGCATAATTCACATTTTGTTCAGCGTTCTCCATCCATGATGTTTAAATCCCTTAGCATTCATACAAGTATGAAGAAACTTAGAAAGAAGGTTGCTCTGTTGAATAAAGTTATCTGTAAAATGCTAGAGTGGTCAGTATCAAACGCTGTAGGAAAGATTATTATTGGAAATGAGGATAAAAAGAAAATAATGACAGATTAAATTCCAAGAGCTGATTGATTAGGATGATTCGTGGTGGTATTTTTTTTTTTTTCATACTAGAGTATTTGCTGGTATATTATTTTTAAAACTTCATTTAAAATATATTCAGTAAGCTTTCTCAAGATTTCCCTTCCTCCAAAGCAATTGCTGTGTTGTGACAAGGATGTGACAATTAACGTGTTAGTTTTAATAGAAGGGAATTGCTTGTGATGTTTTCTCTTTTCCGTGGATCTAATGATATCAAAAAGTTGGAGAGCTCCCACAGTCTTTTTATTAGGTATATTTGAATGCTTCATTACCCTTTTGCCACTTGCCCATCTTTATTTTCTCTTGTGTTGAACAACAAAAAATAAAAACCTAATTGAAATTAGAGAAAGATATTCTCATATATTCTCAGATATTCAGAGTTACTGAATCTTCCTGCCCAGGCCCAAATTCTGTGAAAAGCAGAGAATGTCATAGGATAACTCAAACTGGAAGGGACCCACAGGGATCACAGTCTACGTCCTGTTGCTGCACTCCAGCTGCGTATTCAAATAGAGAAGCCGTAAAGATTTCAGCAGAGGCCTTCTCTTCCTGTCTCCCTCTACAGCTCCTTCTGGCATGAATATGGCAAGGATTTGGAGCAGGGAACACCAGCACTCATACAGCTGCTACAGCGAGGCAAGTGTCCGCAGTTATTTCAGAGTGCGGGCACAGCCCTTAGCTGAGAGCGTACAGAGACTGAGGACCTTTTTTCTGTGACCATCAGAACTGTGAACCTTAACCATGTGTGCCAAACAAAAATGTTTCCCACCTTGCTTTCCTCTCAGCTTGCGCCTGCTGACATGAATAACAAGAGTAACGCATAAAATACCCCATGTGGTTCAGCAGCAGTGCAAGTGGGAAGGGCATACAACGGGAATTTTATCCTGGAGCACCTATTCTGAAGCAGAGGGTCTCTGCTTGCTTCCTTCCTTTCCTCTCCGATCTCTCACACTCTGCTCCCTCTTTCCTCCATCTATTAACTGGGAAAGGCAGGGCGATTTCTTTCCAAGAAGGAACTTTACTTAAGAATGAAAAAGATGAAATGAATGAACAAGATTAAATTATGTAGGTGAAAAATGCTATATTGGCCTCTCTGCTCCTAAGATTTTTCCACCTCCAAACCAAATCAGTGAATTAAAACAATGGCAGCATGAATTCATGACATCATCAAACAGACCTTAAAAACCCTTGCTCAGATGTTTAAAGTTTTTTTTTTTTTTTCTTTTTTTCTTTTTTTGGCTTGTTCAAGAGTGCAGAGCAAACTGCTGCTCTGTGCATGTCTTGCAGTCACTATTTTTATTTGAACGACTGCTCAATGCTGCTTACCAAGTAATGGCCCGAAAGGGAACCAAAGGTTTCTTTGTGAAAATGATTACAGCATGAAGTCATTTTCTCAACTGGCCCCCTTTAGAAAGTTTTCTGTGTGTGTGTGTTACTTCTTCATTGAAACATGCTAATTTTACAGGAACAATATTTCTACAGTTCAAAGAACTTTCTCAAGGTCAGAACAAGGCAATGGGAATGGGAGAATGGGTTAACCAAAGTGCATCACGACTTCTGTTTGTCCCAAGCTTACTGCTCAGGCTTTTTCTCACTGGCCCCAAACCAATTTGGCAATTAACTGTGTTCATGTGAAACTCACGGGTCTTAAATCAGAGTTCTTCCTAGATTCACATGTAGAAATGTGAACATTTACATATGGATATAAACAAAAACACTCTCATTCAGTTCTAAATATACTTTGATAATGTTTTCCAATATGATTTTTATGAAACTACTAATTTTTAGGTGGACCGTGCCACTCCAACAACTCAGAGCAGGATGGAGAAGTAGCAGGTGGCCAGGAAAGGGAACTGCTTATGGCAGCATAAACACAGCGCTGCTGCAACCACTGCATCAGGACCGGTGTCCTAACTTTGGGTTCACCTCTGGTCAGTCACTCGAACAGAAGTGACAAAGCAAACGGAGGTAAACTCTCAACGGAAATGTCTGAAGCACTATGGTCTTTTGATTTTGTGTTGAATCTCTTTTTTTTTTTTTTTTAAAATAAAAACATCAACAACAATTAAAAACAAAACAACAAAAAAACAACAAAAACAAACAAACAAAACATAATATGAAGAACTAAAATATCCCCAAAGTATTCATCTTTTCACCAGTAATAACTGGTCTCACTGGAAATGAACTTTCAGATGGAAGTTCATGCCAAGCACTGGCATTTTCTCTCACAGGCTATTTCTGATGCATTTACTATACCAAAAAAAGTTCAGGCAAATTTATAGCAATTTTAGAAAAATTCAGCTTGGCATACATATTCAAAACAAAATAAACGACGGGCTACTTCAAAGCCTTTACCAGGTCAGCCTAAGTCACCACAGTTCAGAACATTTCCTCTTAAATTTGAAATTTCGCATGCCAGAAGTCAGAAGTGCAAGATCTGGTATATTTCAGCCTTTGAATATTAGACATTACAAGTTATATTATGTTAAATTATCAAAACTATTAATCTGTCCTGTAGCAAAAGCCAAGAACAAGCAGCAGCCAAAAACAACCTTTTGAATCCTAGTGGTCTGAAGCCTGTCTCCTTTCCTTTTTAATTACCTACAGTTATTTCCTATCTTTATTATGTGTTTCTCCTCTGCTGTATTCCTCAAATGGCATTTGATCAACAAATAAATTGGACTCACACAGAGCGTGTTAGCCAGAAAGAAGACTGCAAGACTCAAAAACGTTAAAAAACAGAAGTAGTTAATCCCAATAATATGGAAAGAAATTACCTTCCACATATTTTTAGAAGTTTATAGCACTGAATAATGATTCCTAGCCGCATATCCATATAAGCAGGGTCTTGAGACCTGCACTGACGTTAGTCTTGACTTCTAAAATCAAGGCCTATACTCTACATGGAAAAGAGTCAAGGCTTGCAAATGACAAGAATGGAGGTGCATACTCAAAGGACAGATTAAGAACACTGCAATGTCAAAGCTTTTAACTTTACATCTATAACAACAGCTTTTCTTTTTTTACTTCTCTCTCTCCACATTCTCCTCTCAGACCAGCTGCAGAAATCACCTTAACATATCCATAAAGCAGAAAGAGCAAAAAAGGTTTTTTTAACGCCCTACACACAATTCCTTCAGGTGAAGGCATGTACCAAGATACTGCTATAGCCAATCATACTTCACAGGCAATTTTCCGCCAATCCAAGTTAACAGTAGTGTCAACAAAGAGAGGAAAGTATCACCCTCCAGTGATTCAAAGTCCTCTAAACGGGAATTCCCTTCAGCTTCATCCACACCCTACCACACCCAGAGGAATATTCACATAAGCACAACTCTGACATGGATTCAAGCTTCTCAGAGTAAAGAAACACTTGTTTTGCTAGAGTCACTGTGAGTTTAGAAAGTTTAGAATTTAATTACAGGATCATAGTAATTTAACTAATCACCTTAACAAAATGAGAACTGAGATCCTTTAAACTGCTACCAAGTGACTACACTAACTTCTCTTATGGTATTTACCCAATGTATTCTCCATTCCAATTTGAACGCACGCGTGGAGAACATAGAACAACTGGCAACAGGGTAAATTCGAGTCTCAGAAGTTTTCCATCCCCCACATAGCAGTGATGACCATCTGGACAGCTAGAGTCAAATTCAGTCAACCAGAACATATTTACATGGTTATCTTTGTCAATTGTCTTTGACACTGTGCACTTAGTTTTAGAAGAGCAATTTCTCTTTTTCATGAAGCCAGTGTATCAGTCTGAATATGGACAGTAGAAATTATCTTTACCACTGACTGAAATAATGTTTGTGTCTTTTCTGAAATACCACTTAGATTTCTTCCACCTGAAAGGGTATACAGCAGTCCTTAACTGAAAGAACTAAGACACTAGCCCTCTTTGAATTTTCATATTTGTCCATCATTTTTCTTGTACAAAGCCCTAGTTCTTCCTTTGAAATACCAGAGATTAACAACTGCTGGAATCTGAAAAATTAACTGGATGGGGCCAAATCTAACTGGCCTTAAATTTGAGTTGACATCCTATTGTGTTTTCATGCTGTTAACAGAAAGGTGATGCTGTGCTACTGAAAAATGCTTCTTGCAGAGATTCTGCTGCTGGGAAAGAAGTTAAAAGTTTGAAATAGCAAAAGCAGTTGGCGTGTCATCTAACAATTTAGCTGGCATGCAGTCTGTAAGCCACATGCATATTTGATGGTCAAGCGCTGCACTAATTCACCTCCTCTGACTAAGAACTGCAAGGAAGGATGACCATTAATAGGAGTTCAGCATTAGTTCCATGGGCACGAAGCTTTGAATATTTTGTTCCTTTTTTTTTTTTTTTTTTCCCTGCGCATTCCATCTGTTTCACATAGCTGGATAGTAACGCTGCGGCAGCATGAAATGTATCACTGCACATTATCACATAAAATCCTCTGCTCTTTGTGAAGCACAGATTTTACAGACAGTGCCAGCTGCAATCTGTAGGAAGCAGTCTGAATGTTTCCATGAATTCAGTTAAAGATCATATGCTCAGGGTGTGGCCGTGGGAAAGACTAGTGTATCTTACACACAGTCCCTACAGTCCAATTAGTGTTCCTTTAATTACAAACAGACTTTTCCATATCCTTTTGCACTATTCCACCCTGACTTACCTGAATATGAACCAAAAAAAAAAAAAAACACACAAAAAACCACAAACACTAAGAACATTAAAATATTACATAAATTGGACACAATATCACAGTCTTGATAAATTTGAGTCTCACTCATACAAGGTGTTTCTTGAGGATGAAACATTACATTCCAATAAAACCTTACAAATACTATAGCTACTCATGCACAGCTATTCTGGTCATAAATTACACATAAATGTTATTTATATGCCATTTACACACTTAAGCACATTGTCTCCCCTTCAAATGTAAAAATAATAATAATTTAAAGGCAGAAACATGTCATGGAAATCTCAATTAAAGCTTGTCAAAACTGCAAGCAACTGAAAATCTCCATTGCGAGCATGGAAAATATTAGGTGGCTTTAATATTGGTGTGCATATTTTCTGCAAACTCACATCCTGCATTTATTTTCCTAGAGAAGAAAAAAATCTACAGAATTCTGATACTGATTTCACTGTTCGCCATTAAAAAACAATAACAACAACAACCCTGGTGCAAATAAAATGCATGGAATTCTATGGGAAGTATCTATTAAAAATTAAGACACATTCAATCGAGTAATTCTACAGGCCAGTTCTTGCCATTGGTCTGCCAGTATCTCAGATGCAATTGCAGGACTCACATTCAGTAGATTTACTAACTGGCTTTATTAGCAAAGTTTGGACTTCAGACTTTAAGGCATTACTTAATATTTCCCAGACTGAGGTACCAGAAGTCATTATGAAAAAACAATCTTTGCTTACATTTTTCCATTCCTTCCTGCACCTTTCAACATAGTAAGACACCTTAAAAGGCCCATCCATTTCATGCTCTTGCATTTTATGCAGAGGATCTGAACTTGCACCCCACAATTCATCCCTCTCAAAGCTGTATATATGTTATTCCCTGTTCCAAAGGGCGTGCAAAACTTCTAATTCCTTTTATTGAGAAATTTTGTTCACAGCTGCTTGCTTGGCAGGGATTTGGTTGGGGGGGAAGTCAATTTTCCAAGCAATGGGGAAAAACAGTACAAAACTTTCAACATCGATGGCCTTGACATTGCTGGAGCCAACGGAAACGATATCACCCAACTGATTCCATGCAAGGGAACCATTCAGAAACAAACAAAAAGTCTCCTGCATTTATTTCCATTGGCGTAGCTTACACCAAGCTTCCTTTGGTAAAATGCAGATTTCTCCTGCATGGGCTTCCCCTTTGCTGTTGATAGAGCAGGATATTTGCTGAAACCCAGCAGGTAGTGACTATGATATTATGAATTAATCAGCAAAGAGAAAAACACTGTTCTCTTCTGAAGCTCTAAGAGCAGCTATCTTTTTCTTCCAAGGAAGCCATCGAGAGACATAGATAATTGGGCCAAACCCAGACACAAATTTTTTGTACTAATTCTTAACTAGATGCAAGTATGATTGGCCAGTGTATTCCTGAAGAGGTATATATTTTGATGATACTGCAAGTATTTTTTCAGAAATAAAAATGCTTGACTATTGCTACATGTCTACAGCATATAAAGAACAAAACATTTCATGAGCTAACTTCTCACTTCCCTAACATCTCCAGGCTTCTCAAATGAAATCAGAATTTGCAGGAGTAACTTTTTTTTTTTCCTCCTTCCTCTCTCACCCTTCCCCACCCTCCCAAATCCTAGTAAATTTTATACCTGCTCCATGTTAGCCTAATGCAGACAAATAAACCAGCCAACTTCTCTCAAGAAGTTAAAAGCTGTTAGCAGCTGTTGTTACCCAGCTAGCCTCTCACATTTCATAAAACCATATTCTTAACTTTCTTTTGCAACACCCCCAAACCTTTTACTGACTGTACAGCTAAAGAGTTGCTGCATGTCAATCCAAACCTAGTGGCATTTTAATGATGGCTTTAATTATTCTGGATATCGTCTACATGTTTTATAGAGGAGGAAAAAAACCTACTTTTTGCTTTGCCTAAGCAAAGCATAAGATGGATTAGATGACTTTGATCAAGAGAAACACTGACAAGTTTAGCTGCATTAGGTTTGTCCTACTATGCATACTCATTCCCTGGCTGCTCTTACCAGACAACTTCTAACTTTGAAGTCATTATTGATCTGTCTCATTATACCATTTTAGAAGGCTATGGAGAAGAGATAAAAACATTTGGTAAGTAATTTTAAGGAACTGAGAACTTCAAGTCTGAAGTAGCCATCACCCAGAGATCCGAACTCTGAACCCTACTTGGCTGGTCGTCGTTAAGCATCAGGCATTACAGGAAGGATGGCCCCAAAACATCTGTTGAAAATCAGACTACCAAACTTATGGGAAAATTTAACTAATCCCAAAGTGGGAGCCAAATCAGCTACTGAACTGTATAGTGCTACTGAATGTAGAATGATTACAGTACAAAAAAAGTGGGTTCAGTTCTAAAAACAACAAATTAAAAACCTTCGGAGCATGTAGTTTTAAGGTCACAGAGAGGCACCAAGAGAGAATATAAAGGGCAGATGAGAGTAAGGTAATTAAAAATACTGATCCTAAATCAGAGAATTGAGAGTCAGTTGCTAACTTCAGTAGGAGTTCTGTGAAGGAATGGCTAAGCAACATCTGGCTTGTAATGACATAACTAATGTGCGAGGTATTTTAAGCAGTTAATGTCTGACAGACAGTCCTGGGAATCTCTGTGTCTTTCATCTGCTAACGCAGATTTAATTTTTATTCTCTGTTGGAGAGAGTAGCAGTGAGAAGAGGAGCATTTAGAATCAGTCTACGGAAAATCTGTTCAGGCCATGCTTTGGCCATTATTACCTCTGGTATCGCTACAGACACTTCAGATGCTGAGTTTAAAGGAACACCTCCCAGAAGGGATTCCCAGCATTAAGTCATCTGAGTGAGAAAATCTATCTTAATGTTCTCTCTGCACCTAAGAGACACGAAGCAGGTTTCCTGTACAGTGAAGGTACAGTCATTACCCAAGGTGACCTCCTGTCCTGGCTCTACCTCTTTCTTGTTTCTTGCAACGCATTCTAAACGCTCGCCCTACAGACTGAATTGCATACTGTAGCATTGTGTGTAAACTGCTGTGCTTAACTAGTTTGACCTGTTAAACAACTGCCAGAGCAAATGAATGTTAGGAAAGGACAAGAACTGTAAAAATTTATTATTACTTGAAATAGAACATATTTCCTGATGCAAAATGTGAAAAATACTACAGTGTAAACCAGAATATAACTTACATATATTATGCATGGTATTTTAATGTAAGAGGTAGATATCCATGCTACACCACAAAATATTCGTGAACTGTTCAGGAATCTGATAATGATCATTACTGAATATCAATTTAAAAAGCTGCAGACTTAAGTTCTAAGACTTGATTTAGATTTTAAAGCACTCTCCCAAACTAACAGTAATTCTGAAAAACTTTACACTCTTTTTGGTTGGGGAAATTTATTCATAATTGTCCTAATACACCAAGGATTTCTCAAATCTCTGCACTTAAAACAAAACAATAGAACTGAAAGGGTGTTAACTTTAGAAGCTAATTATAACTTTTTAAATACCGACACCATTAACAATTTTACTGTCCAAACAATCCCTCTGGGACATTCACAACACGTGCTAGTGCAGTGGAAACAAACCTGCCTAGCTATTCACGATAATCTGCCCTTTTTAATTGATCTTCTACAAGAGGAAAAAGTGAACACCGTATACAAATACTGCAGTGAGTGCAAAAGTATTACAAATCGAACAATTGGCCCTCGTTTTGATTTTTCTACAAATTGCTAGTATCATAATCAGTCCCTAGTATTGACTCCACTTATATCATAGTTGCAATCTGCAAGCACACAGGTGTAGCTACATACACGCTGCATCTTGCTGACCACTACTCATCACATGTACATAGAATGAGAGAGATCAAGCCTGGAGACTGGGTTTGCTTGCCTACCCATAGGCTCCTAGGCCCCTTTGAGATGACCTGAGGGTAAAGAGACTGTTGCCAAAGCTTTCCCCAGTGTCTCTGGAGTATCCTGCATGGAAGTAACCACTGCCTGGTTTGCCTCCAGGCACTAGTAGGTGCCTGTGCACTGGGCAGTCACTTCCCAGCCCAAATACCTAACACCAGAAATTGTGCCCATATTACCAGCTTCCCTAAGAACTGCTTAGCTGAAAGGGAGAAAAAAAAAAAAAAAAAAAAAAAAATTTGAAAAAAGCTTAAAAAAAAAAATACACAGCATGTTTACATTTTGGGTTTCCTAGCAGTTTTGCTAAAGTCACTATGACATGTTCGGAGCAAAATCAAACAACCCAAAAACAAAGGTCATGTGAAAAGGCTGGGAGGGTCACACTTAAAAGCTGGATCACCTCCAGGGAGTGCAAAGAAGGGGCAAATCAGTAAGCAAAATTTTCAGAGAAACCTCAATAAGGGCCAGAAAAGCCTTATGAAAATTTTGGGTGAGATTCCAAAAAAAGGTGGAATATCATCGCGGCATGGTTGTAAGAAACATGAAGACAGCTGAAGAAACATTGAAAAACTTGTGCAGATTTCCAGAAACTGTAATCTATCAAAACAATCACTAGGGTAGATGAGTACTGCAGGCTGTGTTTAATTTATCCTGTTTATATAGACTTTTTAAAAATTTATTATTATTATTAATATTATTATTTTTATTTTAAAAAAAAACACTGTATACCAGAAACACTGACAAATGCAGAAATATGGAGACACTTTTGCAGGAAACAGCTCCTCCCAGAGTTTAAGTGACCACATTCCAGCGGTCTTGAAGTACAGGGAGGAGGTGAAGGAAAGGACGGCATCCTTTTGCAGCAATGATTAGTTTTACTGCAGTACCATTATCTGTTGAGGTTAGCAGCTTGCTTCTAGGATTGCAAATGACACTGCTTGTCTTTGCCAAACAGTCATAAAATGGCAGCTCTGAAGGTATTATCTTTTAAAAGCTGTAGGCCAGCTCCCTTCTCTATTTCCTAAAAGAGCTCAGCAGAAACAGATTTTTGTGGAGACAATATCTGATGAAGAAATATATATTCAAGGAGAAGTGGCATACATTGCTGTAGTAAGACCAGGCTGGAAATCCAGTTAGTCCCCCAAGCAATTTGGAAATTCTCTCAGATAAAATATTTTCACCACAGAAAGGTCTAAGTAGATCTAGCATTAAGATGGGAAAGAAAAAATAAATTAAAAAAAAAAAAAAAAAAAGAGGAAGCATTCACATTTCTGTCTAAGGTTTAAGAAGTTTTGCTCAAGGACTCTTCCACAGACCTTTGGTGACTGTTCAGCTGGAAATGAAGGACTCAAGAGATTTTTTGGAAGCAGTAAGGGATATCCTGAGTCCCAGCCAGCAGCCTAACAATGGAGCTTCCAACAGCCAAAACTGTGTGAATTGTATTACAAATATCATCCATTACTCCTCTGCGTGCTTATGGACCCTTCATATACGTGTAGTTTAACTATATAGTATTTAATTATGAAAGATGCTAAGTAGATGTTTGTAGTAGATCTCTATAAAAATCCAAAATGTGTAGTTCTCATCTCTATAAAAATCCAAAATGTGTAATTCTCATGTATTCCTTGGGAATAAACAAATAACCATGGCTGTAAAAAGACTACTTCATACATCACTCCCATACCACTTGCACTTCACATCTTACTAGTATAACATGAAAATTTCTTTATGATAATCTGCTCTAGACTTAAAGACAAAAATAAATTATTATTTTTAAAATAACACCTTCTGATTTATATTAAAACCTCATTGAGAAGCTATATATATCTTCAATGTCTTTTATCATAAAATGGCTCAAGTGCATTTCTCTAAGCAACGTCCTTTCCCTCCAACAGGACTGTGACATAGGTGGAGCTGATCACTGTGGTATTTGGATTAGTTTCTTGGCAGAAGTGGTTATGACGTACTTGCTGCTATATCCTAAGGTTTGTTAAGGTTCTTCATTCTAGCTGCAGCTACCACATCCTATGGGGATAACTAAGGAATTATTGCAGAAAACTGTTATCTGAGCTATTGGAGAATTTTGTTCTTCAGAGATGTGCTTTTGCTGCATTAGTTACATTTATTGCAAGGGCTGCAATGCTTCAATAACTTAGTTTTGCACATTATTTCTTATTTCTACTAAAAACCATGGAAGTAAGAAAGATGAGCTACTTAATTTATAAAAATCTGAGATTTCTAAAGACAAGTGTTAACACTCAGCAATTTATTTCCCCTCTATTGAGCTGAGAGTTCTTTAGAACTGTGAAAACCTGTTTTTAAGTCCTGTCATTTTCAGTATATCAGACAGTTAATTTTGATTGGGGTCTTTTGATTTAACTGCAGAGAAAGACATGTTGAGACAACTACAAATATAAATCTTCACGCACTTAGGATTCTCCCTGTGCTATTTCCCAACTTGATTAGACATTCGGAATCTGCTGCTCAATATTGTCATTTCTTCATTGCTACTCCCCTGAAGTGCTTCTGTGGGTTGTCAGCTTTCTTGGCTCAGGAGAAACCTGGGTGTGATTATGACTCTTCCTTGCAAAGCTTCTTCACTACAGAAACTCTGACTATATTTCTTTTACTCTTCTCTATGCTCCGCTGGCCCTTAATGCCATCACAAGGGAAAACAGTCTTTGAAATGTAACTACCATGCCTAGGGTGTCAAAGATGATTAAAATGTAGAATACTAGATGATGGCATAATTGGCCTAATTCTCATCTTAGTGTAGAAAGGAGCAAGATTAGAGTAGCTGGTGAGAACTTACCCTGTCCTGAATAACGCAAGACACCCAAATGGTCACTGTACACAGGTTTTATTACTGTTCTTGGAGGACAAAAGCTGTAGAGTGTTAAAAAGCTTACTGCCTAGCTGGCAAACATGCATTTTGTCATGATGACCTATGTCACTTATGATCAAGTAAACTTTAGAAATGTAAAAATAAAGTTAGGGAGCTGTTGTTGTTCGAGGCTTTAAACAAAACACAAACATGCTTTCCTTTCTGTGCTAATTCCAGGAGGAAAAGGAAATCAACACAGTTAATAGCTGATAATTATAAAAAATACTATGTTACTTTATATAGCTCAGAATATAGCTTGCACAAATACAAAAGATCTTTCCTTCAAGTGCTTTCAGTCACTGGCTTTTTTAAATGCCTGGATAATAATATGCTATCATTGTTAACTAAATCTGTAGTCAGATAAAGGTATGTGAGCTTCAGAGTAATAAGTAAGTTCCTGAGACCATCAAGGATAAATTGCCTTTTTTTAAGTGCAAAACATTGCAAGAATATTCCTTAATGTTCAGTTAAGAAATGTTCAGTTCCTTAAAGTGAAGTAAACGTCTTTTTCCATTTCAACAAGCACTGTGTGCAGGGTACGGACAGAAGCCAAAAGAAGGACACTAAAGCTCAGTGGCCTACATCTGATTAAAAACAAGAAATCCTCCATTTAGAGTGTACAGGTTCCGGCTCAACTATACCTGTGAAACAGAAGTATCTAAAATAAATGAAAAGCTCATGAGGAGCATTACAAAAATGTAACAGCCCTGTGATATTCCGATCCCTGAAAACAACATGTCACTGCTAGCAAATCAAAAACATCTGTTTCCACACAACATTAATTGGTCTTATGAGCAATTTGTTATGGAGCCAAACTTCTAAAAACCTAAGAAAAAAAATCATCAGGATTGGAGGAAAGGTGAGGGTGGGAGCTCAGTCCCAGTACGTGTAAACAAACTTGCACATTTTCTTTAGCCTACTGGAGACTTCGCATGTTTGGCAGTTTTATAGCATTTCTCAAGATACAGCCACAGTTGCACTGTACTAATATACATAGAATATACGGTATGAATATTAAGACCATCAGCATCATGAAACTGCTTAAGCCAGTAAATTTCTAGTCCCTGTGCTATAAGAGTTATCTGATACCTAAAATTTGTGAAAACTAAGCTACTTATTCACTTTGGTGCAATAGCCAGGAGCTGATTCACGAATTAAGAGCAAAGCCAAATAAAAATCAAATTTCTTGCAAATAAATAAACCATGTATTGGACATACCTAAACCAGCTCATCCCTGAGAAAGAAACCATTAGCAGCGAGTCTTCTCTGACATGACTTATTTTGGAGGCACAAGGTTTTCATTATGTTGCTTTTACCATAACAAATCTGCACATGAAGTGGACAGAAAGATTCTGTATTATGCTAGGTGGGGTGGGAAGGTGCTGAGGCTGAAGCCCAAGGAACCGATGAACACATTTAGTGCATCAAAGAAGTAACAGCATAGCTGGATAGGCTGTGTTGCCTCCTGTATAGTTAATGTTTTTCCAAGAATATGAAGGTTTGTCCCTATTCTTAACAAAGTACACACAGGCACAGTGATTTATCTAATATTAATAAATTTTGTTTCAAAATTGTAGTTGTTTCCTGAACTGAGAATGACACAAAAATGTTAGAACAGGTCTGCACAGTGCAAAACCCACTAGCAATCTACTAAGAGTTGGATATTCCCTTCCTCATTCACAGCGAATATACTTTCACAAGCCTGTCACCTGACAGAGGAATTTGGGGAACATTACTCCGATATGCAAATAGTTCCTTGGAGCAGCTGCAACAGCACATAGGTGCTACAGAAGCACATTTTGCCCACAAAAATACATATAACTAAGTGAAGATAAATTCTAAACCAGCACTCTAATACATTTTTTTAGTGGCAAGTCATGCTGACCATTTCCCCCCCCCCCCTGATATTCATCACACTGGGAAATCATTTTTCCTCCTAAAAACAAATTGATCTAAGCATAAGTAATCATCAAACTGTATTTTAGAAGACTACGGATGCTAATGTCATAAATAAAATTTATACCGTACTTATCTTACTAGTTTGCCTATTACAGAATTAATGAACCATTAACAGGACTTACCATTGCAGCACATATATTTTGTGTGTCAAAAGTGTTCTTTCAGTGATTAAAGTTTACTGATTTTTATCACTGAGAGATGAGAAACTGTTCCAGCACGCTCAATCTGACTTCCTTGAAAACAAAAACAAGAAATAGCACCAGCTGCTTGGCAGGGTTCTGCTAGAATGATAACATGGTCTCCGAGTGCTCTTGTTTAACCAACAGAGTTAATTACTGATGAATACTAACACAGCAATAACAATGACAACTGCATCACCTATACCTAGCAAAGTAGCTGTTAGCTCATGGTGGGCACTACATTCATACACGGATTTTTCTAACGTTATTTCTACAGGTATTATACTTCTACAGTAATATTTGAGCAAAGGAGTTGATTGTCTGAAACTAAGAAACATTAAAACCTAGCAAAAACTTGTTAATAAAGAGAATTTGATATATTAATAACATGCAAATTCATTATTAAATCTACTGAAACTAAGCACAGAAAAAAATCTTTTCTTAAACTCTAGCTAATAGTGATTCAGAGAAAATAAATATGAAGAGAGAGTTCATTCTGTGAGTGGACTGCAATGCTGCCAAACTTCACTTGAAATTAACAGAGTGTTGCTCATCAAAAATGACACCTATTTTCATTAGAACAGAGAACGATCAATTGCTTATCAAAAACATGAACAAGAGAAAGGGACAAAGGAAATTCTTGCATAGAAATTTTATTGAGAAGACAAGACGGAAAGAATAAGAACTAGCTAAAATTATGAAAAAAAAAAAAAAAAAGAAAAAAAAAGTGGCAAGGAAAGTACTGGGAAAAAGAAAAAAACACCACACACACAAAAACACCAAAAACCCCAAACCCCAACCACAAGTTCTGCTGTAACTGTACAGTCAAATCCACTTTTTTTGGATAATGTTCCAGATTTGTGGGTCTGGAAATTTGGACAGGAATCTCATGAGAACACGCTTTCTCATGATATTTTAGATACTCCCAGGTTATAAGCCTGCCAGAAATAATGCAAGAGCAGCCTTTTTACATAATGTTTTTGTTCTTTGATTCCAGCTCCAGCAAAAGAATAGGAACTGCAGAGGCGTGTGAACTTCAAAGAGTGATCAGCAATACAATTCTCTTTCCCTGTTCCTCACCAATGTGCAATAGGGTACAGCTTGGGTTTTGGAGAAGGCAAGAGAAGACTCTGATTTCATTTGAATCACTGTCTAGTTTTGAAAACATATTTGTTGATGTTATTTACAATAAACCACACCTGGCAGTAGTCACCGTTCTACTTGTTTTGTTACCAAGTGATTTTCTAATAAACATCAAGGATTTTTGTCCCTTTTCTTGAGCACTGTGTTGTGATTTCACACACAGGATTCCTGCAGCTTACAGATAATGACTGGTAAATTAAACAGGATGTTGTTGCAAAGATTACCTTCCTTGAACAAAACAAGAAAAAGTTAATTCATTGAAATGCTGTGAAAAGGGATCTTCTAACAGTAAGAATGATAATATGCTTGCTACGTTTTGAAAGAAACAAAACAAAACCACCCAGTTCTGTATTAATTATCCCTCAAGGCTGGCTACAGAAAAAGAGGTAGGTACATCCCTGCAGTTGACCACATAACTAACATTTCTAGATGTGTATCTCATAGTTCTTCAAAACGCATGCAACCTGGAAATAGGTCTTCTGATAACCATGCTGTCATGCAATCAGGATAAAGTACATTGAAAAATCTACTGGAAGAAGAATGTTTCTGTCTTAACCACCCTTTGTGCTGTCCACATAGGTTTGGTGGAGAAGGATTACTCTACGTTCTGTTTTATTCCAATATATACTTTCAGGTTATGGGTGGAAAACACAGCAAGTTTTTTTTCAGAGAGTTGTAGAGAAGTGAGAATCCTTCTTTTAAAGATTTGGTAATGCTGCCTTTGGAAAGGTAGCAGTCCAGGACTCTCAGAGCATAGAAAAATGGAAAAAATAGAGTGAAGATGTATTTGCTTGCTCCATAGAGACTATGCTAGATGAAAACAGAGCCTATAGAACCAAATGGAAAACAAGGGAAACAAGAATGAAATAAAGTGAAGTTTAACTTCTGCTGTTTTTAGCTAGAAGGCAAGGTCTGGATAATGGCAAACTTATAGGGGCAGCACTGTTTTCTCTTTGAAAGCTGAGTCACCCCAACAGTGGGGCAGGAAAGGCATTTGAATCTCTTCAAGCAGACAGCAGTTGCCTGATAATTTGGTGACCTTCCTGTTAAGCCCAAAGGCTGCAAACACACAGAATCTGTATGACCTGCGGCATCTCCAAGTTGTTAACCAAGTTCCCAATATCAGGAAACAACTGTCCCTCTGTGACAAGCTGAGGTTCATCCCCCTCTGTGGGACTGGAAATCATTCATACTCTACCTGAGTATGCTTACAATCTAGGCCCACTATTATTATTATTATTTAAATCAGCTCAAACAGTAAACATAGTTGTATATAAAAGCCTTTTCCATGTTTTTATGCATAAAACTGATCTCCAAAAGCAGAATCAATCTGAAAACAAAAAATCATTGCCAGAAGATTTCTGATGGTTCTTTGAAGGCTCACTTTTGATAGGGAAGGCCAATGTTTTTTCTATTTTCTGAATGTTACTCTCTATGGAAGTACATTCCTTTATCTCCACTGAAACATGTAACTCTGCTATCTATGACACAATGAACACCGTCCCCTTGGGCACCTTGGTATGACTCAGTGATTTCTAGATCACAGGTTGTTACAGCACGAGCTAGAAGCCCAGGAAGGTGATAGCTGTTTCCATCTCTCTGTTTTGGGGAACAAGTCAAGAGAGAGATTTTCAACAATGAGGAACCCCACAGGGAAAGCAAACCAATAGAAATCTTTTTTTACTCACTTTTGTGGTCCCTTTCTTAGTGAGATGACATACACCTAATTAATCTAGTGTTCTTGCAAAAATAACAAGCAAACATTGTACGCAATCCTTTTCACATGTTCAGTGCTCTAAGTGCATTTAAGTGTTCCTTTCAGAAAGTCCCAAATCGATTCTGGAAGTTCATGTGCCATTTCTTGGAGATATTTCTATGCAAAATACTGCTTGCTTACAGGCACGCAAGATTATTTTCAGGAGGAACACATTAACTACTGTGCTGTTACTGAAATATTGTTAATTAGCATTAATTGGTTGTTTCATTTTTACATTAAGTAACGCACATTCTCCTTCCTCTGCCAAGCGATGTATTGATATTTTTTTTAAACAGATAATAACATTGGGTGTAGGAAGAAATTGCTGAGTACCCACTACGGCTCACCTTTCAAAACGAGTAGTACCATGGACCCAGAGGCCAGCAGACGTTCTCTTCCACACATACTTTCTCTTTGATGCTTTCTTGCCAGTGACTAACTCCACCCCCCAGCCCCCCAAATATGACTCCCTTCAAATTTTGCAAAGGCCTAGGCCTTTTTATTTTTTGTGCTCTGCATCTCATCTATATAGCTCCACTAAGTACATGGAACCATGTAAGTATTCTACTTGTTACTTGAAGGATTTTGAAAGACCGAATATATTCAAAATCCAAATGGAAACTGAGAGCTGAAGGAAAACAGTTCATCTCTAACATTTCCAGTGAGCCATTTGTCCATCTGGACAAAAACTGTACAGTTTGGAAAAGCTTCTGATGTGTAGCATTAATTCAAATCTCATCTGCTGACACTTCACATCTGTTAATATATCTCTTATTCTGCAAGAACCAGACTCATATAGATATTCATGTAGCGGCTGATTCCTCCACCCCCTCATTCCTGCATGCAGAAAGTGTCTGTGCAAAAGAAGGCAGCACTGAGATTTGCTGTAGGAAGTTTTGCTGCCAGACAGACTTCCCTTCGCAGTTCTGCTAACCTCAGAACATGACCTACAGTACCCTTAGTTTTCCATTCCATAGACTCTATTACATGGCTATTCCAAATTAGGCTGTGTTTATTCCAAAAACCATTTTCACATCTAAGAAAAAGACACGTCTTGATTAAAGACTAAGACATTCTCATACAATGCTGAAAACATGCAGTTTTCATCAGCATCCCAAATCCCTGTGGATTGGTTACTAAGCTACTCTACTAATCCCTGGATCCCAATTCCAACTGCGTCCTCCCAGATGTGTCTGAATCCTCTTGCTTGATCTCCTTATTTCACATTAGCTTGACACTTTCTTTATATATTTGCAACTGTGACCATTTGTGGGTGTCCTTCAGCTAGAGAAGTGTGAATTTAATCACACAACATAAACCACTCACAGTTGCTTGAAAGGCCCTATAGGTGCTACTTCTTACCTTCACCTTTCACAACAGACTGACCCTATGGATACCAAATGTTGAAAATGACTGAAAAAATCCTCTATATGCCAAAAAAACGATACTGTAAATGAGCTGCTTTCAAACTTCAAAAGCAAAACATCTGCTTTTAAAAGATTTTCTGGACTTTTAAATTCAGCAGCCCATCATAAGCTTCTGCAACTTCATTTTGCTAAATACACTAGAACTAATTTGCCATTTGATAGTGAAGTATTTCCTGGCTCTTCTTATTACTTACCCACCCTACTTGTCATTACTAATGATGACAAATAAATACTGAATACTTGCCATGTATATACACTTCCTATGAATATTGAAAAGCCACTTTCTACAGAGATATTAGATAAAAATTTATTTCATCAAATTGAACTTAGAAAATGGGCAGTTTGTAGCCTTACCATACTAATGATACGGTGCTGACAAATGAAGCAAGCTGGTAAATACAAAGCTTGCTCATAACAGGATTGAGCAAGAAAATACACTGTAATGACCCTGTCTTGAACATCCTGTAATAGTCCATTGTTCCTCTCTATTACTCTCATTCAGCAATTTTTTTTAATTGCGGATGCATGGCAGCAAAGGAACCAAAGTAATGTCGAATCGCACGTGCACAAATCACAGCCCGTAACTGAGGTGAGAAAAAGACCCTGGCAAATAGAGACAAGTTTTGAATGGTCTGTTAGCTGGATACGGAGCCTTACAAAACAACAAAACCAGCACAGTAGCAAAAATAGGAAGATTCCTTCCCTTGTGTAGATGGAGATCTGATATTAAGAGTCCTCTGTAGGTGACAACTGGATGTTTCACTGCGTGAAAAACGAGGAGCTAGCTTACCACAACAGTTACTGGCATCTTTAACTCTCTCACGTACTGTACACCTGCTTGTGTTGCCAAATTAAATTAACGAATAGACAATTAATTTAGCAACCCTACTGCCAATTCCTTTCATATATGTAACTGCAAACACAGATTTCTCACCATCTGAAGGAATCTTCCAGAGGACAATGTAGGTAAAGAAAAGGCCCGGGCACCTGGCTCAGCTTTCTCTCTGCAGGCAGGAGAGTGTGCAGGTCACACCAAAGGTAACTTCATTCCATTTACTGATTTGTTCACAGTTTACTTTCCTACGGGAACCACATTCTGATTAATTCCGATATATTTGTGTGTGCATGCAATTTCCTTTCCTTCTATCATTTTATCTCCCTTGTTATGAGATTTTATTGTTTTACTGTTACTTAGTGCTCAAGGAAGGTTGAGAATCTTAGGCTTCAGATTCAGAGCTGGACAACTGTTGTGTTTCAAAGCTGTGAATGTGTAAGATTACAGGAGCTTATTATAAAAGCTTGGAAGTCTAGGAAACAGGCTAAAGAAAATGTAAAAAGAATAGAAAAAAACTTCTGCGGGACTTCTTAAGCCACTCCTCCATGCTGTTTTTGAACATTTTGGTTTGGCAAATGTACATTCCCTGAGGAGGCTGAGTCACCACAGGTAACTGTCTGTCATACCAGAACTGTCTATCAAGTCATTCTGTCTTCAGTGGATAAAATGCATTTCAAAACTATCTTTTTCCTCCTTGTCAAGTCAGATTTAGAGAGCTTATTGCAACGTAGCCCTAAAATCAGCTATCAATCTGGGTTATTTTGGTGCTGACTTCCCCCGACTGTGTACACTTAATCTTATAGATGGCAGCGTACATTGACATGCTCTGGGGCCCCAGTGCCCCCACAGAGATGGTGCAAGAATTTTGCCATCCTTCCAACAAACCCTGAAATACTGCCATGTCCTTCATGGGCTGTAATGTGACTCTGAGAAAAGCTTAGCATGTCAGCAGACCATGTTATCTCTGTAGCTCTAAATAAAAAAGTGCCCAGTTAAACTACATAGGCTGAATTCTGCCCTTGGATTGCGTGCATAGTTTTTAGAAGAGGGATCTACTCAACAGAAGAAACATGATTTTTACAATCTCTTCTGAAATATTTGAAGGGGGTGAGCGGGGAAAGGTGCAAGCCCAGCAGCTACCGCAATGGTTCACGTTAAAAGGTTGAAAACATCTGAATTATGTTTTCCTGCCTAGTTTCCTAGGAACTCTGCAAATGCTGAGATAGTGCATCCAGAATGCAAGGGATGACATAAGGCTCCTTATGGAGGGACTTACGGAAGGATAGGGCTGTGATCTCCGCAGTCACTCTAAGAACAACACTGTCAAGATCTGAAAAATGCTCAAACCACCTTGTTCAGTCAGAAATTAAGCATTTCTAGTATGAGAAATTGAGTATGAATTTAAGTGAATATAAATGAATAGCCAGTAATTGTACTCCAGACAGAATTGTTTGATCTTCCAGCTACTGCAGATTCGGCAGCTCTGCGGGGCAATCAGAACACGGCAATATCGGCATTTAACCTGCTGGGAGTTCTTACTCTCATGCACTCATTCGTTTCCAAAGTTCCTCTTCTCCTGGACTACACTTTTCCTTGTTTGTTTTCAGCACAAAGAATTTTATTTCCAGATTAACAGATACGATTAACTGATTAGAAATCTTAAAAAGAAAGCAAGCCTCTTTACTCACTCCTTCCAAAACAGAATTAAAAAACAAACAAGCAAACAAAAACAAAAACAAAATACCAACAGAGGGGAAAAAAAATGCAATAACCCCCCAAAACCCAACTGCACTGGCATCCAAGTAACCACAAGAAAGGCTACAATTTAGCTCAGTGTCTAAGTACCCACTTAGTGTTAAGTATGTGGTTTTTCCGATTGCTGCTAGCCACATACAAAAAAGCACAATCATGGTGGCCTTCAATGTATTATGATGCAATAAACAACACAATTTATTTTAAAAAATAGAGAATGCAGAGTAGTGTCCATGCAGAGAGCACTTGGACAGCCGTCAGGAAGGAGCTTTAATTTTGGCTTTCCTGAACTTGTTTAAACTGACTTTTTCCCAACAGAATACTAAATCAATTTAAAAAAAGGTTACCGATCTCACTAGTCAGCTATAGCGCACACATCTGTTGTTCTTAAGAACAGCTTTTCAAGGAACAGGACTATGAATTTCGATAGTCATTTATGGAAAGGGTTCTCATCCCCACCTTCCCCTTCCAAGAAACTAGACACGTGAAGACAGACATTTCTCTTTGAAAGGAAGGATAAGGCAAAGGTTAATTTCATCTGCATGAGCCAGTGTAGGATAAGCTGTTGGAAATATTGTCAAGCCACATTCTTAATGCCTGGCAATGTGACTCATTCAGAGTCATCACAGGAAAGGAAGTGGAAGAGAATAAAAAACGGAACAGGATGGGGGCTTAAACAGGAGAAAGAAGTGAGAGAAAGGAAACTGGATTGTTTAAAGAGGCCTGAGGTTATAAGTCCTATAACTTGATTTTTCTTTTTAAAAAAAGTGTAAAATATATATATTGCACTATGCGTATATATACACATGTATGTATGTATGTACGTATACACACACGGATTTATGAAATCCAGCTTCTTTCTAGTTGAAAAGAGACATGTGCATCACCTTCCAAAGCTGCCTGCTGAGGTATTTGTCTCAGTACAAGAAGGCATTAACACAGTACAGGAAATAAGCAAGGATTCCCTCTACAAACCCCCAAGTTCATAACAATTATGTCCCTATTCCATAAATACGGACTCCATAGACCACCGAGTTATGTACTTACGTTAAAGTCCACAAAAATACAACAAACACATTATTTGGCTTTCTAGAGGAACACTTTGTGCAATCAACAAAGAAACCCGGATTTTTGTTACAAAAAAAACATCGTTGGCTTTCTTTTACTAGCAACTTGGTGCACTGTGAAAATGTTTCTCTTCTCCAAATACGATTACTATGAAACTCTGTGTGATTAACCGCCCCATAATACCAATTCTTGAATTTAAATAAAAACCAACACGTGGACTACTTCAATAAATAAACATATTACTTGTGCAACTAGAATTTCCACTGACAAAAAGAATAATTTTGATTCCCTGAGAAGATGAAAAAGCATTGTTTACTATCAGAAAGCAAATGTTCAACCGATTCCCAGTTCTTCATGCTTCAAATCTGACACCTATGAGTACAACGTCCCACTGAACTAATGTTTCATTGTTCATGTTCAAGCAGATACTCAGAAAGATTAATGCACGTGTTAACTCATGTAATTTAGAAAATATATTGAGAAATGAAAATGGCATGGGCAAAAATATATATATATACTGGAAAAATATACTACAATAAATACTTTTAAATTCAGTATGTCATCTCCCAGACAAGTTTCTATCTGCTTGTGAAATATTCCTTACTTAATCCCCAGAGTGACACCTGCTGGATTGCACTAACAGAAACAAAAGGGCAGATCTCCCCATTACACAGAACGCTTAAGGATAATCTGTGCAAAACCACGTCCTTTTGTTAAAAATTAAAAATAAAAATATATAAAGTCGCCTGTTTGCTACATTTAGGACAGTAAACAGATACATAAATGCAACAATAGAGGAAAGCAGTATGACGTCTAAAGGTCTTATTCATGCCTGATGCATATATATTTTTCATTTCTATTTAGGAAGGACTACAGAGCACAACAACACAGGGAGACAAAGTATATGCATTTCTGATAATATTAATAAAAAAGAAAAAAACAAACAACTAAAGCCTAAAACATATAAGTTTGTGTAGAACAAGTATCTGCTCAATACATCTTTTTCTTTACTTTAATGAAACTCTACCAGCATTGTAACTCTAAAAATAAAACTCAATGTATTCAAATGAATTTCTAAGATTCTACCACTCTAATAGGGGAGACAAAAACCTGAGGTACAATGTAAAGAGTGACACCTTATGCCCATCCAAGCATCAAGGGTGTAAACTCTTCATGTGCAGAATTATCAAAGAGTATGTTAAAAGCAATACCTTTTTAGTTCCTAAAAATTTTATCTTCCACCTAAATGCAGTTGATGGTATGCCACAGTATTTAAAGTAGTAGCTTTGAAAAAATAAAATAAAATTCACTAATCACAGTGTGCAGTTCCTTGTCTTGGGCATTACATGGGAAGTCACAGTGACTGGTACGGGTTTCATTAAACAAAAGTGTCACTAGTTTTGAGATTTTTTTTTTTCTTTAAATAAGGGCTGCGTGCTCCAGGCATAAGTCCAGCAACACAACATTGACTTTTTTTTTTTTTTTTTTTAAATCCTAGTAGTATACTAATTGTCAGCTAACACTTTATAGTGGCCAAAACTGCCCCAAAGCCTTGGGTGATACCTATGCTATATTAGAAGGTAACAGCATCAGAGAAACATATAAATTTACACAAGTAAAAAATCTGTTTTCTTTTTCTTGTAGTGAATACATCGCTACTCTCATGGAAAGTCTTTTTTTTTAATGCATTACATTTGTTTAAATGGATTTCAAATGCATCTTTCCAAGGGAAAGTAACTCTAAATAAATCATTTCTGTTCTTTTGGACAGCATATACTGCAGCAGTGATTGAAAGTGTTTGCGCAGAACTAGGGCTGAAAAAGAATGACTTTGCTGGGAAAATGTAAACAGTATAAACAAGCTTGGGACACCAAAGTAGATATGCATGAGAGATAATAGTGAAAACAAAACTGAATGAAAACGCTAAAACTTAGCCTTCCAGATTCGTCTTGGTTCTAAAATAGAACAAAAAGAAAAAATGCTGCTGAAAGAAAATAACGGAAATAAACCTATTAAGATCTTGCATTGTACTGCACTAGCTGTGGAAATCTCCCTGAAAATAAGTAATAGGCTAATTTCTGCTGCTCTTTGTGCAATGCATTTCACTGAATGTCTTTTAACTTTTATGCTGATATTGTCAACGCTAGCATTGCCAACGTGAGTACAAAAAACTGAAAAGAAAAGGCTTGCTTTCTCCTTTTTCTTCTAAATATTAAAACAACATTCAAATGCATTCAATTTAAAAAAAGCTGACATGATTCACAGCTTTCTAAATGAAGAATAAGGTTTAAGACTTACTTTCTAAGTTGCTTTCAGACCAGGCATGTTCCCTCTTTAGCTGGCACATTAAGAAAAAAAATTGGCACGAAATAGATATATTGCACATGAATATATACGTAAAAAAAAATATAAGGATATAGTAAACTCCAGAGTTCTGACAATTTGCTACAACAGTTACACGAGCAACTAAGCGAGCGCAAAGCTCAGCTGAGGCAACTCCGACATCTGAAACCCAATGGCAGAGCTACAGATGCCTTCACAACAGAGGGGCCCTAACACTGCCGTAGTGCCCCTACTGCGGACGTGCTCTGTCAGAGTGGCTGCTGATCAGAAGCACAGAAGGAGTTTTGCTAGCAGATCAAGAACACGGTAAACACGTTGGAAACAGATGGGAACAACTTCTTAAAGAGAAATCCTATTTTGTTTCCTAACTTCAGTCTCAGACCTCTCACTGGAGAAATTCCACCAGTTTCCTTCATAATAGCTAATGCTATGACCAGTACTGACCAAAGGACTGATGAGATATATACTTCTAAAACATCACCGTGTACATTTTATTATTAAAAACATATTGATAGCAATAGTTTCTTCCAAATGACTGGACTGGTTTGAATCCTTTATCTGTGTGATTTCATAGACTCTTGTTGGCCCAGCCCTACCCAGGTCTTGCACATGCTACAAGTGCTGTTGGAAGCAGCCAATTTACTGGAACGCCCAGAATATAGAACTAGGTAATTACATTAGCAGCAAAATAAATGAATCACTGTTTTTCTTCCCTTGGTTTTGTTCTTACCTGTATCCTTGTCTAAAGTTGGATCACAGTACTCAGCCCGCAGAATGACCCTGCTCTCTATGAGTAGACCCCGTTATTTAGCCAGGTAAGTCACTAATCACCAAGAACAAGCCATGCAGGTTTGTGTTTTACAGACTGAGCATTCAAAAGTGATGGAAGTTATCAAAAACACAGCTGCCAACAGATCACAGCATGTCAGTTACTGGATGGATAACATCTGTAACCACATGAAATAATTCCTTCAATAAAAATACCCACATTGAGGAATATCCTGTCCTTTGACAGTCAGTGGAAAAATTCCTATTGGTTCTCAGCAGGTCAGGATTTCAGCAGTTGTGCCTGTATCATGAAAAGCCTATTCAAAGGGACAAACATTACGTTTCTTAACGCAGAGCAAGATTCCAGCTGATCAGGAATTCAGAGTACAGCAACATTTGAACAGGACAGACATAATGCAGCTTGTGAACTTGCCACCCAAGCTATATATTCAGGTACTCAGTTTTGTACACTAAAACATGCAGTCAAACTGTTCTACATCATCACCCTGTCACTGTCTTTGCTTTGTCTGCAAATACTATGGATTCTGGCATCAGAATACATACACATCTAACACTTCACATGCAGGCAGTGCCACCAAAACCTAAACTAGTTACTTGAGAAGAGCATAAGGCAAGAACTTTAATCATCTAGCTGAAATACTCCTGAAGACCATTGTTCCTACTGCACTGATCATTAAAAGAACATGAACATTTTTTCCTCAAGTGCCATCTTGTTTGATTTAGCACCACCAAGTGCCTTTTGTGAAGATTTTTGAAGCTAGGTAAAGATTTTGATATTTGATGCAGCAAAGTCATTGACAGTATAAGTAAATTGCAGAAGTACATACCATGGAAATACCCATCATCAGTTTTAGTTGAGTATTTCAGACAGTGTAACAGCATGGGTATTTTGAAAAGGAAACACACAGATTCAAATCTGGTCTCATTCACATTCATCCAGAACTAGCATGTCTTCTTTCAACCCACTGAAAGGACCTCAGAGCACGACCATCAGGCTTTTAGCACATTACCAGTCTGAAAAGCTTTTAATTGTTGTATACATTATTACTGCAAAGGAATGACAAGATCCCTGGGATGCACAGTATGACTGGAAAGACTTGTCATTGGCACAACTGTAGGAGCAAAATCTGGCCCCAACACATTTGGCGTGACTTTTTAAGGTAGAGAGCAACAAAACCTCAGCTATTATTTCAATCTCAGCCCCTATAGAAATATTCGGATGACTAAATAAATCACTGCAGATCAAATCCAAGTGTGATTTAAAGCTTATATTGTTTCTCAACTATCTTTCAGAAATAAGATTCCTTGATGCTGCAGATGCATTGCTTACACAGACAGGCAAACGACTAGGTGCAGCAAAGGGGAACACCACAACAACACAACCGGACTTGTAAAAACTGCGGGTACTGCATCAGCTTTGGAAAGATGAAGAAGTGGCATGACCCTCTTAACTCTGTACTGGAAAGCACAGAACCACTCACTTCCCCCTGGCCAATAGTTTCTCAAGGCAATGAAATAGTAGACAGCCACCCCTCAATAAATCAGTTTGGTGCGTGTGGGAAAAATCTCAGCAGTAACACCCCAGCACACGCACAGGCACTAAACTCAAGCTAACTTTTTCTCAAGCAAATAGGAAGTCCAGACAAAACAGGAGCTTCATCTTTTCAGTCATGTAATTACAACGCAAAACCTAATTATGAAATAACTCAAATACGATCTCTTTCCGGTATAATAACGTCAATAAGATTACAGGAATATTCAGCAAGAAAATTTAAACAAGTTTATCACCTAATTCGTCCTCTCTTGAAAGAGCTCCAGTTGTACTGAATTAGTCTCATGGACCCTTTTCAAACCCATATGTCTCTAATTCTCTCCAGATGCAACGACAGAAATTTGGTTAGCTAATATTACGGTTTTAGGCAGAATCCTTTAACTGCTGATTAGGGGTCTTTTTATCCCCCTTTCTCCCTCTTTATCATTGATCACTTCCTCGAGGATCTATACAGCACCACTACTTCCAAAACCAGCGCAGCTTACAAATGAAGGTGCCTCTTCCTCCGACCCCTTTCTCCCCGCAGACCCCAGGGAAAAACACGCAACACCGCTAAGCCCGGATCCCTCGAGTCGGCACAGGAAAGAAAAAAAATAATAATAAAAAAAATTAAAAGGTTTTAGGTAAAAAGCGGGACCGTTTCGCTGCGTACTCACCGGGCTCAACTCCGGTGGGCTCCGGCTGGCTTCGCCTCGTCTCCCGGCGCTGGCAGCCCGCTGGTGCCGCTGGCTGCGGGGCAGTGGCGCCCGGCGGAGCGCGGCGCTGCTCGGGCGGCAGCGGGAGCGGCTCAGTTGGGGACGGGGAGCGGCGGCAGGCAGCCAGCGGGGCTTCCTGTTACATCAGCCAGACCCCGCCCGCAGCCCGCCTCGCCTCGGCTTCTCCGGCTCCGACGGCACGGCCCCGGCAAGGCGAGGAGCTCCGGGGGGATGCCGAAGCGGTGGGAAGCGGGGGGCAGAGGCAGGAGGTGGGATTCGGCTGCGCCCCTCTCCGCCGCAAGGACAGGGGCTGCTCCTGCCCAGCTGGCAGGGCTGAGAAGCCGCACGGAGGCACGCTTCCACTGCCAAAGCTGTGCTGCGGCTCGGGATCGAGCTGAACTTAGGCACTTGCTTCGATTTGAAAGTACCGCTTCGCCTTATACCCGAGGGACGTGTCATGCTTAGGTAAATAAACCCTTGAAGTATCGGGGGTGGAGAAAAGGCAGCAGAAGGGGAGTGCTGCGCAAGCCCCCGGTGCGTTTGGAAATGCCCCTGATCTCAAGGCATCAGGTACCAGCTGCCTGGTTTGAAAACTGCCACAACTGAAGACAAAGCAGCATTGGTGACAATCCTGACGCTGGCTTCAGGTTCACATTAGGACCTAAAAGTGTTCCCCTGAGGGCTTTTATTACCTGCTCTTTGCACAGCTGGTACCTGTGCTACAGACAGAAGATGTGCTCTCCAAATCAATCCAGCTGCTGTGCACACATGGCACGCTGTGCTGGACAAATGCAGGTCATGGAGCAGCAAGCTCAAATACTAAGTAGAAACACCTCTAACGCTAGGAATCTGTATGGGACACGTCCCCAGATGTAATGGTTTTGTAAGTGCTCATCAAGATGATACCTGTTAAATTTGCTCACGAAACAAGGTGAATTATTTCTGCTCACTTCTCACTACCTGTTGTCAATCCACTGTCTTACCAGCAGAAACATTCACAGAATGTGAACTGGGTGAGGGAGCTTGTCTGGCAATTGAAAATCCCTTCTCCAAAGATAAAAAAACTGCCAAAAACCCAACCAAAACCAAACCAAAACAGAAAACAGGTCAGGAATGACAGACAGAGAGGAAAGAGGGGCAGAAGTACTTGAAGTCCGTACGACCACCAGACAGTATGAATGGTGAAATCACAGTCTAGGATCATTATAAGAGCAGGCACATGACTTTAATACTCATTTGGCATGTGAACGTTGGTGCTTCTAGGACCATACTTCAATGGGAGAATGTTTGAGTTGTATAATCAGTGAAGGACTAAGAACTGGCACTCCAACTCCATAGGCAACGTAAACAGAAATAGGATGGGGATTAGATCTTATTCTGAACAATGATGAAATTCAGGCAGTGGAATCTCATCAGAAGTGAGCCTGGCTGCAATATTTTAGACCGATTAGGTCTGGCCAAGAGACTGCAATACAGTACAGTATACACTGTAGCCTAGAAAATGATCCATATATCCCAGCTAAGCACACATGTTCAAAGCAGGCTCAACATCTGAATTAGCTGGAGAGATTTATTACATAGGCCATGTTTGATTTGGCATGTCAAATTCAGTAGAGTTGTGTGGGCTTGTGTTGTTTTTTTAACTTCTAAATTCTTATATTCTACTTATTTAGCTATCACTGGAACTTTCTTACTCCTACTCAACAGGTATTTGAGACATCTCAGCTGGTGCAATTTGCACTTCAGAGCCGCGGGAGGCCCCCACGCTGCCTCAGCTCCCCGTTTTTCTGGCTGAAAGGCATGTAAATGACACCCATCCAGGCTCCCCTGCTTATCAACAGCGTGGGTGAGAGCCGTTCGAAAGGGTTCTAAATGAACACAACAGACTGTGCTTTAACCAAAGCTTAAAACCTTGCGAAGATAAAAAGATAAAATCCGAATTCCACCTCTTAGCACGAGTTTGGATCTGATCGGAGAAGCTGAGGGATAAATATAGCGTTGCTTGTAACGGGACAACTCCTGACGGGCTGAAAACCCCTCTCTGCAGCACTGCGCTAGCGAGGGAGGTCTCCCTGCGGCTGACGGAGGGGCTGCGGGGCCAGGCGGTGTTTTTGGCACTTTGTCCTCCCGGGAGGGCCCCTCGGTGCCCGGGGCTCCGGGCCGCGCAGCCCCGCATCTGCCCGAGGAGCCGGGAGCGGCGCCCCCTGGCGGTGCCGCCTCCTGGAGCGCAGCGGCCGGGCTGCTGCTGCTAAAGGAGAGCAGCGATGAAACATCACCCTTATAGCCACATGAAAATGCTCCAAAGGTAGATTCCGGAAGGGTGGAGGCTCCCGAACTCTAAATAAACGTTAACAGTTTGGAAAAAGGAGTTGGATTGGAGATGTGAGGAGAAATTCAGGTTTAAAGGGAAATGGAAAGAAATGCCCTTAAAAAATGGGGGGAAAAAATGATGAATCAAAAGACTTTAGATTATTTCTCAAAGACATGTTGTTTCATCACCAGAATGAACCCAGGGCACACACCAGGTTATACCCGGAAATTCATCAAATCTCTGTAATTTCATTGGCTTGTTGGCTCCCATCATACAACGTGGGAGAAATTTCATGGCAAGGTATTTCCTCCAAAGCATAGAGGACAGAATGTGGAATGAAATGACTGGGTGAAGGGACTCTAGTTGACTGGAAATGCACATAGTCACTGGTAACTTGTTAGCATAGCTTTATATTCTGATGTCTTCACCATTCTGACGTCTAATTCCCTATCTTTTCCTTGTGCCCAATTATTCCCCTACTCCATTCATCCTCAAACTATCTTTGAGAAATGAACAGATCTTTTTCATATTCTTGATTGTGGTTGTTCTGCAGATATTGAAGATACAGGAATTACAAGAACTGAATGAATGAGAAGGATACACAAGGAATTTCTTGTGGAGTTAATGAAGATGCAAATTAGATCACACTTCAGTTTGGCCTTTTTACATGAAAAACTAATTCAATGCATTTTAGAGCTAGTTAAAAACAAGATAAAGACTGAGCTGGATAACTGGTATGGTGGCCAAAACCAGTACCTCCACTAAACTTCTGATTATAATCTAATCAGTTTGATGTTGTTGTTTTATTGTCTAGAACGTGGCTTTTTTTATTATTATTATTATTTTTATTTTTCCCCCTCTCACTGCACTCTACATACTAAGTCTAAAAGACAAATCTCTTTGTAATGGTTTCTTGGTTCGTAGAGTTGATTTATGCTGAGTTGCCATAACTTTGTAGTCTTTTTCTGTCTCAGCAATGACAGAATAGTTTCCCTAACTAATCAGTTGTTTAATCTCTGTTACTAAAAAATAAATGCACATGATGTTTCTTACTACTGTGTAATTAGGGGGTAAGAGAGCATGGGGGAGTACCTGTTAGTCCTCTCCTAGCTACAGCAGTTCTGGAAGAAAAGACTGCACAGAGCAACAGGGCATGCTCAGCGAGGAGAACTTGTTAGTTTGCAGGAGAGCTCAGCAAGCAGGAGACTTAGAACTGCAAAGCAGCCACACAGCCAGGTTTCTGCAGGGACAGAGAGGATGATTTATGTACAAACAAATGGTAATATGTATAGAAACTAATGCATCCATTCTTCTATATGTACCAATATTTTAAATCATAGAAAGGTTTGGGTTGGAAGGGACCATCTAGCTCAACCCCCCTGCCATGGGCAGGGACACCTTCCACTAGACCAGGTTGCTTAAAGCCCCGTCCATCCTGGCCTTGAGCTCTTCCAAGGATGGGGTGTATCTACTGTCTCATTCAGATATTCTCTTTAGAGAAAGATCATCATTCAAGGTTATAATCTCATAAAACGAAACCCTAATAATTGTTAGTCTTTTTGGTGGGCTGCTTTAAAAGACACTATTGACAACCCCCTTCCCCTTCCTCCTAACCCCCCTGCAGAAACAGTTCTGCTCAGCCATCTCTATTTGGGCTTGATGCTGAGAAAAAAAAAAAAAAAACAACAAAAAAAAAAAACTTTCTCTATAAAGAAGAAATGCTGCCAATAATGCAAATTCAAATAAATAATGGAGTTATCTGAATGTTGCACTCCTGCTGCTAAAAATAACAACTTTCATTCTCTTTCACGTGAAAGCTCTAAGAGTTTTTAGTTTAATGCAAATCACGCTCAAATAGCTCAAAATCATGCTAGGGAATACCACATATTTTTGTAAGAGGATTTTAATGTGGTGTTTAGGATAGCCCTGCCTCTCTGCCAGAGACCAGTGACAGGAGGAGGCTGTTGTAAATGTGATACTTATCCAGCAGCACTTGGCACTCTCTCTCTTGCTTTAATCTGAAACCATACACGTACAATATCCTTACTGAGTCCCTAAGCTGCTGGAGAAGCAGTCGCACCAAATTCAGCTCTGTCTCCACTCCTAAGTACATCACGCTATCTAGTGATTACTTAAATTGTAATACCAGCAGTCCACAGGAAATTTTAATGACTAAGACTGGAAGATTAGATATAATTACTGCCTTCATCATAAAGTTTATACAAGCAAAGGTGCAGACACCTGTGAACTTACCTCCATTCTTAGCCAGGCAGACCCATGCCAGAGTCAATGCAGAAACAGGGTAACTGTGGCATTAATGGCGTGTTCAGCACACCAGTAAAGCTTCCACCTCCTGTACCTAGTGTGCCTAAAGCAGTTTCTGCTTTAGGAGGCAATGTGCAGTACTGTGCTAATTCAAATGGAAAGGCCTAGGAGCAGCCTAAATCACAGGCTTTCCACTTATCTGCAATGACAAATGGTGGCTGGCCCAAGCATTTAACCTCCTGCTCTGCTCCTGTGTGGTGCATCTCACAACTACAGACTAGATTCCTAGCCTATGGAGTACAGAGGATACCTGGAGAGTAAGGTCAATAAAAACAGTGAACTAGAACAGGAAAGCATCAACCTGGAATTGAACGTAGTAGGTAATGACACTTGCACCAAATTAGTTTTGTTTAGAACTGACACTGCAAGTCTTTAGTAGTGTCTAAGTGTCTAAATGGAGTTTATAGGTTTCCTCTGTCAGAAATGCACTTTTTTGATTCATATAGTTCTTGCAGTTTAAGTCTGTGGTGCTCCTACATTTCATATGACAAGACTGCATAAGTATTTTTTAGTCTATACTTCAGATTCATGAGCATTTTCCAAATCACACTTAGTAGATCATAGATTAAGGGAGTCATGAAAGGACTTAGGCACCAGAAATAAGGATTTCTGCATTAAAAAACAAACAAACAAACAAACAAACAAAAAAAAACCCTTACCTCCTCAGATATTTAGAATGCATAAATGCTTTCATTTTCAGCAGTAAAGATTAGCCTTTTTGTGGAGTTAGTCCAAAGTTCATTGGGTATATAAAAAACCCAGAGGCTTTCTGAAATCACATGCAATTCATAGTACTCAGGCAAAGGCAGGTTAGTCCAAGAGATTATGTATTATTCTGTCATTGTTGTCCTTGCTCCTTGCTGTAGTGTCTGAGCCTTCATATCTATTTCAGATATGTATTTTCACATTGCCTCTCACAAACAGCAGTGTAAGTATCCTCAGTAGTCTTAAGCACAAACAGAAAACACAATACATTAAAAAAAGATTTTCAGCATCAAAGAAGATAGAAGGATATTTTTGAAAAATGTATCCTATCTTCTGTTTCACAGGCAGCAGGGCATTTCTGTGAACCTTACAAGGAAACCAACTACTTTTTTATTTTTCCTTTCCTTTAAGAAAAATATCTTGTTAGAAAAGATCTACCCAGATCAGAGAGGTGCCTGGGAGAAGGGCAAGAACTGAACCACTATCTCATGTCAGTCTTAAAGCAAACAAAACCACCCACAATGACAAGAAACCAAAAACAAACAGAAGCAAAAGACCCCCTCAGATAAACAAACTTAAAGTCAACTGGAGAGGAAATGTACCGTTACCACTAAAGCAACTGTACTGATTTCTTCATCTATGAATGGATTTTGTTCTTTTTTTTTTTCCCCAAGAATATGTATTTCCAGAAATTATTAACTTGCAAGCCACAAATCTACTTCAGTAACAAGGATAAATCAATGAACCCAACAAATACATACACATATACATATTTTGTAAATTTCTGTCACTTTGTCACACATTTACAACTTGAACATCCTCTTTATGCTTTTGGTGGGTTAATTCTGATACACGTTCATTTGACAAGTCTAATTCTATGCACTTGGAGTTGCATCTAGCTTGCATAACCCAAAATAAATCTGATTAAAACAAATCCATTGCCTATTTCCTCTTTTTATCAGTAGACTCATCTTTTAATCTAAGATTGAAAAAAATCATGCTTGACAAGTGATTACTCTTTGACAAGACTTATACTTCTTTTTTAGGACCAAAATAGATTTCAGAAAAGAATGGGGAAATAAAGTAAATTTGAATCTTGCATACTTTTTAATTATTTTGAATTCTATGCCTACATAGCCTGTTCTGTCCTATTTCATCTCTAGCAATTATATAGTCAAGCTACATTTTAAGTGCTCTTTTCCAAAGTACAAAGTAATGTTTATTAAGTAAAAGGAGGCATACATAATAAAAACATAAACAGCTTAATAATATGCAATCTAAATAATGAGTACAGTACATATATTTAAATTGGGTACACTAGAGGCTTTCATTCACAGGTAAAGAGCAGTTTACTTCCCATTTCCATAAAAATCAAAGTTGTATTCTTTCAGGGATGCTTTCCTCTTCCAAAGCCTTTACTGACAGTTTCTTTTTCTTCTTCTTGATTTTTATTACTCTTCTTTCACCTTTATTTTTAATGAATCCTGAAGGTAAAATGAAAAAGTTAAAAGGCTGTATGACTAACACATCCAAGATAATCAGAAATGACACATCTTGTTTTCAAGAAATATTCTTGGAAAAAAAAAAAAAAAAAAGAGAGAAAAAAGAACATTTTGTCTTACCTAAAGTCTTCATTTGCCTGACCAAGGTCAAGATGTCTGCTCTTGTACACAGTATTTTAGCGTCCATCCTTCTCTCTCTAGCTCTCTCTTCTGATTACCAGTTGCACTTTGCTAAGACTTTCAACTCTTACATTTTTATCAGGCCAATACTTACTACCAAAAGTTGCAAGAATGTTTCAGCCCATAGAGTGCATAATATTTACCTCTTGTGATAGTCTGTGGCAGTATCATTTCCCATACCTTTCTTGCAGATCCTCAAACACGACTTTCTGGAGGTGAAATTATTTTCATTCCCACCACAACCACTATAGTTAAAGGGGCGACATCTTCCAGTTGAGTAGTTGTAGAAAAATCTTTTCTCTTTAGCTCTACAAAGACCTTTATCCATAGGAGTCATGCACAAAGAAGGGATAGCAGGTGGTTCTAGAAATAACAGGAAAAACAAGGTTAGAGACAACACCATCATTAACCAGTTTTCTGTTATGTTGACATTTTATAATGAGATTTGAAGCTCTGAGAACTTAGAAATTTATAAGAATTTTACTAGCAAATTTAATTCTGTTCTGAAAATCCAGGATATTGTACATAAGCGTCTGCCATGTTATGACTACCAAAAATACCAGTTAATGCTATTCTCTCTTAGAATTCCAGAAGTCAACAAAACCTTATCCTGAAAGCAAAGTTTGTTTCCTATAAATTTAATGTTAAAATTACTCTTTCTGTTGTAGGAGATAGCACTCAAATTCACTTAGGAGAGTTTCAGTTGAACTACTTGTAGAACACAGAGTGAAATAAATTAATCTTGGACAGCTTTAAAAAAAAAAAGTGATTTTTTCTAATTACTGCTAGACATTTTGAAATCAAATACAAAGTAAAGGTATCCAGTATTTCTGATGTAAGTTTCAATACAATAATATTAGGTTTGCCACATGAATATAGAAAGTTTGACCTAAGTAATGAACTTTGGTCTACTGGAAAACACTGAGCAACTATGAAGGAAAAGTTTGTAACTTGCAGAATAAAGAGGATCAAGGGTGAAGAGTTAAGTGCACAAAACAACTGTGATGCTGGTGTTTTAGTGCTGCTCTTAGCTTTTTACCATTCCATGGAGTAGCCTGATGTTTTGGATCTTCGGTGTTGCTGGAAGTGAGAGCGTGAGAACTGAAACGCTGGAAGATGAACCTGAAGTGTATGAAGTACCTGGGAACTGGAACAAGTTCAAGCTCACCCACGCTCACCCCTGGAGAAACTCCATCACCTATCACCCTGGAGTAGCTCATATGTAAAATTACAACTGACAAATAGCTGCTGTACAGGAAGAAAAAACAAGAATGGGAGCCATTAAATCATCAGTTATGAGGGACCCAAAGGAATGCCATTTTCCTTCAAGAAGCAGCAGAGTTGAGATAACTGAGATCTGAATGCATAAATGGACACATGAAGCTAATCAGATGGCCTTTTTAGAAAAGTTAGAAAGCCACATAGCTGGCAAAAGTAGTTTAGAGGTAAGACTGAGTTAAAATTTTAGGGAATAACTTGGGTTACAACAGAGCTGAAGGCATCCTGTTTTCAGAAAAGTGGGAAGCAGATGAGTTACTGGAAGCAAGAAGTTATGAATTGACTGGGGCAATTCAAGAAGCTGACAAGAAAACATCCCAAAAGAACATGCAACATTTTGCTTGTCTTGTACACCTTATACTTGCCGAAAAAAGCTTGTCTGCTAAGTATAATTGATAGGCCAGTGTGGTGAAAAACTGAAAAATTGCCCAGACAGAAAAAGAAAGGTAATTTATGGAAAGCTAAGGCAGGAAAATTAAATTATGAATACATTTGAAGCCACATCAGCAACAGTGTACTACTATTCAAAAAAGTATCCTGTAAAAGCAAAAACTGAGTCATGAGCTGGTATTTCAAGATAGATTAATTTCAGGTTATAGCTTGAGTACTAATTAGTTTCTTTTGATACCTGTGACATTACTTTAAGAGTAAGGTTCGATCTCAATCTAGAGTAAGTGCCCACAAAGTAATACGATGGATATTAAATCTACTGCTTTATTCATAATGAAGATGGTAGCTAAATAAACTTGCAATATGTTTGATATTGGGTCCAAGAACTCTTGAGCCTAGAAATAATTTCACCCAGATTCTAGCTGGAGAGGAAATAAGCTTTCAAAACAAATGTTCAGCATCACTGAAGAAAAACATAAAAATAAATAAATAAAACAAAAAACACTTTTACCTATTTTAACTTGAAAATTAGTGTACTTAAAAAGAACAACATAGAAAGACTTGTCAGCAATGAAATGCAAACAAATGGTTCAGGTTTGTTAATTATAACAGAATTTAAATATATACTTGTAATAAAAATTACTTGTCTGGTATGAATTTTCTAGAAAGACTGCAAAGTCCCCCTAATGAATGAGTTCTCACAACAATTATAAGCTTTTGGAGCCAAGCAGCAAGTGATGTGGTAACTGATGAATAAGGACTATCTGCACATGTATAAAGCAACTGGAAGCGTGGCATCCGAAAGTTATTCAGAATCTGTATTGTACTGTTTCTAAAAGTTGTATCTTCATTTTCAAAATATCTGCATATTCTTGGCACTCACAGAAGCACACAGCCCATGAAAAAAATAAAACTCTTAATTTTGCCATACAGCAGCCCTTTTTTTTCACCAAACAGTATCTTAGAATAAAAATGAAATTACTTTATTCCCTGTCTGCTGAGAATCATAAAAATTGTGAATTTATTTTAATATACTGACCACTAAAAGATTTGTTAACTTCAAGTTACCGTAAGCATAAAATGTGGACTGTCTTATGCCCAACCCAACATCGCTGTTGGCATTCCCAAGCCTGCGAGGCAGTGTGTTAACATAGTCACCAGGAGCATTAGATTCAGGTAATTTTTCTCTGTTCAGCCCCAGCTTCTAATGTTGCTTATTTGATATTACAGTAAGTTTTGACATTATGCCTGTTCTTGAGTATCTCTGTCAAAAAGAAATCCTACAACTCATGGAACTAAACAGAGATGAAGAGGTACACAGTAAAAACAATAAAAACAAGCCAATCAACAGCAAAAACAAAAGCCAAACAATACACATTCCTCTATCAGAATTATTTTGTCCTAATCTAATCATTACAGGTCTATGAATTCATTACAGATGTCAACTCTATTGTAAGATTACTTCAGACAGGAATGTTGCTTTTATCTTTACTTTGTTCTCAATTTAGATTGCATTTTAGCTATACCATTTTTTACAGTGCATGTAGTATTATTCATCATATTACATAAATCACTGCATGTTAACATTCATTAGATCATATGAACCCCCAAATTAATAAGTGTCATGACATACTTTCTAATTTCATTATACATGAACTACGTGGTATTTACATTGACAGCAACAGGCTTTAAGACTCCGGCTTCACCCTTGTGCTCAAGCTATTCTGTTTATCCAAAATAACTCGTTTAAATGGGTTTTAAATATCCAATAGCAAGTTCATACCCTTGGATTTGCTGTGCATATTATTTGCCAAAAATACGTGACATAAGTCAGGTCATAAATGGGCAAGGCAAAAAAGAATTTACAACTCATATAGGCAAATGACAAACAACAGCTTCCAAGCTGAATTAGTCAAACATTCTACAAGTGTGAAGTTTTCTTGTGGAAACTGCTGATACAATGAAATAAGAAGTGTTCCTCAGAAACATGACAACTCCATCAAGATAACTTGGAACCCATCTCAAGTGGAGTTTGGAAACTGGAACTCTCACCACTATCTCTACAGGAGCTTTTCAAACAGGCTTCACATTTTACTATAGAAAAAACACTGTAGATGTATTTGTCTCTCCTTCTGTTGATGATGCAGATGTTTGGACTGATTTTGTTTTGGTCAGAGAATGAGATCTAAAACCACAAATTTGATATTTTGTCTCTGAAAAATCAGGTAAACTAATTCCATGAAAAGGCAATAAATAAAAAAAGGCGATTGCTCTTACCTATAAAAAGACTAGTGTATCTTACCCTTCACTGCTACCTAGAGATTTTTTAAAGTTCATGGTTTCAGATTTAATTCTTTAAATACTGTCTTTCCTTGAATCCCAGACAACCCGTCTCTGATGTAAACAGATGATATGGTCATACTTAGGAATCTCTGAAACACGCACATTCAGACATGGATTCACTTATCAAAAATAATCTCAACCGTGCTTTGAAACAAAAACCGCTTTCCCTCAGGCTTAGCTGGGGTTTTGATGTGTGACAATGAACTGATAATACAAAAGAAGTTTGAAATTATCTTCATGAGTGATGCATACAATGCTCACTGCATTCTTTTTTTGCTAAACACAGGTGTTTGACATTCATGAAACTTCAGGTTTACTGCCACATTTTTATATGCAGACTTTAGTTTCTCATTCTGGTTACAGCAGAGAGATAATAAAAGAATTCTCAAGTAGACAGGCTATTACAAAAATAATGAGTCATCTGCACTTGACAGTACTCTATAGGTATAAACTGCTGCAGATCCATTACAGCAAATATAGTTTTGTCAATTTATATCCACAAAAGATATGGCCCTGACTCTAAGAAATAATAACAGGAGCTGCTTCTGTGTGCCATTCCAAACTTGCTGAGTGGAAAGCTGACTTTTGATCTTGCATCCCACTTAGATTTCACAAGCTGAATGTAGAATATAGCACTTGCAATTTTGTACCATAGATCACTTAATTTAATCTAAAAATGAGAGGCTTGATTCTTGGCTTCATTTTCACTTCCCCAGAAATTTTTTTATATCTTATAGCAGAATAAGACCAGAACAATATTGGCTCTCTGCAGCAAGTTCGTTGCTGACAGAGAACACTAGAAGTCTTGTGTTTATATGCAGATAAAGTTATATAAAGTTATATAGATAGAGTTATATAAAGTTTCCGTTGGTCATGGAAGACTTTAGTCTTCTGAAGACCAAGAACTTTGTTGTCTACTAATCTTTTTTCATGACAAAGTTACATGTAGCACCAATAATATGTATTTTTTTCTCGAAATCAAGAGGAAATAGCATTTCAGTTGCAGGGTAAGTAATCGTGTAAGGGACTACTCTTTTTTTTTTTTATTATTATTATTTTTTTTTTAAATGGTGATCACATATTTTAAAAAAGAAAAAGAAAAAAAGGAAGAAAAGAAGCTACATAGCCAGGCCAATATACAAAACTGATGTTACAGTATCAGATGAACTATTTCACCCGTGCTTGAGAAGATAAGAATCAGCCACTCCATCCCAAGCAGTCCATTCTGATATTGTATGTGCATAACTAGATTTTCCTCCCTCCCAGAGGGTGATAGAAGTCACTTTGCACATTTGTGTGGAATATCTCCACCTTGCAACATCAGTTAATACCCCTGCCTCTAGTAAGAGCAGGAGTGGAAACTATGCACAGTGGAGAAATTAGTGGTCTGTTTTGGTCCTACCATTTCATTGCCATCAAGTGGGATCACACAGAACACAGGATTTTAGCCCATCCCAGCATCCTGAAAGGTACGGGCAGATAAACAGAATGGCAGCAGGCATCTGCATGAGGCAGGCTAGCGTAAGACAGACAAAGGTTATATTGTAGAGAAAGAACTGTGAGGTCTTCAGACTTTCCACTGAAACTCATCAGTCCTTCCAAGGTCATGTTTCTCACCTGACCCATCCATGGAATCATAGAATATCCCGAGTTGGAAGGGACCCACAATGATCATCAAGTCCAACTCCTGGCACTGCACAGGTCTACCCAAAATTTTAGGCCATGTGACTAAGTGCACAGTCCAATCGCTTCTTAAATTCAGACAGGCTTGGTGCAGTGACTTCACTGGGGAGTGTGCAACCACCCTCTTGGTGAAGAACCTCTTCCTGATGTCCAGCCTAAACCTCCCCTGCCTCCGCTTGACACTGTTCCTGCGCGTCCTATCACTGGTGATTAAGGAGAATAGGTCAACGCCTGCCTCTCCACTCCCCCTTGCAAGGAACTTGTAGACTGCAATGAGGTCTCCCCTCAGCCTCCTCTTTTCCGGGCTGAACAGGCCAAGTGACCTAAGCCACTCCTCATATGTCTGCTCCTCAGTTACACTGAATCTACCTACCCTTGTTACTTCAGCCTTTTTTTTCCCCACCAACCTTCCAGTCTTCTGTCCTTCGTCTTACCCTCATCTCTTTCCTGAAATCTGCTGTGCCGCAAAATTCACTATCGTTGATACAACCAAGGACCCTTTTGAACATGTGCACTCATGTCCCTAGATTTACCACCAGGCTTTTTGTCATGCAAATATTTTTCAGTAAAATAAGCTACCAAGAGGCTTACTGGTTGTTATTCAGTCATTTTAATAAGTGTGCATCAGTGTTTTGTACATGGTAAACAATCCAGCTATCTCAGAAATTTACCTCAAGCCAACAGTACATGTGATCATAGTACAAGCAAAATAAATAGAATACAACATACAATCAAGCCTTATTAGACACAATTCTAAGCAAAGAGCACAGGAATGATATCCTACATGCCCATTATCCTACCAACCATATAAAACACAAAAGCATTGATGAATCTGTAAACCATCACATAATCCCCAAAGTAGAAATAAGTGTAAATGCAAAAATAAAACAAGTAGAAATACTTGGTAAGAATGCTCAGTCTTTTCCCAACTGTTTCTTGTTTCCTCTTGCATAACTGTGGATCATAAAAATGATATGCCTCAAATTCAATCACCCTTTACAGTGTGAGCAAGTACCAGCAATCTATAGTGGACAGTCCCCAGCTGCAGAAACTGTAAAAACCTCCACAATAGAGGTCCAGATTCTTATCTGCATTATACTACATATTAGTGCAAAAATACCTTCAAGTGGAAATGAAATTCATTCACACTTACCTTGACTATAATCAAACCATGAACTAAGTTTAATATGACCTTAACAATAATAAAAATGTATTATGATAAATATATTGTGCCATATTCCAAAAACCAAATATAATTCTTTCTTAATGGGTAAAAGGAACTTTAAGTGCTCTGACAATGCCCTGGAAAATGATTTATTTTGACTAAAGCAACTCTGCAACACTGCTTTTGCTTTTGGTATTTAAAGTTCTGTGTTTATCAGACCTTCCGGAAGAACACACCTTCACCAAGGACAAAGTGCAATCAGTATTCCACTTTCTGATATCTATCTGTAAGTAGCAATATATTTGTTTGCTTTGACTTTCTCTGCTTGTTGAAACTATTGACATATAGATGGGAACCCATTCTTTAGTCTCAGATATTCCATTTCCATTTCCACCCATTTTCTCACAGGAAATCCAGAGTGCACATAAAAGACTGAGACCTAGGAACTGCAAAAACAAATTCTTACCGAAAAACCTGGGAAACTGTTTGTGCTCTTCCTCCGGGTAACTACTGTTCATAATATTGGACTTCTCCTCATTTGGAGCAGTTGGCAACAAATTTACTAAAAGGAATAAAAAGATGGTGAAACTATAAGTGATAGGCAAGTTCTGAAAGTAAACTATGATTGGTACCCATTTACCTTGCTCCATTTTCATATTAATAGCACTAAAAGGCAGTGTTCCAAGTCCCAAAGGCATATGAAACTCATATTCTGAAGCAGTTTTGAGATGGATTCCTTTTTTTTTTCTTTAGTGTTATTTTTATAATACTTAAATCAAATATGGTCTGGTAAGGTTGTTGTTATATTACTAGCAAACATTTTAACCTTTGCAATAATAACCCCTTTTCAAAACAATTATTATTACTGATAAATATCTATGAAGCTAGTTTGCATGTTACTGGCTCATTATACTTACGTATTTCAACTGACATATCTATTCTCAAATAAACTATACAGACAAGCCAAAACAAGTGGATAAGCCTCAGAGTGACTGCTGTATCAAAAAAAGGAAAACTAAAAACAACAAAAGCAAATTCTTACCAAATATCCTGGGGAACTGGTTGTGCTCTTCCTCTGGGGAGCTACTGTTCATAGGGTTAGGATGATCTTCAGTTGGAGAATCTGGCAATAAGTTTGCTAAAAGAAAAATGTATGGAAAACAATGAGGAGAAACACAAAATAATTGGTATCAAAGTTTCAGTATCACTAAGGTAAAAACTTCTGTCTATGGAAACTATGGCTCCTTTCTTTGATATTCACACAAATTTACAATTAGGTGTTATTTCAGATTGAAATAAAATGAAAAAATAATGATAAAATAGTTTTTAAAAAGCATTTCACAACTTTTAGTCCAGAAGATAAAAATGTAATCAGAGCCCAGGAAGGAATGCTTCAGCAAAAGGTAGGGGAACAGCATATGGCTCTATACATGTAGTTTTTGAAAATCCTTGAAAGAGGAACCTTAGTGGGTCTTTCCTGTTCTAAACATGAATGAAAAAAACCCACTAGATAAAAAAAAGTTCTGGGTGGGTAAATGTATTTTATACTATGAACATAATGAAGTGCTCCAAGAAGCTAATTAGGAAGAGTTAGGAAGGTTACTGTATTCTGACATAGAAAAATTCATAGGAAGTGGAAGAATGATCTGTGGTTAGTCTAAGTGACTGTTTCATAGCCTAAACTGCATGGCTAAATCATGGAGACGAAGGACCAGTTCTGCATGATTCTTTGGTGGGAAGGTAGCAACCTTCTAGTAAGAAAACTTCTAATAGCAACTTTCTAGTAAGAAAACAATAAAAACAGAAATCCCTCTTTTCTTTACAAGACATGTTTTGAAAGGAATAGATTTAGATGTATGGCTTAAAATACATAAACTTTTTATGATAAGGCCAGACAGCTGACATATCCTAGATTTAAAGATAAAAATAATGAAAAAGATGACTTAGTGATGTGGCTGCAACCTGAATAGGTCCATTTCTTCATTCCCTGTCTTTATAATCTGTTACTGTTAAGTCTCTGCCTTCTTTAATGTTTTCAAAATATATTTCAAAACATATTTCCCCAGATTTCTGACCAAGAAAATAGGCTTATAAAATCTGTTTTCTAACAGCAAGTTTAATGGAGAAATGCAATGCTCTACTGCACCTCGAATACTGTGTTCAGTTTTGGGCCACTCTCTACAAGAAGGACATCAAGGTGTTTGAGCGAGTCCAGAGAAGGGCGACGAAGCTGGTGAGGGGCCTGGAGAACAAGTCCTACGAGGAACGGCTGAGGGAGCTGGGATTGTTCAGCCTGGAGAAGAGGAGGCTCAGGGGTGACCTTATTGCTCTCTACAGGTACCTCAAAGGAGACTGTAGTGAGGTGGGGGTTGGTCTGTTCTCCCATGTGCCTGGTGACTGGACGAGGGGGAATGGGCTGAAGTTGCGCCAGGGGAGTTTTAGGTTGGATCTTAGGAAGAACTTCTTTACCGAAAGGGTTGTTAGACATTGGAACGGCCTGCCCAGGGAAGTGGTGGAGTCACCATCCCTGGAGGTCTTTAAAAGACATTTAGATGTAGAGCTTAGGGATATGGTTTAGTGGGGACTGTTAGTGTTAGGTCAGAGGTTGGACTTGATGATCTCGAGGTCTCTTCCAACCTAGAAATTCTGTGATTCTGTAATGTCATGGAATGACAATCAGGAAACAGCACATTTTGGACCAAGTCCTTTCTTCACTTAAAATTGACGTCACTTCAATTACTAGATCTGTCTGCATTACTTTCAATGTTCTGTTTCAAATTATATATCACTCATTATTTGTTTCAACTTAGATATATTAAAGAATATGCAATTTTCAAAAAAATATTAATATCCTGTTTCTTTTATACAATAGGTTCAACAAGTGTAACATATTTTTGCAGGGGTTTGTGGAATTAAAATGCATGTAGGTATTTGACAGGGAAAAATAAAACAGCAGGAGTCCTGTAATATTCATTAAAATTAACAGTGCATACCACTTTAAAAATATTTTTCCTTTTTACTTTATATTTCTTATTTTTGTATGTATTTTTAAGAATATATAATTGTGTTGATTTCAGGTATAAATTATTGCTGCTTCAGAGTCTCCTACATTGCCTTTTTTCCCATGCCAAATACCTTCAAAACACAATGTTGTTTATACAAGAATAAAGCTAAGAATAACAAGGACAACAACTTACAGTTGCCTTGGCAGGTAGCCTGGCATTCTTCCAAACTCCTAAAGTTGTTCTGGTTTCCTAGGCACCCACCATACTTGAATATTTCACATAGTTTTGTCTCTTTGTTATAGAAATATCTAGAAAAAAAGCCTCTGCAGATTCCAGGGTCTCTCTCATGAAAACAGAAGTTGGGCTTTTCTACAAACAACGGTTAATGATGAACAGGGTGAGGGAAGGAAAAAAAAAAAAAAAGAAAGCAAAACACACTGTAAGACAACAATAAAAGTGTACTGCTTTTGTTCTATATATATAACACTGCAATACTGTGCTAGAGCATTATAGGACATTGTTATTGCTTTTTTTCTTTTTCCTTTTTCAAATAACCATTCAATCGTACCTTGGAAAATGAGTACTGATGACTCCTCTAGCTGTCCTCCTACACTGAAGCTCTAAGATGAACATTAGTTTTAACTCTGAATTAAAAAAATAAATAAATAAATTTAAATTGCAGCTGGATCATTTGAACCTAAGTACATATTCTTCCCATTTATGTAGTTTTAGCCAATGTTGGTGTGAATGACACAGAAGACATTGTTAAAACAGAAGGAAAATGAAATAGTGGTTTTTTTTTTTTTTTTTTTATCTATGTCTATTTTTTCCTATCAGAAATCTAACAATGCATTTTGTCAGGGGCAGTCTACTGCTATAAAATGATACAGAAAACTGGGAGGCAGAACAACTATTCCGACTACCACTTTTCAGTCTCAGCTCCTAGTTCACACTCTGTAATTACAATATCAATGAAGAAAATTTTAATAAACGAATACTACATGATTTGACTGAATAACCAGGCATGATATCACAGCTTCTGGTAGTGAAGAAAAACATATCTTTGTACAATGATCCTCAAATGTTGTTTTTCACTGTACAAAATTTTTTTTCTCCTTAATTATAATTTTAAAAGAAAACCATGACAAAAATAATAAAATACATCTGGAGGTATTCTCAAATTCTTGCTGGTACGTACTTTGAAATATGATACTTTACTGAGCTGACTAGCAAAGTATATTTAGTCTTCATATAAAACAACTGTGTCAGATGTGACACATGAGGAAGTCCTTACATGTGAAAGTTAACAGAGAGGTGAGACTAAAACAGTGTACATTTTAATAAAAATGACTACAGAACAATTAGTTTGAAGTCCCTAATGCTTTTGGAGTAGCACATGGAGTAGTAAAGAAGTTTGTCCTATAACCTCTATTTTCAACTATATACTTATTCAAAAGTATTGCTCGAACAATATTACCAAGTTTGAGACAAATCAAATACTCAGATGAAATGTCATAATAGCTCATAAATTGAGTTTTCCCAATAAATAATAGTCAATATCTTCAATTTCACCTTTTATAAAGCTTCATTAATAGCAAAATGTCATTTTCAGAAATCAAGGAAAATTCAACCATTACAATGTTCTTGCATAAATTAAAGAAACTGACTATTTTAAGTGCTTCTGGATAGCTTAATTTTGATTAAAACTGTCGATTTCTGCCAGTAAGTATATGTATTCTACAGTTCAGACATTTGACATCTCTTACTATTCAAATGCAACGCTTACTGATGTTCACAGATTTACAAAACTAGTTCCTATAGACTAACAAATATGAGATGTATGGATAAAGCAAACATGACATGTTTTTCATGAGAAAGGAAATGAGACCATTTTGTAGACATGTAGCAGGCAGAATTTCCAGAGCAGCATCTATTGGATGTGTCATCTATTAGTAACCATTACTAACCATCTATTAGTAACCGATTCTTTCACCACATGTTGCATAATATTGTCAAATACGAGTAAAAAAATATGTATAAATAAATTAGATATTAACTGAGAAACAAAAGCAGAAAATAAAGGTATGTAAACAACAAAAAAATGTTCCTCATTTTGAAAATCATTATATTAAAGTGGTTCTTGCAGAAAGAGAAAATTAAATTCAAATAAGTTGAGCTCACAGCTAACTTTTGTAGCCACTTTTGCAGAGAGAGGCCATGAAGATAATACAGCAATATAACCCTAACCATGCAAACTAGTATTACACTTCTAAATGATGTCTTTCTCCGCAGATTAATATTCAAGAATACATTACTGAGAACATTAGTAAATATGTAATGGTGTTTATAGTCATGAGCTAAAGTTAACTGAATATGTTCTTTTTTTGTCAATAAAAGCAGGAACTAGAGTAAGACATTAAAGGAAGCAGTGCAAAACTTCTGCAGCATCTATGGAAAATCAGCTTTCGTAATTTCCATAGCATAAAACCCAGTATTTTTCAATGCATTAAGAATGGGAGAGAGAGTAGAAAAAGGGAAAAGAAAACCATAATCTTAGCATTAAAATATTCCAGAACACCGTTCAGTAGAGAGAAATGATTTAGTTGATTTCAAAATGTGTATGCAAATACTGGCATTTCTATAAGGAGTTAAATTCATACCAGTTCAAGAGGAAGTAAGGAGAAGGAGCGAGATCCTGGTAAGCAGTGAAAGAAGAGCTCATTTCTGATGAAATCAGAGCAGAACTCTGGCTACCAGTATTGGGCCCAGTCCAGATAAGCCTCAAATGTGGAATGAGGAGGCGGATAATAAGTCTTCACAAACAGTAACTGTCAGACTTAAATATCCGTGTTAGAATCACAGGTTACACCTCAACCGACCCCACAGTGTTCCAAGCAGGTGATTCTCAGTGCTTAAGGTAGGACCTAGCCATTCTTCATTGGCTACTTCGGAAGTCTGAGCATGGGCATTTAAATTTCTGTAAAACAGTCTGCCTATTCAGTAGTTTCTGCAGAAGAAAATTCGTTCTCTTGACTTTTTGAGTAATTAGAGAGGCCACACTAACCCTGTTATCTGTTACAAAGGCAATATGTGAAGCAGCTCTGTTTCAGAGTGATTTTTCCTATTTTTGCTAATAGTATAGTGAGTATTTAGATTATTCTGAAAACACACTATAAAGAAGTTCCACATTATGGTTAACTACATACTGCTTGATTCTCTACATAATCAGTTTTCTGATTATTGAAGAAAGAGATAGTATGTCTGTTTTAGGGAAAAGTGTCTGACCACAGTGACCACAATTGTCCTTGAAAGTCTTTGATGAATATGGATGAAGAAGATTAGAAATAATAACTCACTTCAGTATGGCGTTGCTGTTATTAGGAGATAGCTTGGAACAAACATAAACAATCTATCAAAAGAGGCTAAATACCTTATTTTATAAGAATCTAAGATTACTATGTAAACAGTTACCTTGCTTCATTTTTGCTAGCATCATCTTCAGAGACACTTCTACAACATAAATAAAAAGAAAAATAATTAATAAAGTTAGAAATATAAAGTTTCACCTGTAGTACCAGATTGCTTTTGCATGACTATGAGTACTGAGGAGGAAGAACAAAACACCTCTTCCCCTCCTTTCTTCTCTTTATTAAAGAAGTAGCAGAAAATCATTGTCTGAAGGACTGAAGTATTGTTTCCTTCATATGAGAAGACCTGATATATTTGAAAAAACAGGATATGGAAAATGCTGGAATTAAATTATGCCCATATTGAACTGAACAGGGAAATTCCAAATGTTACTGGAGCCAGAATCCTGCATTATGTAATCTTACTCCCCTAGGTTAATTTAACCCAACTACTTCAGCTACTGATAGTGCTAATATAGCTTTGGAGCAGATCTAGTTAACAACAAAAACCTCTCTTATGCTGTTCAATTCCCTGTGTTATGCCACAACGTGTCAGTGTAAAGTGTTCCTTATGATGTTTGCAATATTAAAGCACCAGGTAGAAAACAATTCCTACTGGAAAAAAAATGGAGTGGCTGCTGTGCCCTTCCTTGTTATTTAAGCAGTAACAGAAGATAATTCAGCCATCTGCATCCTTACCCTTTCTGCAATTTGTAATTTTCATAAGGTTTCCCCTGCCACACACACTAGTTATAACAATCTCTTCACAGCCTAAAATTGAAACTAGTTCTAACAATTCATCCTCCACTCATATCTGAGAGCAAGTGTTTGCAACTGTCATTTACAGACTGTTATACCTTCCTTGGCTCCTATTCTAACAGGTGCTGAGAGCTAATATGGTTTTAGTGTCAGCTGTACTGCTGCTGTGTGCCACAATCCTACCAGTTTGTTATTCTAGACTTTTTTCTTTTCCTTCTGATAACATTGCTTGTGTTGTATTTTCAAAGCAAATATTGGGTAGAAATTCTATTGTGCTACATTTTCCTTTTGTCTCTGGGATAATTCAACTGGCATTCTTAAAAAAATATTATTCAAAGATATGACATGCACTTGAGAGTGACAAATCATTTGCTTGAACATATTTCCAGTGCTTCCTATTAGTAAAAGGCTATGCCTTTAGCATTAAATCTATGACCTGATTTAAAACAAAACAAAATAAACAAACCCAACATTATTTTCAGGACAATTGTTTAGGGCTATTTCACTAATTCCACTCAGCTGTCTCCTTCAGGCCAAAATCAGCAATCAGACTTTGATGTGATCTCTACCCTTCTGGCACAAAACAGGAAGAATTTATTGTGAGTTTATACAGGCCTAAAGTATTTTAATCATACCACCATGTCAACATTGTCTCTTTGCTTCTGGTTTTGCTCAAAAAGCCAAATCCACAGCTGAGTTAATTTCTTCTTTGTAAACAAACTATAATTCTGAGTAGATCTACTGTTTAAATAACTGACTTAAAAATTGTTGTCATGTCCAGAACCTTTTACCAACAGGTATTTTTTTCTATACTAGAAAGCTTAAATTGCCTTTCCAGGATAAACATTCATTGCATTGAAAATTAGGACCTTTGTGCTTGTGCTGCCATTTGCAATTTTACTCCTATCCACTCTCTGAAGTGGTGACCTTTGAGCACAAGAAATAAAAAATGCATTTGATTTCTAGGAGACATGAATCAGAACTAGGCATCTTGAATCAAAACATTGTCTTAGAGAAGCTTGAAGTGGCCAGCTTGTAGCTGGACTCTCCAAACTTCTTGTGCTGTCTCTAACCACCTCTGGGAATCATTAGTTCCATCTTTGATGGTTTATTCATACATTAAAAAAAAATATATATATATTCCAATTTAAGGAGCCCTGCAGTTCACTTATGGTAGCTTATTTATTTGTGCTTAATGCTGAAAAATGGGATGTTTTGGCTGTTCACATTATTTCTTTTGATTTTATACATCTCAACACTTCCCTTTAGCCTATTTTTAGCAATCTTTACCTTCACATTCTTCACAGTGGAAATTCTCTGAACAGCTCTTAGATTTTTCCTTATTTTTAAGAATTTACCAGTCAGCACTGTCTTTTTAGTCTGATTTCTACTGTTACTAAATTAGTTATCTTTCTGCAGTAATAAATAACAGAAACATTAACTAAGATGAACATAATGTAATATGAGACTGCACAGAGCCAGGCTTAACAAATAGAAGCTACTACTTAAAAAAAAAAAAAAAGAAAAAAAAGAATGTAATGTTTGACAGTGTACTGTGCGTGACGCCAAACCATTTTATCTGCAGTTAATCATTCAGAGAATACAGAAATGTTGAGCCTCTATTGCTCCAGTTCCTCACTGCAGACTCTACATTTGCAAATTCTTGGACCATAATTAAGCATATACCAAATACTGGAACCCAGGGTGAGTACCAACATGTAGATAGACACTGTGCCAGCTCTCATTTTAAATGATTTTCCCATTTCATTCTACGAAATTAAGCCAATTACTTGCTAGCATAGGATTTGGTTCGGAAGATCTGTTTCAGGTATTGATCCAACATGTGTGAGAGTCAAAATAACACTACTAATCAAAATATCAACATTAGACTGAAGAAATAATTTTGCAGAACATTACTTGTGGCACCTAATTTTATACACTTCAACCTGAATTCTGCACCTGTGAACCTTGCCTTCTTCAGTTTAGCCCTCTGTCTTAGCCTTTAAATTGGAATTTAGGACAAACACTCCAAATCACAAGGAAAACAGATGTTTTGGATGAGATACTGGCAGCTGCAGTCCTGCAAACAACCCTGCTCTGAAAATTGCAGAAATGCTGTAGGTCCAGCTGAAAACCAAAACCAGATACCAGATGTGAAGTGCCAAAAGCCAGCCTGGTGACAGAAAAAGAAGAGCTATCTTCACATCCTAAACAGTTTTTGACTATGAATGCTAATCAAGAAGAAGAGCTTATCATTTTTTATCTTGAAAGACTGTATTGTTAACTTTGTGGAGCTGTAACTAGAAACTGATTAATCACAACTTTCTAAACAAAACATGGAGTACAGCTGTAGAAGTGAGGAAAATGCCTTGTAGGAAGGATTTTCCTCTTAGAATGACTTTGCTTACTTTTTAAAACCCATATATATGCATTAATTGTGGAATTCAGTTGCAAGTTTTATTAATTTGTGTTATGAAAATTCAATAAATGCAGAAATATTTTTTTGAGCTGATTGTTTAGAGGAAAAAAAATAAAATCAGCTAAATCCTTGATACAAACTTATGACTTGTAGAAGCCATATGAAAAAAAGAAAAGATGCAAGTGTAGAAAGACCCCTGTCAAGGAAACAGGGAATAACTATACAAAATATTAAAGACAGAATCTGAATAATGTTTAACTCTTTATGGTTGGACCTGGTGCTTAGGGACATGGGTGACATGGGTAATGGCTAGACCAGATGGTCTTGAAGGTTATTTCAACCTTAATGATGCTATGATTCCTTAAAATTAAATTAATTCTTTAATGCTCATCAAAATATCATCACCCAGCTCTTACACCCAGTTTGGTGGGTGTCAGTCTTCAGCCTACTTCTGAAACATGATCAGCTCCTGCCCTCTAAGTTTCCTCTACTACCAAGCACTAAAACCGGCATATTGTAGTTGAAGAAAATGACCCAAATACAGAGACAGCAGAACTAGCACTTATGCCGCAATACAAGCAAATGGAAATTTCTTACTGACTGTAAGCTGTGCTCTAACCAGCACGGGGCTATTTGCTCTCCTTACATTTTGCAGGGTTCTCAACTGAATCAACAGCTAGCAATTTTGACAGAACAATTTGCAGAAGTGTAAGAACAAAACATTAAAGGTAAAAAAGGAGCAAATGTCATTTTAGTGCTAGATGTGAATACTAATCTGCAATTCTAGCAATATCTGTGACTTCAACATGGAAAGAAATCAAATCAATGATGTGAAGGTTTTTTGCCTTCTCAGCCAGTTTGGTGAGAGCTGGCTTATGACTCAATTCAGGCCCAAGCAGAAGGACAGAATTTCATTCAATTTATGTATACTTTCATTGCAAGATGTTTATATTCAGAAAGATGTTTTTCTTTATGCCATCTCTTTTTTTTGACTTAAAATTCTAGATGATGTTACTTAGTAACAAAGGAATTATGATATCCAAAACATTACTCCTCAGTGATATGTGATTTCAATAGAAATCTTATTTTAATATAATTTACATTTACCCATATATGACTCCTGAGGACAGAGTGAGACTACAATTGATCCTTGCTCCTTCTTCACTGGAGTACATCTGGTCTCCAAGGCTTATTAGTGGATCTTATCAGAAGACATTAAAAAACAGTCTCAAATCAATCCTGAGAATTAACTACAGTGAAAAACTGACATTCAATTAAAGAATGTAGTGATCTGATCTTTATCACTTTGACAAGTTGTTGGTGATATTTTGTACTGTTTTTTTTCCATCCTGACAGAAATTACTCTACATGTATGGGGTTGTTTGAAAGAAAAGTAACTGAAATCTGCTTTCATTATAAACTTCAGGGATCACATTCAGGTTAAACCTGGCTATTATTTATACATACAGTACCACTGAGGTTTGTGCTCTATTTAATCACACTATTCTGGCTCAATTTCAACAGGTAAGAAAAACAACCCCGCTTTACTCTGTAAAGCCTTCACAGTGCTGAAGGCCTTAGTTAATTATGATGATAGTTTTTAATAGCAAAAATGGCATTCACAAGGCACATTCTGATTATTTTGTTGTGTATCATGTTTTGGATCTCATTTTCCTCTTTCTAATGATTAATAAAGTTGCAGCTAAACGGATATTTTAAGCCAAACAGCTATAACTGACGTTTTTAAAGAGAACTGTTTTATTACTGCAGTTCTAATTTTGTTGAATCATGGCAGATGTTCAAGATTTTGGATAGCTTATATCAGCTTCTGAAACAAAAAGAAGCGTGGAATCAGAAATTGGGTATGATATTCCAAAAGCAATGAATTCACTAGCCAACAGTTGAGCCTGGCCTCAAAATCAATTTTACTTTAACAACTCTTTCAAAATATGGCTTTAGCCAAAAAATAAGCTTTCTTGCATTGCTCTCTATTCTACAGGTCCACTAAAAAAAAAAAAAAATCACAATTTATCTTCCCAAATACAGAATGCTTGCTTGCAGAATCTAAAATAATCCAGATGACTACAATGTAGTAGAATAACTGGGAGTATCACATTACTGTATTAACAGGAACTGAAGTGTACCTCTCCTTCTAAAATTCATATGGTTTATGGATGACAATTAACAAATGCAAATGAAAGACTGATGAGAATAGGAGAATGGGTACTGGCCTGTTACCACACACTTGTTCTGACATTCTTCCAGTGTTAGAAAGTTGTTTTCATTGCCATGGCATCCTCCATATTCAAATATTTCACACTCACGGCTTTGAATGTTGAAATAATAGCGCATGTGGATAGCTTTGCATGGACCTTCATCTGCTTTCAGGGCACAGATCGAATGCCCCAGTTTCAGCGGTGGCAGAGGAGCACCTGTGATAAAGAGAAATAGAACAACTGTTACCAAGCTACTTGGCTCCACTGCACAGCTTAACTTCAAAATCAAATTGCTTGCCTGTTGTGCTGGAGAGGCACTGCTAATATCTGGCTGTAAAGCTCTAAACACATTAAACACAGATGTAAAAAGACAACCATCATCTCCATTGGAACACAAGTTCCACTCAATCAAATGGAAATGTTGGTTTCAACTTTCAACCGAAAGAGCTCATATTCCAAACACCAGGTCCTCATCATAATTGTAAACAACTACAGATAACAGCTTATTCGTCGAACCTAGTGAAAAATTCTCATCAACAAATATACTGAGAAAATTCTGGCAGCTCCTAAAGACACACTGACTACTCCTGCATAAAAATAAAAAAGGCTGAAGGAGTGCGCCTTGTGCACGAACATCTGATAGTGAACGTAATTCCTAAGGACATCTCATAGGAGACAGCAGCACGGGGTGAACTAAACAAGAGAGCCCTGCAGAGGGCACCATTCCCCTACCAGATGACACGTTACTGGTACATAAACCCACCCGGTACGGCTGAAAGGTTTTCTTTGATACGTTTCATGATACCTTTCTTTGATTTCACTGTTCTTTCGTAAGACCTTTTAAGAGCTGAAAAGAACACAGCAGAAAGTTTGGGTGAAAAGAAGTTGTACTTCTTCACCTCAAGTCATTTTTATAGCTTTCAATATACATGACTACCTCCGGAAATGTTATGGGAAAATTAACATACATATTGTGAAGATTACTAACAAAAGTGTTATGCTGTCAGTGTCTATAAGGAAACGCTGATGATCCCATTTATGATACTGTTCCCTTACCAATATAGACTTTGAGATTTTTTCCTGCTTTCCTTTTCCAAGGAAGTATTTTACCCTAGAGGATTTTGAAAGCTTTGCAGAGCTTGTGTTTGCAGTTGCAGTCAGAAGAACAGAAGAGCTGAAGAAGATTTCAGAAGAGCTGAAATCTTTCCCTCATTCTCCCAGAGCTAATTGGAACACTGACGTCTCTTAATATGTGTATTCAAAAGGATCTACCAGTGCTATGTGCAGTGGCTCAGGAAGGAGGAAAAAAAGATGAGGACAAGCATTTACATGGTCATTATACAGCTTTCTTGTCCTAACTAGAGTAAATTTCCAGTTTTAATTAACAGAATCCACAAAAATCCCACTTTATGACATGGTGATCAGGAAATCAACATTACTACGTACCACTCTGTGGCTATTAGTTTAACATATAACATTTTATCTTATTATAAAATCTTTAACTGAAATACGCAGCCAACGTTAAACCCTCATAAATACTGAGGGCAATGCAAGTTTACTCTTTGTTCCTTTTGAGACATTGATAACATATATATAGCAAAGAAATAATTTTCACGGCTAAAATCTTTTATCCCATATTATGTAAATTCTTGAAAAAAAAAAAGTTTTATTATGAAAATTGTATCAACACAAATATTGTAGCAGGTAATTAGATCTTTCATTCTTAAAATGGTCAATTTGTTGTTAAAATACACATTGAGATGTTCAATTTCAAAACGCATACCAAATATTCAGTCCCTAAAATTGTCCATGTCTCCCCCCATTAGAGAAATGATATTTACAGATTCTGAAGTTAGGAAAACAGATTTGAAAATACTATTGAAGATTGTCTAATAGGCACTGGGGATTAATTAAATGACGCATTTCAAAGAGATATGAGAGATGTCACTACAATTCCTACAGAGCTCAGCTTGCCAAAGATTTTTGAACTTTGTTTCTTGCCCGTTTCCTTATTTGGGTCTTCCCAAGCCTATGAAGAATCAGGACTTAGACATCATACAGGATTCCAAGTTGTGCCTCAAAGGTCCAAAGTTCTCCAACAGGTTTGGAAATCCTTTGCAAGAAACTTGAAAAGGCTCAATTAGAAAAGCTGAGTGAATTGCAAAATGAAACACTGGAATTCCCTCACTGAGTAATAGGGGAAAAATGCCTTCAAAACATCAAAGGTTTCAGTAACATTTGGAATAAATAACTCCTGAAAGGCTAAAATCAATTTAGCTGCACAGAAATCAGTCCAGCTTAAAGGGGGGTGGGTGGGAGTTAACAGCTGGTTTATAAACATTTTACTTTCTTGGCACACAAGAAATGAGACCTCATAAGTGACCTGTGTCAGAGACCCAGTTCAGTCTAGAAGAGGTTGTGAAAACTTGCTAGGTTTCTTAACTACCAGCATTACAAATATGGGGTTATGTCAGATCATTTTGCTCACTACATTATGCCACACCAGCGTTGTGGGCTATCAAAACAGAAATAGTGCCCAAACATAGTTGCAAAACTACACAATGAAAACCAACTGGCTTAGTCCACTAATCTTAGAAACCTTTTGGTCTCAACTTCTAGCTTATTTCCCACCAAACCCACAGAACTAAATCTTTGTTTTGCTTACCTCCTCAGACCTTTCCTCTGCAGTCAGTGACATTGTTACCACCGTCAGATGTACTGACATTTACTGCAAACATAACAACTATTTGTGTCTCACTTTTTGGCAATCTGTGAAGTGGCAGAGACATTTATTTTCTTAGGCGTGCTGGTAAATTACCATATTTTGACTAAAATACATACCCTGTGAAGCCCCAGAGAGCCAAGTTCTCTCCCTTTGAACAATAACCAAGTGACTCTGAGGAAAGATGTCTCAAAGGGATTCATGGGAACTGAATCATTCCTGTGTCTGGGAACAGAGATAGAGTTCTGCCCCCATTACTTTGCACCTGGGAACACTTAGCTCACCACAGATGGTATAAAATTAGCTTTCCTTCTCAGATTAAAGCAGCAGTTGAGAAGGCAAGCATGAATGAGTGTTTGGCCAGTAGGTCTGTATAGATACAAATATGTCTGCACCAGTTTCACATGTAGAATACGCCTTGAGAAAGCTAATTCCTATTGTATGGCCTCTTCCTCTCCTATTCAGTTCTAAAAGAGATTGTTCCTACTACATTTTAGGCCTTGTGTAAAGAGCACAGGATATGACATTTAGATAATCTGTCTATCAGAAATGTCAGTGAATAGTCATCAACTAACAACATAAACCGAAAGCAGTTTTAACGGTGTTTCTCATTCAACTTTTGGCATATTTCTCTAGGATAAATACCTTCAGACCTTTTCTGGTAGATGGCCAAATCATTCTTAAAAAAAACTCCAGTGAAGTAAAATTCCCAGTAACCTGAAGCAGCCAGTTCCAGAATTTTACTACCCTACTTGCAATACAAGCATTTTTCATAATATACAGCCCAAATATTCTTTATTACGTATTAAATAATTTTGTACTTCCCTTCAGTGCATAGGAAGAATAATTTCAAGACATCCAACTTTCCATTATTATTATTATTATTATTGGATGACTCTTCTATCCTCTTAATTATCTCTATAATAAATAAAATCCCTTCTTCAATCTCTTTTTATTGGTCTTGCTTTCTAACCCTCTTGCAGCTTTCCTTTGGATCCTTTCCTATTGGTCTGGATTACTTTTAAAGTGTATGGCCCAGAGAAGAACACGATACTCTACCTGAGGCATTAGTAGTGCCTATAGAGTGGAGTAACTGTCCTTTTTTTCCTTTTTTCTTTTTTCTTTTTTTTTTTTTCTTTTTTTCTTTTTTTTTTTTCTTAATACATCACAGAATTACTAGCCTCGTTTGCAACACTGCACTATGTCTGTCATTCTCTGCAACTTCTACTTACTTTTCAGCAAACACAACCTCATTATACAAGTGCTTAAACAGTTATTTTCCACCTTATATTTACAAATGCATTTATTCTAAATATAGCATGTTGCAATCATCATTTTAAAAGGAAAATGAGTTGAAATCTCTCCATTGGATCTGGCCCTGTTGGATGTTTATTAGGCATTCCATTTAAGCACCTGGTCCAAAGAAACTTTTAGAAAATCTGTAGAATTATAGAACTTTACTACCCTAAATCAAGAACATGGAGAGTGTTTTGCTCGAAAAACATTGAGAAAAGGATTACAGCTGATACACACTGTTACACAAAAGTTATTACTTGCCACACCAAAAATAAAATAAAGCAAAACATTTTCTCCCTACTTTTCCTCAAAAATTTTCATTTCAGACCTTGGTTAGATCAGCTGTACGGTAGGTTGTCACGATTAAAGGCACTAAGTGTCTATTCCTATGCTAACAATCTTTGCACTCCATGCTTTGTTATAAGTGCAAAGTAATATCAACAGAATGGCTCACACTGACCATCAGCTTAGCACAGGTATTCTATGTCACTGCAATATTAGGTAGCAGGGGGAGTTGCTGCTCTCTCTGGTGACAGTGATATGGCCCAAGGGAATGGCATGGAACTGCATCACAGGAGGCTCAGCTTGGGTGGGTATCAGGAAAAGGTTCTTCACCAAAACGGTGATGTAGAACAGGTTCCCAAGGGCAGTGGTCACAGCATCGAGCCTGCCAAAGGTCAAGAAGTGTTTGGCCAACACTCTCAGACATAGGGTTTGATTTTGGGGTGGTCCTGTGTCAAGCCAGGAATTGGACCTGATGGTCCTTGTGGGTCCCTTCCAACTTGGAATATTCTATGGTTCTATGATTCGTGCTCCATTCCTACAGTCTTCCTACTTTTGGCAACTGTCAAGAGCCAGGATACTGGCCAAGATAGTTCCTACACAGCACAGCCACTTATTGTCCTTCACACAGCAATTTTTGCAACTTAGGACAAGGCTGTTGTTTGAACAGTTACTATCAACTTACAAGTAGTACTTTCACTGTGAAAACTCTAATAACCCACAGTTAGTCATGCTGTAGCCCTGAGCATATGGAGCTTATAAAATCTGAGTAAAGTCCTGTTACTAGCTTACTAGTAAGCAATACAATATTACAAACCAGAAGGGGTGAATATTTTCTCTAATCGTTTTACGTTAGTAAAAGTAAAAACAATACAATTTTCCCCAGCTGCAGACATACTGAAAGAATCTAACTTGCAGACTCTTGCTACATCGATTTGCAAAACTGGTGGTTAAAAATGTATCCTTTTAATCAGACTGTGAAATAATTTTACTGTTATATCTATGGCACTATAAATATGAAAGATAACAGCATTGCTGCATACTTGCTTTTCAGAACAGAACTACATAAATTAACTGGGGGAAAAAAAGTTTGGTCTATATTGTGTTAAGCTGAAATAATTTCTCAGTTTTTAAGTAGAATACATTGTTTTGTTTCTTAGGTTACAGGTTCTCACTCATGAATTCCCGTGGTTATCCATAATTACGAAGATATGCTGTCATCTTTCCAAGCTTTCTTGTAAATGTCTCTCTTTGATAAGTGATATCAATACTAAGCACCTTGTCGCTAATGAATAACTGTTTCTTCTTTCTCCATTTTTGCCAGTTTGACAGCTTCCCACCCACACACTGTTCACTGCCATGTGTTTCCTACTCTTTCTTAAAGCAGTCACATTTGTTCTTGATAAACTTTCACATTAGAATAAAAAGCACATTCAACTAGTAAGTTATTTTCTTCTGGCTTTGGAACATCAACTAAAGTGCTCCCAAACACATAAGGTATTACGGAACAATATACATGAACTGGTTATTTTTATATCATTTACTTTTTTTTTTTTTTTTTTAATATATATATATATATAAATCTGGTTGACTCATGGAAAAATGACAACATTTTTGCTGGAAAATAACACATTGAGAATCTATTTTAACCTGTTGGACTTGACTTTCAACTTTAATTACTACTGCTGTTTAAATACTAATAGACACAACAAAACAAACACACAAACAAAAGAGAAACACACACACAAAAAAAATCAAAAAGCCCAGATTCATACAGAGAATGTACCAAATGTGATCCAAAAGTACCATACTGCAAACAATGGATGCATACAACTTACTTTATCCTTCAGTACCTGGAAGGTACTGAATGCTGAGGTGAAGTATGTCAACGTTTTATAACCACCTACCATCAGAAAATACATGCCATTAGTGAAATTGCAGCCTACAAAATTTCTGTTGTTAAATTCAGTGAAACCAGAATTTATTTCATAAGGAATCACAAGAGTAATTTTAATTAGCAACAACATAACAGTTTTATAAAAACATAATCAGATGTCCGCAAAAATAATTTCTTGTAAACACCACAACTGAGTCTTCACTAGTCATAACAACAGGGCCCTGGTTTAATTTCTAAGCATCGCATTTGACTATTTTTTTACTGTGGAATAGTAGTTCAGAAGTTAATAACTGTCCCTCATTCTAAATCATGTACTGGCTGTATAATTTTAAATGACCGATTGTTAAATAATTGGTGATAAAATACTGCTGGATAAAAAAGAGACTATTTAATTTCCTTGGCGTGCTTTTTCCTGTTGTCTTTTATATTTAAACACAAGTAAGTACACAGGACCACAAAAAATAAAATAAAATAAAAAAGACTAATCCTGCGTATTTCTTATTCTGTTGAAGAAGTGTATTATTATAACCAACAAGACACTTTGGCCTTCATGAACTGCAAGTTCAGGCTGAGGTTTTTATAAGACAGAGTTGTGGGGGAGAGCAAAGATGAATACAAGTTTGCCTTCAAACAAGACGGGTACTTAGGTACCTCAAGGGTAAATAGAAATGATTTTTTTTCCTGTATGAAATACTCTGACGGCATTGGCACGATAAGCATACACTTAATGTGGAATGTCTAATATTTTAAATTGTGGTGACTAATTGTGATATGGCCCTAAAGTGCTGGCTTATTTTGTAATACAGCCATGACTGTACAGAATTAATATTTTGTCTCAAGGCTGCTGCTAAAGACTTATAGGAAGAAATAATGTGGATGGAAATTTGACAAGCCATAGGTAGATACATGAGTACCAGCAACAAGAAAAGGTCACCCTTAGCTGTATTGCTAGCTGCTCTTCAAAATTAAACATGTCAAATGTGAGAGGTATCCACTACATTGCTCTCTACAGCATAAGAAAGAGGTCACCATTTCAAGTAATTTTCTAAAAGGAAAGAAGCCTATATAAATATGGTACAAAAGCACATTTTTCCCTCATCTGCTTTCTCATGATTGCTTGCGATGAAATTGAAATACTTTTCACAATGATATCCAGTACAGAAATTTGACCCAACTTACTGAATTTCAATGAAGTGCAGGTACAATGAACAACAGCCTTACAATGGTAAGAGAATCCAAGAACCTCTCCAGTCCTAAGTCACACTTCAGATATTTTTTTCAAAAAAAACCATCTCAAACTGCAGATTTTTTATTTATCCATCAATACCAAATCACTTGGTAGAGATGTTTTTTCATACAGAAAGCATCTCTAAGGCCAAGGAAAACAACTCGGGCAATGCAGAATTTTGCAAACTTTGCAAATTAACTGTGGCCAGAGAGTGCTGTGCACAGGAGAGAGTAACGTCAGCTTACAGTGTTATTCATCACGTTTCTACTCCATTTGCATAGGAAGACAAAGCCAAAGTTAACCACCTGCATGTTCTTTTCCCTCAACACTGAACTTTTCCAGAGTTCCTAAGGCACAGCTTAAAGGGAATAATCTTGATATCTAATACGTTGATTAAGATTAGAATTTTCAAAAAGCATGCACAGCAGAAGCCATTACAGAAAGCGAACAGTTTTGCTAGAGCTAGATGTAAAATTCTAAACATCTCCTGGTTAGTTAATAACCCAGTCTGGCTTAAGCATTGTTGCATGCTTAGTTCCACTTTCAAGTTTCCCTGAAAAAAATAAATAAATAAATAATCAAGTACAGAAGTACATTCGGAGTGCATACAACATTGTGGTTTCATTGAGAGAGGTTTTTTTTTTGTGTTGTTTCTGTGAACTCTTACCAAGAACATCCTCTTCTTCGCCATCATCTGAGTCATCAGTCGCATGTCCAGCAATACAGACAAACAGCATGATAAAGGTTAAAGGTAAGAACCATTCCCTCTTTCTTCCTTTCATCTTTCCTGAATAACATATAAATGACAATATACACTTTAATCAAATTTCTTGAGTGCTCTGAATAAGTCATTAGCAGGGTAGAACACAGGTTTATGGGTAGATGCACAAACAGAGAGCTTTGGAAACAATGTAAGATACTTTAGTATAATTATATTATAAGCACAATGAAGAACAAGACAAGATTTTTAGTTGCTTTCAGCTGATTTCAAGTCTCCCATCCCATCTCCAGTACATACTAGAGACATTGAAATTATTTTTATCTAAAGCCACAATTTTGAATCACTTCCCAGAATACATAATGATATAAAATGTAATGCTTTGTACTTTTAAATAGATTTTAACGTCCTTATTTCTAGTTCTTCAAAATAAGTTTTACTCTGTCTGCAGACCACGGATTCATTGCCAAAAGCACGGTATTATATTTTAACAAATATTTCATCAACTTATAGTTACCAAGTTCCTGGAAGCTACAGTTCACTGTAGTCAGTGAACTTTTTCACAACATGGGCTTTAATAGCATTAAATAGTATTTTGTATCTTTCAGATCCCCTTAATATTGAATTCCTCGGTTAATAAGTGCAGAGCTATTCTTTTCCACATGGGATCAGTGCAGCCATAGTTATTCACACAAAGAAAATTATTCCACAGAAGCTGGCATGTTCAAGTTATGCTGAAAATGAGGTTGTGTATGCACATATTGGAGAGCACCTTAGGAAAACTTTTGCTTTAATTATTTAGAAACACATGTTTTCAAACTAATTAAAAGTTCATTAGGAAACCCTGAATTCTAACCAGATAACAGGCTCAATATGTCCTTTAGCTACCGACAGATGTCCCCTTTTCTTAAAGTATGATACCAGACTTTGGCTAAGTTAATTAACACCAACTTCATAAAAATCTAAAGGACTAGGAAGTTCCTTGCCTTCAGGTTTTATCTTTATTGTTTTTGTCTCCTTGTCTATGAAGATAGGTGATGCAGAGGTGCTAAAACAATGAGGGCAGGAGGGTTTGGGTGTATCCTGCCAACTGACTTGGGATATAGTTGTATAGTAAGAGTTGTGTCTTCAACTCCAAACCAGAGCCAGAATTTTCACTTCTCATTTGAGAATCTTTAATTTTTTTCCTCCTGTTTCAATTTTTTCCTCCAGTGTTTTCCTAACTTACAGTGCCTGTAGAGAAGAAAAACAAACAAACAAAAAAGTGTGTTCTGCTGACTGCCTGATATCCCTACAGCATTGCTAAAAGCCAAGAAAGAAAACATGGCACTGTGCTATGGATTCAACAGTTCATTCTAACATGTCAGACAAGGTTTAATCACATTCATTAATGCTACTGTCTGCACTAACTTGTGTACCCCATCTGGCTATCTGTCTTACTACTTTGTCATTCTGTCTATAAGCCTCTTACTAATGTGTGATAATTATGTGCATCAGTTATTTCCTTTTTCTAATGCTTCCAACAGTTGTTCTGATGTTATCTCACCAATGGGCTTTTAAAAAGAATACACTGTTAGATGAAAAGTCTTTACTGAAATGCTCACTGCTATATGCTCAATAATTTGGGCTCTGGGCCTACAATTAGTATTAACAAGCTGTCTTTTTAAGGTATTCTCAGCATTTCATTTTTATTATTATTCAGATAATTTTCACTCTTCCAGTAAACCAAACAGCAGAGACTCCCTCTCCAACAGTTAGAGCAAAGTAACTGTTCAAGACCAAGGGCAATGGCCAACCTTGACATTACTGTCAAATTTTCAGGAAGATCGATCAGCTTCTGTATGTGTGGATGGAATTTAATGCCTGAACGTCCACAGAGATGCAGCTGTTTGTGTACTGCCTTGCAAAATTCATGTTTGAAACTTCATACACTAGAAATAAGCCACATACGTAATAAGCAATTTTTTTTAACATATTGAAATAATGCTGCATACGAGAATATTATAAATCTGATTAAACTAAAATAAATCCACAATTAAGGAACAAGTGTATGGGGAGAAATATTGAGGAAAATTTTCAAATAACTGTATAGGTACTCAGCATTATAACGTAAATAAAGGTGGTGATAGTTTGTTATCATTTAAAGCTGGATAAAAGCTGAAATAACCGTCAAATAATCAGTTTTGACACTCAGATAGTTATAAAAGAACTTGAAAAGTCTGAAAGGCTTTGCCTGACTACTCTGAGTTCATAGGAATGCAAAATTACAGAACAGACTTTCAATTTTAGTTTTTAAAATGGCATGGGAAAGGGGAATTTTCTAAGTACTTTCTTTTCCTTACAAGCCTTAATTGGCAATAATTGACATGTTTTTGACCCTTCATAATGGGATTTGGAAATTACCCACAGCCTCAATTGCCCATGGATTAATTCCAAGTTTGCCCCGTGGCTCTCAGTTTCTGTATTTGAGTTTTTCCAAACATGACGGCAACATTTGCACTGATTCAGGAAGATTTTATTTTCATGTACTTATAGATCATTCAGGTTTTGGCCTTGGTTCCTTCTTCCAGCAATCCGCACAGTATAGACTTTAGAGTGCAAAATTTAGTAAATCCATTTTTATTGTCATCCTATCTTCCCAAAACTTTGTTCCCAAGCAGAAGGAAAATATAGGAAAAGCATCCAGAAATGGAAATCCATAATAAATGTTTCATTTGAAGATGAGTCTTTAAAATATAATGTTGTACATTTTTTTGTACTTTAAAATAAAATTTTGTACAGCTACCACATGTAATTGCTATTGTGTGATTACAGGGATAAGTGACTGCATTTGTACGGAGATCAAAAATCTCACTGGGGTACAGTATTTCTGTTCTTCCACTTAACTCTTGTATTCCCTGAAAAGATGTTGTGGAAAGTCAGACTCATTGATGTTCGGCCAATTTCACAAGACATAAAATTTAGGCTGTCTAACTGTATATCTACCTTATTGCAAAGTCTACTGACCAAACATAATTGCCTCTCTTCTGGCTAGCCTTCCCACAGGGTCGTGCATTCCTGAAGCACAGTGTCAGGTATGGGTAGAAATGGGACGAAGGGGTGCAGGTGTTAGTACTGAAATGATTAAATCCTTAAATCCTTTAATTCCTAAAGGAAGAGTAAAATCCAAGATCAAAGTGAACTTGACTGTGCTTTTTCAATTAAAAAAAAAAAAAAAAAAGCCATCCAGAAAAGTCCAAGTTCTCCAATTTAATGTTCAGTTGCTCTGTAACATAATTTTAAAGCTGTAAGCTTTAATTGATATATTTAATTGATACAGATTTTTGATTATGATATTGGTTTTATTTACTTATTTATTTATTTAAATACATTGGGAGGGTTATCGCATTTATATGAAAGGTAAAATTCAAATTACTGTAACTATTACATTCATCTCAGTAAAGGGTAAAATAACTTCTGTGAAGCACTGCATGTTATGGGAAATATTGGAAATGCTTTGAGCATAAATAATGCACGTTAAATGGTCTTATTATATAGACCCAAAAAAATGAAAATCTGTGGGAGAAAATATAGCCCCTTACTCCAGAAAGAGTTCTCATTTAGGACAGCAAAGGACCGGTCCAGTTTTAATAGTGGCTTTTCTGTATGTCGAAATATGTCACTAATGCAAATTTCATAAATTCCTAAAAAAAAAAAAAAAAATCCTCTGCTGCTCCCAAACTAATTAGCTTTTAGATTAGATTTTATTATTATTATTATTATTATTATTATTATTTAATCTATAAACAGAAAATGTTAAGTTGCCTGACAAGGGAATCAAAGGTCTATGGGGTGGTAGCTGGCAGTGACTCACTGATTTAATTAAATGCTTTGACTTGTGAGTAATGCCGCTAGCTTCCCTAAAGCTGGAATATAGGTAGACAAAGCAGACCACAAGCAGTCAAGGAAGTTCCCAGTACCAGACCCTTATTACCTGCTCTTATAGCCAGGCCTTTTTTATCCTGCCACCTAAACACAGAAATACCAGGAGGCTCTCTAGATTTTTTGCTAAAAGCAGATCAGTAGAAAACTCGCTGCATTCTCTGGGCAGTTTGCAGCCATTGGAGTCAGACCTTTTATCTGTATGTTTACTTAGTCTGTTCTGCAGCAAGTTCTGTAGTTACCAGCATGTTTAGAAACAAGCATTTCTTCAGCATGGTATTTATCTCTAACCAGCTGACTGGAAAAGGCAAAATAAAAGCTAGCATTTCCGCAGTAGCCAGAAACAGACAGCTTCAGAAAATGGCACAAAGTGACATTGTAATGACTGTAAAAGTGACTCATTCACACTGACAGCCCAGGAAATGGAAGGAGGAAAAAAAAAAAAAAAAAAAAAAAAAGGATAAAAAGGATACAGTAAATGGAGGAATAAAATGTTAAATTAGCACAGCCTGAAATTAAAGGAGGTCTAATTAGACAGCATTACAGTGCCTCTGCTATGAAAACAGACCTTTATTAGCTCAATGTACTTCTTGGGTGTTATATTTGCCCTACAGTATCTTGTATCACCTACTAGGATGTATATGACAGGTACAATTGGATTGTACCTATAGAATTGTCTCCCAGCTGGCTGAGTCAGTGAGTTGCCTGAAAGTATGTTACTACACCTGCTGTGTTACAGCTTTGTGAAACATCATGTTAGCTCACTTACTCTGGAGAAGAACAATGAAGAAAGTATGAATCCTACCATACCATTTATCAATTCTAAAATTGTGTCCCTTTAAATTAAAAGGCAAGCCATGGGCAATGCAAGATAAATGTTTATGGAACTCAGTTTGATTCACTAAAGTTAGGGACAGATGACTAATATTTGACTGTTGAAGTCATGCATCCTTGACATATCTATTTTTCCCAACACTACAAGCATTACCCAAGGCACATCATGAAAAGCAGAAAAAGATGCTACGGAAACCAGACAAATTCAACTTTTTTTTTTTTTTTTTTTCCCCCCCCATGAGACCACCAGAAATAAGAGAAAATTTTTTTTTTTCCCAGATTGTTTTCTGACTAAAATAAAGAGGAACAGGGGGGGGGGGCGGCCGCGAGACAAACTGATAATCCTTTTATGCATGCTTAATTCAGAAGACTGAGTATTGTTTGTAAGACAGCTTCTGTGCCACTGTAAAATGGGTGCCAATTGTTAAATGTAGCATGGATATTTTATGATCCATGTGCCAGAAAAGAAATCAACTGTGCAACACCTAAAACAACAGCAGACAAGGAGACCTGCCTGGGGAGTAAAGGAACACCAGGAATGAGACTCTACCATCTCTCCAGTTACCAAAGACTTTACTATAGCAAACTTCTCATGGCAGCTGGGACAAGACCTATGGGTTGCAAGATTCCATGGAAAATAATTACATATTTATAACTTCTGTATTTGCTTAATCATCCTTGAAGATGTAATACAAAAATACACTGCTGTTATAATTAATTTATTTATAAAAATTATGATCCTCTAAAACATTGAGAGGTGTAATGTGAATAGGTCTCCACTGCCAGGTTCTGCCTAGAAAGCTGTATTAAAATGTGGAAGTGGGAACTACAATCTCTTACTCCCAGAGTTGTACCACCCACTATTACAGCAATTCTGTTGCAACTGCAAAAGCACAATCTCTACACTTTCCTGAAACAAATATATCTTTTCCATCATTCATTATCGTATACTCATGCTTGCTATGTACACCTGTGGCAACCTTCTCCTGGACCTTGTGCTTTTGCACAAGTAGCTCTCTGCTCCTCTGGTGATGTAACGGCATGATGTCACTTCTCTAACTGCTGACACTCAGCCAAATGCCATCCCTGCCTGTTCTTGAAAATCTATACACTCCTGGAGTCAGCCTAAATACTACTGTATTTTAACCCTGTACTATATTTAGTTATGCATCTGAATCAGACCTGGAATGCTTCACCCTTGCAAGAGCATGGGAGGTGAAGGTGGGGTGTGGAATGCTAAGGCTCAGAAGTTTTTGAATCTGTGCATAAAGGAATACACACTTGGAATCAGTGTGGCAGCAGGTGAAGCTGTTTTTAAAATATTTATATGTATTACAACAGAAGAAAGACTCAAAACCCCAAAACTCCAGACCACATGCAAGAAAACCGTTCTTAGTAGGAACTAGACAGGACTTGGACCTGTGCCTTCAACCAGAAGGAAATGTCACTGCCAATAAAGAAGCTTATAGACCTCACAAAAAAAAAAAATATTGGAGAGAGTATCTCCTGAATGCCAGGACATATATTTGAGATGCATCTGCATCCTAACCCAGAAAACGCTTGCTTAGCTCAAGAAGCATGTCAATAAGATTGACCAACATGCCCCTGTCTTGGGTGGACTGGTACTAAAGGTCTTTTTGAATTTTAATATTTTCCCTCTCCTAGTTTCTGCTTTTTAAAACAAAGTCCGCATTGCAGTCAGCATGAGTGCAACAGCTAAGCCAGACCTTCCCAGTCTTCCCAAACTAGACTCCTGCTAAGACTTAATTCCTTAGCCACATGCTGATCTGGCAACAGAAAGCAGACTCATCTCAAGAACAAGGCTAAAGCAACACATTTTAATTCAGTTCAGCAGTGAGAGGGACTGTTTCTCCACCACTCTGGGAATATCAGCTTGACAAAGATTTTTCTTTGTGCAAAATTATGCTGAACCAATATGCGGTCTCCCTTTAGGTAACATTTCATATGCAGAAACAGTGAAAAGGCACCATGGCAGCTGTACTACACTAATATATCAAACAATCCTTGTAAAAATAAAAAAAAAAACACTTACTACACATTATCTGGTGTGGCTAGCAAAGATATAAAATGCAATTCAAGGTAAAAACTGCCTCTATCACAGCTGTTATAGCTGTTACCAAGACAAAGTGTCCTTTGTCAAGACAAATCCTTCTGCCCTTCCCACTGCACGAAGCAGGCAGACGGCTCTCTCAGCAGGGTATCATTAATGCATCTCCTGAGCCTACTATATAAATAGATACATTTCACATGATTTGAGATGATAACCTCTCAAGTTAGAACGATACATATACTACATATAAACACAGTTAGGGTCTGTATTTAGTCTCGACATTCCACCTACCTGTTTCCTTCCTCTCACAGACTTGTGGCAGAGTATTCCCAGAAACTGCAGAAAGGGGAACTGCAAGAGGTCATCGGGCACCATGTCTTTTTACGTATATATAAAAAGATGACATTCACGCTGTGGCTCAGAAACTTGTGCTATGTACCAGTCCTAGAGTCGGTACCAGTCTGACCTTCAAAGTGACTTCAACGCAAAGCCTTGCAGTCTCCCAGCAACTTATCAGAAAGGAGGCAGTCTAACGTGGATCATCAGCTAGCAAACAGTAACTGAAAATATGAGTTATCAAAATTCCCACCCTTCAACTTACCTCCTTAACAGTCTGTATCTGTCCTAAGACCAGGGACTCCACCAGATTATTCTAAGAACTTCAAATCACCTTTTTGCCACCTTTCATCATTCAACATGAAGGTTGATTTGCTGCAGCACTATTCCAGCATCTTAAATTTCCAAGTGAAAATTGGGTAGTGAAGTGAAAATTGGGAAGTTAAAATTTAGAAAAAACAAAGGTCTTCATTAGCTTTTATGCTAAAAAGCTGCATGGCCTGATGTCATTGTTTCAGATTTAAACTTTCACTTTGGTTCTGTTTGCATTAAAGTTGTAAATGATTCCCTATTCCCTTCTACTCATTTCACACCTGGCTCTGGGTACTGCTGCCATCATGCTTCCACTCACCTTCTCTTGTCACACAGCTCCAGATCCTACTTCATCTCCTCGCCTGAGTTCTTCCCAGGTGGCTCAGTCCGGGCCTCACATCATCTGAGAGCTGTGAACTGGTAGAAAGGGCTGAGAATGCATCCTACAGATGGCATGCCTTGGCAGAGGTAGCCTGCGAGAAACTTGCTCATCTCTGTGTCAGCATAGAGCAGACCACCTGATGCAAAGTTCAAGTCATTTACAAACCCTGAAATTAAGAGTTACTTTTTGAATAGCTGCACTTCCCTTTTTCACAGGAACACAGGATTTGTCTACACCAAATCGCATAGCTACTAAAGAGACATTGAGGGAATGGCTAATGATTTTCTAGCTACTTGCTCTAACCACAGAGAAAAAAAAAAAAAAACACATGGCACATGACCCAACTTTATGAGCTCATCATAAAGGACATACTGACTACATTACTTGAATTTATGTTTCCACCTCCTAGAAGGCTGATTTAAACAGAAATAAATAACGAGTCAGTTCTTTATTTAGATGTGGCAATGACATCTATGTGACATGCCATATTTGAGGTAAATATTCATCATATACAGCCCTGTCTGCTCTGTGAGATAGCTTGCAATCATGAAAAGAAATATTAATTTATTCCAACAAAAATTAGTTTTTATTTTCTTTAATTTTTTAATGTGGACTAATCCAAATCACTAGTTTCCATTATTTCATAAATCTGAAAACAAAAATAACCAAAAATCTATCACTACCACATACCCAATCCTGCACTAGTTCTCCCCTTATGTAACAAGGTAAGATATACCCATACTGGTAAGTGAAAACTAGGTTAATGTTACATTTAATGCAAAATATAGTCCAACGTCTCAGAAAACTAAGCAGGAAAGATGTATACAGGCATCATATAATGGTGCACAGCATTTAGGTTTGGACAAAAAATAATTGGTGGTAGCAAAATCATAGGTCATACAATTCTGTTTTCAAATAGGGAATGCCTTCATCCTTCTAATAGTACCTGCCCTCACAACACAGAAGCAACAAACAAAGCAGACAAGCAGCAATTTTAGTTATGCTCTTGGGAACTAGCATGGCAGTCCCAACAGCAAACACCAGGATTATAAAGCCTCCAACCTCTTCTTTCAGCAGTTTGGACTGAAAAAATACAGTGGATATTTCCAAATCTCAGCTCTCCTCACATAGAAAGAAACTGTCCTTTATTTAGCAGTTAGCTAGCCTACCCCAGCCCTCTTCTCTAATGGACAGTCATTTCAGTGCTGTGGATGTCTTCAACTCAGTTGCGCGCATTTCCACACTGTACTCACTACAGAAACATAACCACTCTATTGTACCGAAGTGAAGCTGCCACTTACTGAAAATATAACAGGCAGGCAGGCACAGGAGGAAACGATCTGCCGCAGTGGTGTCTCATGACTGATTTTGACTGTACCTGGCTATTAACAATGTGAAACCTCGTAATTGTAAGTCACATTTTGCACGCATACCAAACATCAAAATACCAGTTATCTTGCTTTGCCAAAAGCATGTTTAGCTCACCCTCTGTTTCCCATGATACACCAAATAGATTTTAACTGCAATGGCTGTGCACGTTCTGGACCATTGCCCTGGTAATGCTGCAATTACCACCAGGGGGAATACCCGCAGACTGAAACAGCCTCAGAGTATCACTCTGCACATGCCTAAAACCAACACAAAATAACACTGCTGCAGAAAGGAAAGGGTCACAGTCCCCTGTGAATCTTCCACCACCTAACTGGGGGGGGGGAGAGGAGATGGGGAGATGGAGATGGAAACATGATAAAAAAAAAGTGGCAGTAACAATGGAAAAGTAGAAAACATTTACAGAAAAACACTATTAAGTTTATATGGACCTTCCTGTCAAGTTCATAAAAACTGTACCAGCACCAGCTAAATATTTCCTTCATATACTTGTATGTTTAATTTGCTTGCTGCAGTTACTACTTTCAATATGGCTGTTTTAAAATCAGTTCTTTTGAAATGCTCTGCTTTCTGGAAGAAGGCTGTTGAACTTTCTGGAGTCCAGAGCTCATCCTGTGTTCAAATGTCTACTTTTTTTTTTTTTCTCTAAATAGTAGATCAAATTAACTAGGTAGCTTCAGTTATGCATGGCACGTATCAGGGAAAGTGACAACAATACTACGGAAGGAAAATTAACAGCTGAATGATTAAAAACTAATCTATTTTGCTGTGCAGTAACCATAATAGGAAAGGAATTGTATGACTCCCCATACGGCTTTCCTCCGTTTTGTCCTCAGGGGCACTCTGTCCCATACTCTAAGTCTCTAAGTTTCATAAGAGAGACACATGGAAGTCAATAGTTGTTTTTTTGTTTGTTTGTTTTTTGGTTTTTAAAGATCAGTTTTACCGGGTTCAAGCATGAAGACCTTTAAAAATTTAGATCCTGTTTTCAGTCCTCACCAAAACCCTCAGTCCAGTTTTGGTTTCTTTAGGAACTGTTAGTATCTCCCAGTTTTCAATGAGATAATGTGACTATTCAAAATTTAGCCCAAACAAAGAACATTGGAATTAGACAAACTGTAAACAGTGTGCTCCAAAATTGCAATGTGCAAGATTCATACCATTCTCAAGGCCCATAAGCTCTACCAATGTTCTTTTTTTATTTTATTTTATTGTGTTTTTGATTTTAAAATTAAATTTTAAAATTTCTCTTCTTGTTTCTACACCCATGCTCTGACTTCCTCTGCAGACATTCTCAGCACATGCTGAATGCACACCAAAAGCCATTAACCAAAACCACACTAGTTGCAAAGCACTTCAAGCAGCTACCACTTTATTTTAAAACACAGAGGGGAGTTACTGCCAGAATCAGCTTAAAGTAGATGTAGGTGCTAGAGCAGCTTCCCAGAATGGAAGAGACAGCAGCAGTTGCTCTTTTTGTCCAGAGGAGATCTGATATTCACGTTTCCAGAAACTACCCTCATTCCGTTGCTATATGCTGACATCTCTGAGAACAGTCTGTGCTCTCTCCACTAGCATAATTTAAGGTCCACAGAGTCACAAGAGTAATATAAAAGACATTGGTGACCCTGTACAGAACAGAGAACAAACTGGATGCTAATATTTGCTCCTGTTTATGCATTTCACATGAAAGGGTTATTGCAGATATGTCCTTAAAGCTAGATCTAGAATCCACTAGTTCTTCTCTGACTGTGGGTCTGGTCTAGCTAGAGGTGAGATTTCCAGCTCTCTAGAGACTTTGTATATGTTTTCTAAGAGCCTATTTGGAAGCTTGTTCTTTTACACCTTTGCTTTGTTTCCTAGCCATGTTATATCTTGGACAACTTTTCCCCCAGTCTTTTAAAACTTCCTCTCTGACAGAAATTTGGCCTCTTTTTTGGGTACATTCTGTGTCATGGCCCTTCACACCTGACATCCAGCTCTTCAATAGTTAACAGCAATTCAGGAGTTTTGACCATTAGACTTCCAACATTAACTCTGCAATGAGATTAAGGAGGATAGATAAATTCAGTGCCATTAATTGTTCAAACTCTCCTGAGACAAGAAGACCATAAAACTTTAAAGTTATTCTGCATTTAGCTAGATGAGTTAACATTCAGTTTTCATTAACAATATTAGTTAGTGTGGGCACTGCACTGCAAGGCTAAATGCACTTTGAAGAACAAATAACTTACACTGACAGCTGAAATTCATTTTATCTCCAAACTGCAAACTATACAGCTCACAAAGTAAGGATAAACCAAGATTACTGATATTCAGTTTCAAGTACAGTTGGTGATTCCTTACCATAGAAGTTATATATATATATATATATATATTTTAAAAGATGTAGATTTACCAAGCAATGGCATATATGATTACTTTTTAAATTAATCCTTTTAAGTGGGACATGTTTGACAGGAAAAAAAGACTAGAGCAGAATATGTTTCAATTGTCTTCAGCTCCTTAATGTTGTTCTGACTGCACACATTTCACCCAAAGTAAGCTGGACAATGATTACAGTTTTCAAATGCAGCTCATACAACAGGTCTCATTAATTTACTGTGGACATGATGCTTACTACTTTCACAGCTGATCACAAACTCTGTCCCAATAGAATTAAAGAATGAGCAGAAGATGGCAAAGGAAAAAGCCCAACAATTTTCCCCAAGTAGGTTCCCAGCAATTATGAAAACATGCCTTCGTTGTTCATATCTATACTGGCAGCTTGGATTTCCTGTCTTTGCATCTGTCTATAAGGCATTCAGGAAGGAAGGTTTATATCTTTACATGTTTTCCATGAAGTACTTTGATGACTAATTTCTAGAGTACTGAGTCACACTGACCTTTCACATACTCCCCCCATCTAAATTGTTTGAGTTTTCCCTACTCCACTTTTCCCACTGTTACATGCCTTTGTCTCATTTAAGATGTATTTAGATTTTCTAGAACAGCTATTTATATTTTACCTTTTTTTCTAATGCAGACTGTTATCATTGTTTTTCACTGAAGAGTTACAGAGATAAAGCTCATGTAGATTCTTACAAGTAAAATATTACAGACGTCACTGACAGTTTTCTGCCCTTTTTAAAAAAAAAAAAAAATAATAATTAAAAAAAAATGGCACCAAGGTCTGCAAGCCCCATTCACTACCCTCTTTATTGCTCAGATGTTTTAGTATTATGAATTTCCATGAATTTCCATACACATTATGAGTGAAATTGGTTTGTACTAACATCAGCTTAATTTGACTCTTAAAATATTCCTGTACTTCTCCAAGTATTAATTGCTTCAAATGTTACATACCTGAGAAGGATTTGAAATAGACTGGCAGACCACTCTGCCTGAATCAAGCCTCCCTTGAAGTTACTGTAGTAGAGGAATTGTTTGAATAAACAGAAGCTTCCCTTCCCCCCCACCCCCTAAACTCCAGCTAATGATCAAAATGAATATATTCACTTTTAGAACAGCTTTCTTTCAAAGATATTGAACTGCCTTGGTGCTAACAGTAACTTAGTCTGACGTTCTGACAACCAAAGATCAGTGTGTTAGTATTTGTAAAGTTACATTTATTGTTGTACTGTTTCAGATTTATACAGAAGTCTCCCTTTTTGCAGCTGGACTTTGAATCTAAACATTTGACTACTGCATCTACCACATTCTAAAGAAAACATAACAGTGGACACTCTTTTCTGCCAGCTGAAGAAAAAAACATCTCATGTAAAACAAAGTCTGTTACAATGTACTCACCAAACTCCTAGAAACAGTTCTTATACACCCAGAGGATTCCTGAATCCGTGCTGAATGCGGTCCTCCCCTACTAAGTCACATTTACGATAATACGCGGGGGTGTGGTGTAAAGCTACAAAGGCAGGATTGCAACCTGATCTTCCTAGAGCAGGATCCTGCCTGTTGATTAATCAGCTAGTCCTCGTTCTTGCTTTAGAGCACATGGGTTTACTGTGGGTACAAGCCAGAGCTCTGCAGCAGTGGCAGGGAAGCTTCCTGTTTCAAGTTTTCATATCTGCTCCCAGTTTAGAGCGACTGTGTTCTAAATGGCAGTAGCTAAACAAAAACACGGTTTTAAAGAACAAGAGACAGCCTGTAGAACATTCTATTCTTTTTACCTTGCAGACTTTAATTCATGAGGATGCTACATTAACTGCTTATTTAAGATGGAGATGTAGTTTATCATTCTGTTCTTTTTGTCAGTTTTTAAATGAAGTCATTCACTCTAGATCTAGGCTGTGTTCATTACAGTACCTACACCTTGACTACAAAGGCTGTTCTGCCTTGAACAAAATACATACACACAACCTAATTATGAATAGCGTTAGTATGTGCTAAAACTAACAGTAAGCATCATCACAGTAGCCATCCCTTTCCTCAGCTACTGTACTCTTATAAGACAGAGGCAGCTGTAACTTGTGCATATAAACACAGTAGACCAGAATCCTAGTCCTGGACACCACTTGAAGAGAATTTCCCAAGTAATGAATTAAATAGCAACAGAGACAGAAGAAGGAACAGCTGGAGAAAAGCAACTTATACAATTAGTAGCTGTAACCAATTGCAATTGCTTCCAGGCAAAGACAAACAGACGAATTAACGGGAAGATTTATATTCATATGTTCATCAACATCCCTAAACAGACTGGAAATTTCTAAGTCTGTTAACAGGTTTGCTTGCTCTGAAACAACCAGGAGTGTTCCTGGTAGCTTCTGAGATCTGTCGTTCTTGGATTGTAGGAATGTTTGTAATCCATTTCAAGGCAAAGCCAGTAGCCATTTTAGTCCAACTATTAACTGGGTCAATCAAATGGATTAACTCTTCCAAAATGGACTAGAAGCATTCAAAACATAAAGAGGTGGCTTAAATCCTGGGGTTTGTGTTCTGTCATACAGTTCCTAATTACCAACTCCGAGCTCAGATAAAGGGAGGAGCAAACCACCTCAGGAGATGCTAGGTAAATGCAAGTGGCTCATTTGTGTGACACCCAAGCCTTTGAAAAACATTTTGGGAGCCCCTGTGTTAGAAACTGGTTTCTGGTAGAACTATCCACAAATCTGTAAGGTAAGATGGACCAAAACAGATGTACTAAGGTTACATCATGATTTAGAGATCTGTCTATACACTTGCAATAGGAACAAAACCAACTAGGCTTCCAATAAATGATATTTTCCCTTTGCTTTTCTTAAAACATGGATTAACAGAGATTCAAAGTTGCCCCACTATACAAGGCATTTACAGCAGAACTGCTTTATTTTCTGTCATATTGAATGCTGAGTGGACTGAATTTACCAGTCTATACAAATATATTTCTAATCTAGGGATCTGACATGGTCAAAACTTCAAGTAAGCTTTTTTTTTGCTTTTTAATGGGAAACACGTTTTTGTTCTATTTTTTTTTTTTTTTTAAATGAACATTCAAAAAAATTTTGAAGATTTATACCAGAATGTATCAGCCTCATTCATTATTTTTTTCTCCAAATTCTTCCTCAAGTCACGCAACTTTGGTGTGCAAAACAATGAAGAAATTTGGAAAGAAGTAGTACAGAGACATAAATAAAAACAAGATGTAAAATGCTGCAGTTCACAAAACATATTTTGTCTTCTTATGGTCAGATAAGTGGAAAATCATATATAAAGAAATCTATTTGGGGGGACATTTATGCAAATAAAACCCCTTATTTTGATACAAGTTATACTAAGAAATCTTTGGTTAATATTAGTAAAACAGAATAAGAGTGAAAATATCACCATATGTAAGTGAAAAGTGCTTATCTAAAATAAAAAGTTAAAGGCAACAAGATTTAATTTTAAGATGAATATTTTAGCTATATATTTTGCTAATGTCTCTCCAGCTGTCATATTCACTTCTCCTAATTTAGTAGTCAAGAAGGTTGACATTTGGAATCCTTTTCATTGTAATTTTAACTAAAAGATAAAAGACCTGAGATGCAACCAGAAACACTTTGAAGATAGAAACAAAACTGTTTTGAACCTGAAGTGGGATCAAAGAATTCCATTCTGCTCTGACCTGGTGCAGGCAATCACACTGACCTCTGTCTCGCTCTGGAGTTTGCTGACAGCCTGAGAAAGTTGTCGATAGCTGAAGGTCCACACCACAGGAAAAAGTCCCTACAATTCTAACAAAGTTTTTTGGTTCCTTTTTAGGAGTGACTTTCAAGATCAGCAACTTAAAATTTCTGCAAAATATAAAAAGTTACTAGAACACTTTTCTAATGTCCTGTGGGAGCTTGACAACCTTTTGAAATACAGAACTTGCAAATCATAGGGAAATTCACTGACCTAGCTTCTCCTTAAGACATCGCCCAACTGTTGTTATTATTAAGCATTGTTGCTGTTCTGAAGAACCCCAAAATCCTTACTCAAGGAATTTCTAACCTTTGATGACATTATCATTACATTCTCTCTTCACATTTATTTACAGCATGTGCCACATGAAATGATTGCCAATATAAAGACTACAATTAATAAGATCACTCTTTCACATGACTTCTGAGGTCTACACACAGAGTCAGGCTCTGGCCAGTTATGTAACAATAGGAACTGCACAAATTGTGCAAAATGGGAGTAAAGACCATCTACAGTACACACAAACAACAGGTTAGCTACCAAATCCTGCTTGTTTTGCAGTTTGCACAGGCATGCAGCAAGGACAATACAAGCCTAATATTCCAGTCCACTTTACATGCCACTTTTTATTGTCATATTTGGAAATGACTCAGGTTTGAAAGTTAAATGAAAGGCCAGAGGGCATTTGTATGACTCTTCTCCAATAGTCAGGAAAGCTTTTACAATAGCCGAACATCACAGATCAGAGCAGTAAAGGACCAGCAGAAAGGCCTGAAAGATAGCAGACAGGATCAGCGCTACGGAATGCGTTCAAAATCACTCATATCTCCAGTAACTTCTGTTAAGAAATCTAACACAGGCACAGTTTATACTGCATTTCTGCCCTCTTAAAAAGTCTTACATGTCCACTGTTTCATGGCCTCTATTCCTCTCTTCAAATCAGTAAAGATATATAATACCAGCAAGACATGGGGAAAATGGGAGACAACGGCTAATAACTAACTTCGTAGCTTAAGAGGACTGGGGCAGCACTCTTCTGGAAAGTCTGTCCTCACTTTGAGTTGGTCACACTGAGAGACTGAGAGGGACAGAGGGAAAGACAATGAGTGGGCTTCAGATTCAATTATTTTAGTACTCTGCCTCTTTGATTTATTTGTACAAAACAGATGGGCTTTAGCAAAATATGTTATACGTAACCGCAGTGCTATATACAGGTGCTCAGAAACAAAAATGATGATCAATATTGCTATTGCTTTACTGTGATAAAGATAAAACAAAATTATATGAAAAGTTTTTTGTCTGCTTATATAAATGCATTATTTTTTGACAACTCTATTATCTTTGAGGCAAGACTGACTACAAAACGCAGTCAGAAAAACACAAAAGCATTTGCCAAACTGTTCTTCACACAAAAGCATTTGCAAGCTGTTCTTCAGGTCATAACACAAGAGCCCCCCTCAGTGAGGGGGTGACACTGCTTGCATTCTTGCTTAATAGTATAGGTGTCTGCGATGTTTTACTGCCCCCTAGTGACGCCAAGTCATTTTTCCATGCTTAGTTCTTTACAAATGTCCATAGAAGCAAGGGCTTCCTGTCTCCTGCCTTCAACAAACTAAATCATAACTTAATACTTTTATTCAGTGCTTGTATCGGATGAAATATGGTTATTTCTCTACCTCATAGGGAACCAACGTACCCCAGCATGGTTGGCTTGTCACAGTGATCTTAAAGGAAAAGCTAAGAGGGAGGGAGCAGTTGCTACCGGCATAAAGGGCAAAAGCTTTCAAGGGCCTTTTCCTCAGCACAGAAGCTAACAATCATCTTAGAGCGAAGTTGTTGCTTTTGCAGAGTTTCTGGAAGGAGAGCCTGTTGCTGTTGCCCATGTGGCATGCCACCGCAAACAGTTACTAGTTGAGACCATCTACCTAGCACAGCCTCCACATTTGCAGTATTAGTTGTTACTTTTGTAATAAAGTAATACATTATCTATACATTAACTACTTCATCTTTTTTTCCACCAAAGTGAACGAAGGATATGCCTTCTTTTCCAGCTGAGGTCACCTACATGGAATGGCATGCAGCTGCAAGGACCCATCAGCCAGGTAAAAACAAACCAACAAACAAAAACCTGTAGCTATTTTCCTTCTAATAAAACTGAGTTTCACAAGTATCTCAATTATCTGTTTTATTATTTGTATCGTGGTCTTCATAGCATTTAATATTTTAAACCCACATAAAAATACCTAAACCAAAATAAAAGGAAGACCAGAACCCAGCAGCTGACCCTTGAAAACCTGTCTCTATAACACCTTCATACTCTTTTCCCTCTTCTTCTTTCCTGTGCCTTCACATTCTTATAAGGAAACCACAGATGTCTTGAGCGCTTTCTAAAGACTGAAATCAGAATGCACAGAAAGGATGACTGCTGATGCTGATAGCAGAACATAGCACTATGAGGAAACTCTGAAAATGCAAGCTATGTCTCTGTCCTCGCTTCTGTACTCATTTTCAAAAGGTAGGCTCTTCAAATGCTACTCACTGCATTCTGAGATGCCTGGGAGAAAGCGCTCTTAACAAGCTAAGGACCGTGTATATTTGGGAGGTATGGATACAGTAAGGCTTAATATTACTGAAGTTGACCGATGGAAAGGTAAGAACATTTTTAAAGGGGAGAGAGTCTTCAAGTTTCTCAGCTCCCTGGGTTCTTTACATCCAAATTTAGGATGTCTTACATGTAAGATGTTTTACATGTTTTGTTTTGTTTAAAAATCAAACATGTAGCAAGGCTAACAAGGGTAGAATGGATAAACAGTTTTGTTTGTTTTAGGGGCAAGAAGAGGAAAGGAAGTGAGTGACAGCTGAGAGGAAACTGATAATCAGATCCATTCCTTACTGGTTGAAAAGTTTCCCTGCTGAACTACTAAAACTGTTTGAGAAGGAGCAAGGAGTACATTCAGCATCTGCTTTTCAATTTTTTATTCTTTTCCTGACATTGCTAGTCAAAAGCATTGCCTCTTGCCAAAGGGTAGATGTGACAAACTATCACATTTCTTCGTTTAGCTGGAAATTCGTTTTCTTTCTGATTCTTTTAAATATAATACTAACACTAAGTTGTTTTCCAGGAAACAAACAAACAAACAAACAAACAAACAAAAAAAGATTTTGGAATTAAAAAAAAAAAATCCTTTGGAAAACTCTGAGCTGAATCAGAGTTCTTGATCGGAGTTCTTGTTTAATGAGTACTTCAGCAGAATCAGATTTATGATTAACTACATGAAATGAACTGCCTTGTCATGGGTTTCAATCCCTCAGTATCTTTAGCAAGCCAGGTGGACCAGATTTTGGATGAATGCAGTACGTAATCCCATTTTTTTGAGCCAAAGGTGCACCATGGTAAATTTACTTCTGCAGTACTCTGGAAATGACAGCAATAATTTTAAATATTTTTCTTTTTAGTATTTCTCCAATTTTCCTATTATTTTAGTCCATACTGTTTTAAACATGGATGGGGAGTAGGCTACCTTTCTGTATCTGAGGTTGTATTTCTCTCCCAGTAATTTGAGGCAGAGGCCTGGAAGGTATATTGAGTCTTGAGCAAGTAAACACATAAATACTATTTCATGAACTTTAAGCTCATTCTTAAAATTCTGCTTTCAGTTCTTAGTTTTCCTGAGTATTTCTCCTTACTTACGAGCTTACATAACTCATACTCTCATTTGTTCATTCATCGATTTCCTAACAGGAAAATGGTTTGCAACTTGGAGTATGCTTTAAAGCTGACATCCTTAAATAATTAGTTTCTATTACTACCTTTTCAAAAATGCCAGAAACAAGGTACTTCTATAGGACGATTACAATAAACAGAACGTATAACATAACATTTCAAATAATACAGGTATTTCAAGAGTCTGTTCCTACCAAGACATTTGAATAGCTGAGGTAGCAGGGGGTCAGGTCAGTACCAGATGCCACTCATTTTCAGAGCCAGAAGTTTATGTGAGGCTTGAATTTCATTACAAATGCACATTGATTTTAATTAAAACGGAATCAGGTATGAAAGGGCGGTATGCATTTTATCAACTTCCTTATACAAGGAAGATTTCTTAATTATTTTTGGTCTTTTCATTCTATTGTTGAAGTCTCAAAACTGCTATGAAATGTTGTATAATCTCAATAAACAAACTGCCTCACTGGACAAAGCAATTGCTTAAAAATATTTTTTCCCTCCCTTGGCTCATTAGATGTCTAACTCTGATTATGAGATACGGGATAACTTAACATTTATATAAAATTTTCAGATTAGTTATTATGTTTTGCATTCTCGTGGAGTGTCTATTTATCCTCAGTCAGTCCAGTGTTTCACTAAGGACCTCAGTAAATAAGCCTCCCTTTCTGTCCATGCCCTTTAACATGCAGTCCAAATGCAGATCAAGTCTAGAATTACCTGGCTTAGTCACTGGATGTCACTGTTGCAGCACTAAGAGTTCAGGTATTTTATCGGGAAACAGGAGGCAAATACACTTCTACCTTTTTTACCCCTCCATTTTTATTTGTTTTTAAATGTCATTTTAAAGGGTTTTATTCGTACTCTGGGTGAAATCAGTGCGAGTTTTACTATGGATAGAGTATTTAGATTTATCATATAACACTTCTGTGCTGTGAGGTGAAGAAAAGAGACTACTAGTTGGGATTTCATTTAATTTCAAAACAACTTCTATTTTAGTTAAAAAACATGGTCTGTTTCCATCTCACATTTAAATGAAACAAAGTGAAACAAAACATGGAAACTGGGTTTAGATCGATGACCAAGGACAAGCATTATTCCCTGTTCCTTGGATTTATTTATTTATTTTATTCTCCCCCCCAAAAGTTATGAGCATGCCTGTACATTCCGTATCTTATGAACAGAAATTAAAACTATTTTCTGTATGGTGAATTTGACCAGAAGCCACTACAGATGCTCCTACGAACAGAAGCTAAGTCTTCTTTTATGGCTTTTTATTTTTCTTTTTTAAACATGTCATCCTCTCAGCCTGTGATGTTAAATTCTCCTGTACATTATGGCTGGGAAATAAATAAAGAAGGTACAAGAGATGCTCAGACCATGACATAAGGAGCAACAACAGGAGTTTCACAATATGCTTTCAGAAAAGTATTTTGGAAGGATGAGTAATTGAAGGAGATGGCAACTGAGGACACAGTGAGCTGCTGCCAGCTCTGGGAAGTCTGAGCAGCTAGTAACGATGCATCTCCTAACAGGCCTGCCAAGCCTGTATCCACCCCTCAGCCCTCGCTGCTGCAGTGTCAAACTTGCTTCCTTCTGTTTGCCCCACCTCAAACACGGTGCCATTGCTCTCTTGCCAAGACTGGCTCTGAGCATAACTGCCCTATTTGTTATTTCTGTGTTCTACCACCTGCTCACTCCTAATGCCTCCACCAGCTATAGAAAGACAATTCAAGCAGCTGAGCAGGAAACTGGTTTTTGAACCCTACTGGGCTGCTAAAAAAAAAAAAAAAAAAAAAAAAAAAAAAAAGCATTGCCAACAACTGCTATGATCAAGTCTTGCACTCCCTAGGCACTTCCTCCCCACCTCCCCACCTCACTGCCTTGCAGACAGCCAAGTGGTGTATATTTGGAGACGAAAAGGCTTCTTTGGGAGACACAGAAAGGACAAAAGATGTTTGGCAAATGCTGCATATGCCTTGGCTGTCTTCAGCTGCTATCCAGTATCTAAGACAACAACTTTGGGCTCAACAAGCCCCTGAAGTGTTCTCATGAGAAGTCAATAGAACACAGAAAACAGCCGGTTGTTCCTATGTGATGGTCTTATTGGAGTGCACTCACTTTCCAGAGGATGGAGGACAATTATTTACACGGCAATTGTAACTCCTAGGAGGCATAGAACAATTGCCCTTTGCCATGCTTGTGCTGTCCCAGAAGCTAGGGACCATTAATGCTTCTCAGATGGCAGAACACTAATCCATCTTCAGCAAAGGTCATACTGACTAACTGGGAGACAAAAATCTTATTTTCCCAGTATTATTACTACTTTTTTCCTCCTAATAGAGAATAAGTAACAATAACGAGCAGATTAGACATCAGTAAGACGTCTAAATAACAGAGTTACTATGTCTTAGGAGATGGGTAATTAAAAGGACAATGGACAAAATTCCCATCAGATAAACAAGTATGCAATTATGCAAATGGAAAACCTGAACAGCTCCAACCAAAAATTTTAAAAATATTTATAATACAACCTAATCCATAAGCATATTGAACTTCCCAAATTGTTTACAGCTTTGGATTTTGTTGCATAACAAAAGTAGACAAACTTCATCAGTGTTTCATTTAGTCACAGACTGGACCAATTAACAGCTTTGCCACGAGACCATGAAGCACCGGCAACATCACAAGACTTCAAACTGCAGTCAGCTCACAACTTGACCATTTAAACTGGTTTTGCTATTGAAGTCTGGTGAACCGCAAAATCCAGTAAAATGAGATTTTTAAAGAATCTATTTGGTACAAGTTCTGGAACTACAAGCAGTTATTCAGTTGTGAGAAAGAGGCACAATCTGTCAAATCAGCCAAAATATACCTTAAAATCACCTGGAACTTTTGCTGTTATTGTTCTAATTCCATATTTGAACAGTATCTAGAACAGTGGGAAGCTCCTCTGTATTTAGAGAAGTTGATGGATCAATCACATATGCCACCACACAATAATATCAATCAAGTCTATATGTAATTCCTCTTGTCCATCCTGACTAAGTGATTCCCCTTACTGGACTGCATTGAAACAGCTCTCTGTTCACATCTCTCCAATCAGGTCACTGTGTTTCTGGTTAGATACTAGTTTCACACATGTCAGTAACACTAAATTTTTTAATTAAATATATATATATATATATATATATATATCAAAAGAAAAAGTCTCTCCCTCGAGAAGAAGGGAAGTACTCAAAACTGCAAAAACATAGCACGTTCAAACTTCAGTATCACATTGTTTCAAAGCTACTCAATCGAGAGAAGACTATGTCAAACATGAACTATTTTGCACAGTGTAATACTGAAAACTGATGATGCAATACTAATAAATTGTGTGTCACAGGTCCTGTGACACCAGTCTAGACAGGAGACCCCATACAAACTCATTAGGTAAGAGCTACCTTAGATGACTGCTATACATCAAGTTATTCATTGGTAATGCCATTTGTTCCTTTCCTTAGTAGGGAAATGACTTCAGCTAATACACAGGGTTCAAAACATCTCTTACATGCAAGAGTTTCATGGCGCACCAACAAAAAAGCAAAAAATAAAAAAGATCCTTTGCAAGATTGCCTGTCTCAGGAGGTAGGAAATGGAACGTATAATGCCTTTCACAAGAGTTTTCCATTTTGGCTTAATCTTTTCAAAATGAAGAATAAACATCTGGGATGCTGACCAGCCAAAATCACTTAAGCATATGCCTAATTCTAAACACATGAGTAATAACGTTGCAATAAGGAAGCATTTTTACAAAGCAGAAAAATATTTCTCGGGATGCTACATTAAATTGTACTTACTATTGCATTTGTGTCTCATTAGCAAGTTCAGACACGTTCCACTGGTTGGTAACTAGATGAATGATTCAACTGAAACTCTATCCATAATAGTCCTTTAACAGAAATGAATTAATTTAATGCCAGCCAGTTCATGCAAAATATTTACTACCGGAGCTACCAGAGGAGAAGTCATATTGGAGGAGGTAGGAAGTTGAGATTAAGATTTACTGAAGATTGACAATATAATGATGCTGTATCAATAACCAGAAAAATTAGTATTTATAGGTTATTCATGAGGAGTATGTACTTCCCTTGGTACAGCATAATTCAACACAGCTGTTCAGAGTACTCACAGAATTTGTATTTACAATATGCAGAAATTTGTATGGTTTCTATGGAAAAATCCAAATTTGTTTTCTGTAAAATACTAGTTAGCTGAGGGGCAAATTTTTAAATGACAGCTCCCACTGAAATATTTCATTCATATAAACAGTTTTTTTAATAATCACTCTGAAAGACAGTATAAATTAAAACCTACCACCATACTTTTGCATGTTTATCTGAACCAAACCTACAAGTGGTACTTACTGATGAGATTTCCTTTTGATGCTTATTTGTGAGGCTTTGTGATAATGCATCTTTTCATTAAACATCATCATGAAGCTGGATGTAGGGTTCAAGTCTCCCTTCACCTTCCCTGAATTAGTTCATTTTATTAAGAAAACATGCAGAGGAGGAGGATTTTATTTTTAATCAAGCTTGGGTTTCATATGGAAAAGAAGATTAAAAATTACTCTATATTTCCCTTTGATCCTCTGCAATCTCTTTCCAGTACCATACAAATCTCCTCTAGATTCTGGCAGAAACTTGACAGCTGATTTGAATTCTTTACAGCATGAGGGATAACAGTTGTCTTAAGTTTTGCTTCCTTACATTACAAAACCTGCCCAAAACCAAGATACAATAATACACCCAGTCTGTTCTAATACAGTGGATAACTATTTTAATGGAAGCATATATGTTTATTTCAAGGAATAATGCTTGTAAAAGCAAGTTGCAATTGCTTGCACCTATGTTTTAAGGAAGCTCTCGATACAAACTACTGGCAGTGATTCAAACTGAGAAGCGATTTAATACCTACACTTAGGCAGAACAAAGATTTCCAGCAGTCACCAGAGCACTCTGTTGGACCAAAGAAAACATAAGAATTTTGCAAGGATAGTCCAAGATCTTAATCCTAGTGGAAACCTGGATTTCTTTCCTCTGAGATAATGGTGAGTATGCTTTTTCTCCAAATGTGACATGAGGTGAGGAGGACAGGAGGCCAAATGAATATGCACATGAACTCTGACTCAAGGTTATTGAAACCTGTTTGCCTTTTTGATATTTCAGCTGCTTAAGAACTACCTAAGAAGAAAATAAATGCTCTCGGGTGAGGTGGTGATTGTCATTTACAACCAGAATATGTTATGACAGGTTTTGCCATGTAATGGTAACACACAACATAGGCAATTGTGAAGATTAAGTTTCTCTTAAAATTACAAGTGTTTCATGAGGATTTACAATCCATTGTTTTAATGGAAAACCATAATGCTAGCACTGTGTAAATAAAACATACACTGATCCCACACATGCCAGAAGCAGCTGTTCTATTGCTGTGCCTCCCATGAGGGAAAGATACATGAGACAGATCAGAGAACATGTATTGTGATAGACCAAAACAACAACAACAAAGTTTAATGACTTGGATTTGGGTGTATAATAACTGCTAATGAAAACTGTGTCTGCTGCAAATCTAGTATTTGTGCCGCTGCTGTTTATGGCATGCATTAAGGAATACTTAGTACAGCTAATGACAAAGCAAAAATAAAACAATTGAATTGTTTTATAACTTGTGTATTTCAATCAATGATAATCAAAAAAGTTTTAAAAAATGCAATATACCACTACGTCATGATTTCTTTGCAAATAATAGGCCATCTCTTAATGAAAAACAAAAACAAAAACAAACAAACAAAAAAACCAACTTTCTTTAAGCTGAATGACTTAGGAAAAACAGTAAAGAAAAATGCTGGCAAACTTTTTGTAAGTCATTTAGTACTATCGAAATCACACTATACCAAAAACTTGTAAAATGTTGCTAATGAGCGATATTTCTAACACTTTGTTATTACAAACACAATAGTGTAAGATGGAGCTTCTCAGTAAGTATTCTATGACGTTTTTATTGCTTTAAAAATATGAATGATATTAGTTATAGAACCATGGATGATTTGACGCACTTTTACTCTAAAAAGCAAAGGATAGCAGTGTTGCATTTTACTACTCAGGGGCATATTAAAAAACAAACAAACAAAAAACCCCACAAAATTCATGTTTGACTGTAAGTAGCCTGTAGATTTTGCGGAGGCTAAATGCCTAATCACATTATTTGTCTGGACTGCTGCTTTGTGATGCAGTATATGCGACATTCTGAAAAGCATGGTCTAGCTTACAACTGACACTTCAGATCAGATCTGAACTCAGATCAGATCATGATGGGGGGTGAGGAGGGGTGGAACTGAATGAACTTTAAGGTCCTCTCCAACCCAAACCATCGTATGATTCTATGAGTCCTGCAGAAGGACAAAAAAGGCAAAGCAACCTTTGGAATAATTAGTCATTCATAAGGAAAATACTTTGTAAACATTTGCACAAGAACATATACAATTGAATGATTTCCCTATCTTCTACTCCACCATAAGGTTTTCATCATCAAGCCCATTAGTTCATTCAGTGGTACTGGTCAGGATGCGTTTTTCCAGGTTATGTCAAAATTTTAGAAATAATGAAGAACACAGGCATTATCATGACTGACTTGTTCTGTGGTTTAAAACAACTTGCTGGTTTTTGAACTGTGCTTTTTGGACACAAATTACAAGCAGGTGGGTAGGCCAGCTGGGAAGAAGGAAAAAATAAAGCAGAAATTTGCAATTGCCCAAAGCATGAGAGACATTTAAAGATGAATCCCTGGGGAGTTTTTGTATGTATTTTTGGAAATAAAAATGTTTGTGCTAAGTTGGGTCCCCTGTAAACAGTATTTTTTTTTCCAAAAATTATTATTGTTATATATATATATTTTTTTTTTTTGCTAAACATAGTTGATTTACTCTCAAAAGAAGATCCTTAGATTTTTTTTTTATTATTATTTTTTTTTTTTTTTACAGAGAATAGTCACACTCAACTTTCTTATCAAAATCTCTCAGCTATCAATCTTTTGCTTACCAGAGACAATAGGAAAATAATTAACCAAGTATCTGTGTGAATAATGGGCTGCCACTTCTTTCTGCTTATTGAATTAAGGGAATAATGAATTAAGTAATTTATTGAGGAAATACCTTGGCTGGGCATCAGGCATATCAAAGGGTGTGAGCTTAATGCCAAATTGTAAAATAGTTCCTTGGTGACTGATTACTGCTTTTTGGTAAAAAGCATGAGACTTCACAGTGGTGAATTTAGTTACTCACTAGTTAGTTTGAAGAAGCCTTTGTGAATATGGTGGTAGTTTTTACTGGGAGAAAAAATAAAGTCCTAAAATTGTATTTCTTCCTTTATCAGTGTATACCAACTATGTCTTGAAAAATCCCAGAAAGGCACTGCAGCTCTGCAGTACACAGCAATGAGGACAACCACCCTGAGACTCTCCTTCTAGCTTGCTGATGGACCTTTTTCCCTTTGTGCTAAGGTCTGCAAAGTGTCGAGAAGAAAAAAAAAAAAAAGTTTACCTTTTATTTCAAAATGGACCTGAAGACAGTCTGCTCAGTGTAGCTTTCTCATAAGGGAAATGAAGCCCTGCTCTACTAGAATATATACATCTAAGGTTAAACAGGAGCGTACGTTACTGAAGACAGAATAGGACGAAAATAGTAATTGTGATTTTACTCAGGGTCTGATATATGCAGAGGTTCTCTGATGTACTTTGATTTTCCAAAAGAATAATAATAATAATAATAATAATAATAAAAACAAACAAACAAAACAAACAAACAAAAAAAAACAAAAAACAAACAAACAAAAAAAAAAACACAAAGATGTTTTCTCAGATTTACTTTAAAAGGTTGCTTAACAGTGACAGTGCAAATATTCTGTATGCATGGTACCATTCAATGGCTATAGAATAATCACTTCTTCAGTGAGTACATCTATTTTTGTAAAGTATACGTATGAAAAAATATCAAACTCCACTGTAACAGTGGCTACTTGTGAAAATATCCCTTTTCCTCCAAAACAAGAGGAGTTTAAGTGGAACACTGAATATTTACCACCTCACAGGCATGGAGATACTCCAGCATCAAGAATCTATCAAGAAAAAGACAACCTTTGTTTGACATCATCTATTTTCCTAGTATAAGCAACAGATAACCAAACCTTACTGGAACGTCTACAGTAAGAATATCAAGGGATGCTTATCTTCATACTAGAACTGAGTCACTTCTGACAAGCGAGATGTGATGGAGGAAGAAACTTATCTGATGGCTAAGTCTTCACCTTCTCTTTGCATGGGCACTTTTTGTGAAAATAAGCACTGTTATCAGAGTAAGTATCAAGTATAACAACAAAGGAATTGAGAAGTTAGCCTGTCAGTATTGTTTAATTCTGTGAAAGAATATCATGGATCTTCTTTGCATAAAGAAGATTCGAAAGCAAGAACTGCACCATAGGCTTTCAAACATATGAAAATTAAAGTCATTAATAAACAATTTTATTCAGAGACAAAATGCGATATAAATGGAAACAGTCTCCAGCAAAGAAAGCCAACTACCACCACGCAGAAGGTGAGCCCATGCACTGCTTTCTGCATGCCTAATGAGAAAGGCCAATCCGAAGGCCAAGGAGTTGAGTAACTCTTGTGCCCTAAAGGTCTGAAGCAAACTAAAAGGAACATTCATAACACAGGCCTTGACAACTGCAGCAGAGCTTTACAGATTTTCTTTCAATGGAATAAAAAGTTATTAGTTTCCACAAACTCCACAAGACTATACAAATATGTGCATTCTATTTCAGCAATCCACAGCGGAGAACTAGGACCACATTCCCTAATTTTTTTTTTCTTCTTTAAACAAAGGACATCTGAACAGTGTGCTCACATCGCTGGCTATTTATGAAGAACCACATTCTTGACAAACGACCAAGCTAAAAGTTAATTTTCTTTAACCCATTGCTGAAGCCTTTACACAGTTTTAAAAGATGTGTGCTGCAAACTTCACTAAACATCACATTTATGAAGCCAAGTCTCACTGGTTGGTGCGGGTCACTATTAATGAGAGCCAATTACTCAAATCAGTGTTGTAGCAGTTTCATTGTCTGCTACGAATGAAGCAACATTTTTATACCATTATCAGAAAGAAATGTTTTAATTGCAAGAGACTTAATTATAGACAAACAAGTCTGTGATCAAACAACAAATAAAGAAATGACATTGCTTGCCTGAGAAATGAGAAGATACAAATCCTGTGTGGTAACTTAAAATATTTGTGTCTCCTGGTAGTCTAAAAGCCATAGTAAGTTCTACAAAGCAGCTAGCAATTTTAAAGTCTCAGTAATACTAAGGCATCAAACCAGTAGCAGACCAGTCTAGTTTCTGGCCAAGACTCCAACACTCATCTTCCTCAGGTTCCTGGACTACAGCACAGGGTTTATAACTTAGTTCAGATCCTACAGAGGCTCCCCAGTGGGACCTCTCCTTCTCCACCCACAGAAGCATCTGGTCTGAATAGGTACCAGAGTTTAATGAAAAGGAATACTTCTGGTTTCAGTTTAAAAAGTGTCATCATCTCGCTGGTGAATAATTCTTTTTTATTCTTGGTGCTGGAGTGACCTTTTAGCTGCCCCACTGCCATGTGCCCTCAGCTGGAATGTCAGCTCTGTCAGACATTGGCACTCACCCCCCCCAAAAAAAAACAATTGCTGCTAATTCTTCCTTTAAATTTCAGGGAGTAATTTGCCTGCTTACCTACTTTTGTGTTTCTTCCTTTCTCCACTCTCTTCAATACATTTCTAAACCTACATTATTCTGACAGAAGCTCAAATAACTCAACAGATCCTTTTATCCAAAGAATAAAGAGAAATACAACAACAATAGCACAGAAGTAAAATCTCTCTCAAAATAAGTGATCTCGTTATATGATGCTGGAAGAACATGCGCTACAACTACAGGTACTACAAAGCATGAAGTTCTGCAGAGATGTTTCCTCATATCACCTGACATGCATCTTGTTTATATTGAAAGAGAGAATTCTTTTTACAGTGCTGACAATTACTTATTACTAACTATAGCATTTGACTGGGAAAAATGAATCCTCTTCTTTCTTCTTTCCTCTTCTTTTTATTATCCATTAAAGATGAAGAGACGGCAAAGGTCTGTTACAGTTTATCTTCCCCAGAATTTCTATTAAAGCTGGCAATACACTAGAAAACTGTATCACATGGTTGAATTAGTGCCAGGGGAAATCCAGATCCTCATAAGAAAATTTCAGAATAGCTAATAACATAGTATGTTTAACTACAGTTTATCAGAAAGCAACACCAATGCTTCACCAAAAGCAATGACAGAGAGCAACCATATCATTTAACCATAGACTGAAAAGTAAAAAAAAAAAAAAAAAAAAAAAAAAAATTAAAATGTTTTAATATTAATATTATTTTTGAGGGGAGTTAAGCATATTTTTCCATTTCAGTAATCCACTAAATAGTCGTGGAATTAGCACACAAAAGCTTGAGCAAATGTGATGTTCATGAAACTTAACATAATAAATAACAAGCCCGGAATATATAGAACTGCAATAAAGGTGGTTCTTTAGGAAACAAAATCATGGTAAAAACAAAGAATTTCTTCCAGTTTATATCCACAGAATGAACTTATTGGGTAAAATGTCTTATTATTTCATAGAGCCCACCTGAAGAGTTTCAGCTTGCAGAGTTTTTACCTGCATTTCAGATTGGCACGTGGCTTTCTTATTAAAATGCAATCCACACTGCTAACTTCAGAATTTACCTATAGTGTCACTGGACTTTGAAATTAACTCCAGAGCAAAATGATAAGCTTGAATTACTTACATAAGCTCTTGATACTGGGAAAAGCAATAAACTAATAAGTAATTGGAGCCTTTTTCTATTTTATTTATTTATTTATTTATTAAGTGGCCTTTATTTTTCTGTCCATAGATCAATCACTTGAAGTAATTTCAACATTTAATTGACCTAAACTACATTAGAAGTTAGGTACTAATTTTAATTTACAACAAAATAATTTTTACAAGGTCAAGAATGAAAGCTGTAATTTTAAAGCAAGGGTTAAAACCTAGCCTAATATACATCTTTCTATATTTTAGTATTTAAACTATGTGGTGAAGATAGTATTAAAATAAAATAAAAACCAGTAACACTATCTTATTTAAATTTAGTCTCAGGCCTAATTTGTTCTTTTGAGGTATGGAAAATCCAGTAATTCTGGGAAGTCAGCCAATAATCAAGATACAGATCAATTATCAGAAGTACATTTAAAAGCACACACACTAACACCAGCCTTCTTCTGAAATACAAACACAGTAGTAGTTACAATGTCCACATATGATCTATAAATACACTGCAGATAAAATGTTACAGCCTATGCATGCCTTACAGTTCTGAGCAATTTATTTCAATGTTACTGTGAGTTTAATATTAGCATCACGTGTCCTCTAGACTGTATTTATAAACAGCTATTTCTAAAGTTAAAGAATGAAGTTTTTTCTCTGTTCTGTTGTTTGTTTTTTTTTTCTTCACATTTTTGTTCAGACAAGATCGGTTCATTCCAACACCTCTCCAAACTCGACAATAGCGTAGTGATGTGTCAAAAGGAAAGTAAAAGTTATTTAGATTTTCCTAATAAAAGTCATCATTTTAACCCGAGACTAGTAGATCCAACTGAGATAGTCATCATCCTCAGAAAATGTTTTGTGCCTCTCCTACCACTGACAAGCACTGAAAAAAGGAAAGGCAGTCATAACCTCACATACCTATCTGTGAGCATGTCATACTGACAGCACTGAAAACTTGAATTTAAGGCAGATTGACACATTTCACTTGTTAAAATTCTACAGTACCGAGTAAAATCCAAAACAATAAGCCCAGATGAAGAGTCTATGATGTTTCAGACTTCCAGCCTGAAGAAAAAGCAGTACAAATAAGAGCAGCCGTTTCACACTGAATCTCTGCATTTTCTTATATTGTCAGATGTAGAATACTCAGTATTTACATCCTTTTCCATGTTTTCCACCACCCATTTTACAATTCACCAGCATCAGCAGTAAAGTGAAGTACTCAGAACACCAAACCAAGTTGCTATTCGAGCTGTAAAAAGCTGCAGAAGCCCCAAAGTTATTTAAAGCAAATAGATGACATCAATAGACAGAAAATGCCAACAGCAACTGTCCTTGTGAAAAATGAGGAGGCAGTAGAAAAAAAATCCCCCCTGGAGTTTTATTCCTTCCCCCTTTTTATTTTTTTTCCTTAAATGAATAACCTCAGTGTGATAACCTCACACTTTCACTACCATTGTTTTTACTAAAACAATGCTGTCATTGATGAGATCACTTAATTTGCTGTCCAGCAGATATGTAGAGAGGTATGTAATAACACTCTATTGTCTGTCATCACCATCGTGGTTAAAGAAAACGATCAAAATAGAGGTGAAAACATCACGGAATTGTGTGAATTATCCTTGCTGATGGGCAAGGCCCCTGTAGTCATAAGCAGATGTCTCTACCAAGAGCAATCCGCCCCATTGTCAATCCCATCAGTTCCTGCATGATAGAACTGAAACAGTGGCTGTGCCCCAAGGAAGCTAATAGGATTGCTCCACCCACACCTGAAAAAAGACTGAATTCTCAAACCCCCATTAAAGTACAGCTTTCATATATGAAGCCTCAGATCTGGGCTATAAGCCAAGGTGTCTGCTATGCCCTCCCACTGTTAAAGGCTTTATGTATTCTTCTGTTGTTTGCCCAAAACCCCTGACATGACTAAATTCTGAAGAGAATATTTCCTGCTTTGCATATAATTGCTTTGCAATTGAACCATGCATTATAAACTTTATGTTCTCTTCAGTTCTCCAAGGAGAGACGTGCAGGGTTGCTTCATTCACTAATAGATGCCAAAGAATCCACACTGACCATTTAATTTGACCTTTTCTGTAATTCTGACTACAGATTTTTTTAATCCTTTCACTAAATTCAGTTACTGGCCATATGATGTTTAAGATACATATCTAATCTGATTTAAGAACTTAAGATCATGAAGAATGTCCAATACACTTTAACAAATACATCCTGTGGTGGCCAATGGGCTGAGGCCAACTGTATGAAGTTCAACAAGGCCAAGTGCTGGGTCCTGCACCTGGGGCACAACAACCCCAAGCAGAGCTACAGGCTGGGAGATGAGTGGCTGGAAAGGTGCCTGGCAGAGAAAGACCTGGGAGTATTGGTTAACAGTTGGCTGAATATGAGCCAGCAGTGTGCTCAGGTGGCCAAGAAGGCCAGCAGCATCCTGGTTTGCATAAGAAACAGCGTGGCCAGCAGGGCTAGGGAAGTGATTTTCCCCCTGTACTCGGCTCTGGTGAGGCCGCACCTCGAGTACTGCGTTCAGTTTTGAGCCCCTCACTATAAGAAGGACATGGAGGTGCTCGAGAGAGTCCAGAGAAGGGCAATGAAGCTGATGAGGGGTCTGGAGAACAAGTCTTACGAGGAACGGCTGAGGGAGCTGGGGGTGTTCAGCCTGGAGAAGAGGAGGCTCAGGGGCGACCTTATCGCACTCTACAGGTACCTGAAAGGAGGCTGTAGCGAGGTGGAGGTGGGTCTGTTCTCCCACGTGCCTGGTGACAGAATGAGGGGGAATGGGCTAAAGTTGCGCCAGGGGAGGTTTAGGCTGGATATTAGAAAAAACTTCTTTACTGAAAGGGTTGTTAAGCATTGGAATAGGCTGCCCAGGGAAGTGGTTGAGTCCCCATCCCTGGAGGTCTTTAAAAGATGTTTAGATGTAGAGCTTAGGGATACGGTTTAGTGGAGGACTTGTTAGTGTTAGGTCAGAGGTTGGACTCGGTGATCTTGGAGGTCTCTGCCAACCTAGATGATTCTGTGATTATCCTCATCACATTAATCTTATTTTTCCAAAGCAAGCACTACTGTTGGCTCCCAGAAAGTAGTTACGAAGTCAGCTAAAAGACTGTTGGTTCCCAAAAAGTATGTTACAAAGTCAGATAAAAGAAACTTCTTCTCCACCTGTTATAGATGGACAAAGTCCTTTGCAGATGACAACAATTTTGATTGTTATTACAGCACAAATTCTATTTCATGTCTCATCATTTTTTGTCCATTTCCTTCCTAGCCAATGACTAGCTAGTAATGTAAGTTACCAGGAATATTGTGACTGCTACTATTAGTACTATCAGAAACCTAATCATTTTTCAAAAATTTCTACCAGAAATACAAGGGAGAGCCAGGTAATTGTGCTACCTAAAAATAAACAACAAACAAACAGAAACATAGCTGGGACTTTCTTCCACATTTTCTACTTTTGCTAAAGTAAAAATCCCTCAGAAGTCAACTGCTCAAGTAGCAGTATGGCCTCAACCAGGTATTTAGGACCGATACTGTTCAGTCTAGTCCCAAATAATGTCTAAAGAAGAGCTGTTTAGCTAGTTCTGTAATGGAAAGAATTGTTCTCCGTTATTAACTGGGTGATGCAGCTGACTTCCTGCACAATAAAACAGACTACTATCTTTTCAACGGGCATTTTACCTGGATTGGAATAAAATATTAAAGAGTAATTTTACAAAGCAATTGTTGAAAGTGAAGAGAAAAACAGATTAATGCCTTTTGCAAGTTTCAATTGGATACAGATTCCACAGAACCACAGGAAAAAAAAAAAAAAAACAACTATAGCAAGTCATAGTGATTATAGATTTTTCAGTACAAATCTTGAATTATAAGATTACTATATTAGAAGATACTGATGCTATGTTTTGTAAACATTATTACTTCAGACATTACAGTATACCTCAGTACTCATACAGTTAAAGAACACACAAAAAGGAAATAAAGCTCTTAAAACAAACAAACAAAAAAAAAACTTAGAAACAATGTGAAAGAGAAAGATAAAAACACTATACAGCTGCTCTGTACCACAGTGTTATTAATGTTGTTCTTGGAAAAGAAGTTATCTTTCTTTAACCTTAAGTACTCTCCCTGCAAGACTACGAAATCACGTACTACATACAGATTAATGAATACCTAAATCATCACCAGATATGGATATGGTAAGGAAAAGATTCTTTAAATATGGATATGTTTTAGAAATGGATGTTATCTACCAAGAAACAGTTTTCAGTCAGAAATGTCAGACTATCTTTTCTTGGCAGTATACCAATAGAATGCAATAACCAAATCTATGCAGAAAGCCAGAAACTGAAGACAGATGCCAGAAGTGCCAGTATCTTAGCAATTGGGTCCTTAAGTAAAGGGAGAAAATGGTCTCAGGCAAATGCTCTACTTACTAGTCTGCTTGATGTTTCATCCATTTATTCCATCTTCAAAACGTAGCATCAGCATCAACATGAGAGGTCTGGGGTTTCACCTGCCACAGCAGTACAAACGTCTGAAATCCTGTAAAAATAAATAAATAAATAAATAAAATCATAAAATAGGAAACAGCTCACTAGTTCGGCAAGTGTCCATAAAGTGTTATTCCCTACATAACACAAAACAGAGAATTCTTTATTTCAAATAAACACTTCATTATTTCAAAGGAATACAGTTGTCAGCAGCAGAAACTTATTGCTCTCTGGTATATATCATACTTGGTGTATGAAGATAAAACAAGAGTCAAATACTTAAAGCTTTATCTTCCTTTAACATTATGTTTAGTGAAAATCACGCAGCCTTCTGAGTGAATTTACTGGAGAACGGAAATGGAGCAGTGCAGGTGTAACTATAGAGATGGGAAGAATAGCAATGGTCAAAGCAAATGAGGCTAGAAAGACCAATACCTGCTGAGCCATCTTCTGGTAAAAGACTGGCTTCTGTTACAAGAAACTATCACAGAGTACTTTATGGATGACAGAAAGATACAGGAGATGAATAATAGCAAAGAAAAGACTGGGATTCCTAAATGAACTGAAACAGAAGCTCAGGGACAATACAGATCTCTAAAGAACTAAGAATCACTTTGCAACAAGAAGTCCTGTCTGCTTTGAACTAGGGTTAGGATAAGAAAAGGCAAATTTAAGACCCTCAGAATGGGCAAGAATAGGAGTTACCACAGATATTGAAGACCAGGAAAGCCCCATCTCCTTCAAGCCCTGTCTGGCATGGTTATCTATTGTGTCACAAATGCAGGTGGGTTCAGGTGAATGTGGAATGGAGCTGCTTTAACAATCTGAGAACTCACAGCATCTATTTCCTACATTTCAGCAGTTTCTGACACTGCCTCCTATATCTGCATAACAACTTTTTGTATCTCTTCCCTTATCACAGCTTTTACATGGTCCAAGCTTCTCCTACTGGAGAAGATAACATATAGAATATTCCTAAATCTAATCCTGCCACTACTTCTTCTCAGTTTATAGCCAGGTGTGCTACAGGCCTCCCGTTTCTGATACATATACACGCCAATGCAAAAAAAAAAAAAAAAAGCCAGAGTTGCATGCATTATCTTCGTTTGACACTTGGATTGTGGGCATTATATTTATTTTTCTTCCTTTGAGACAAACAAGCAAGCATTTATCCTAACCTTTTTTTTACTTTCAAATCAGTGTGTTTTTTTTCCCTTCCTTTTATCTCTGAGATTGTATTTGCATTCTTCTCCAACATGAAACAGTAAGTAAAAATCCTCTAGCAACCTTCTCTAAATTGCTCTCATTCAATGTGATTTCCTCATGCACTTGATTACTCCTCTCCTGTCTAACCAGAATAAATATATCCTTCTGATCTGTTCTTTGAGGCACAGATCCCTTGTTTAATTTGATTTATTGCCCTTGTGTCCGACCTGAGGGAGAGTATGTAAAGGTGATTCCGTGTTCACAGAGTTAATAACTAGATCATAGAAAGATCTAGTTATTAATACACAACCAATGACCAATAGTCATCACCTGGAATACTTCTTCCTTTTTCCCCATGCATCCTCACAATTTTTCTAAATGGTAGCGTGACAGGATTCCATTCAGAAATTTGGTGTCTGTTTCACCTGAGTTACAATACTTACTACCTTAAGCTATAGTCTGCTTAACTGCCTCAGTCATTTAAGACACACAACTTGTTACATGGTATTTTTGTGAGTGAAAAAGGGTAAAAGTATTGCCCATGTCTGGAAGCCTCATGTATTTTTCTGAATACAAAGCAATTTCCATAAGGTGGAAGCTTACTCAGTAGCAAAGTTAAGAACAAACAACAACAACAACAAAAAACACACAAAAATCTTTTCCCTTTTGAGCTTATTCCCATATTCAATTTAAATATTATTATCTTAAAGAAATGAAAAGAAACAAAATTCTCTTTTCATTTTCTTAAGGTACACCTTTCTTATTATGTAGTTGATAAAATAAAAATACTTTTGATCAAGACTTGTCAACACTGATGTTCAGCAAGGAATAACAGAATATGTGAAAGTATTGCAGATGAAGCAAGAATTAAGAATTACTTCTTTCATAAATCAAGTGGTACCGCAGCTAGTCTGTTATGTTTTTCCATATTGTCCACACAGAATTAGAACAAAAGCATGCTCCTGCAGCATGGGAATAATATACCATGCTAGTAAGAAAAACCAACAAGTACAAGGTGTGCAGTATGAACCAAGGTTAAGTCAAATCCACTTAGCTGCACTTTCTAAAGATTCAGAGCACTTAAACCTCATCAGCTGTAGCTCATGTCTTGCTTAAAGCTGCCCTTTCAACTCTTCCAATCCTAGACTAGAGCAGTAACTACAAATGCCAGAAGCACAGACTCAGAAAAGCCAGATGAGATATATCAATTTGTTACTTGCCCTTCAGAGAGCAACCAGTGACACATGATTGTATTAGAAAGGAATGAAACATTCCGCATGCTTTCCTGTCCCTTCGTCCAGTCTGTGCTATGTCATGCACATGATGGACATGATGAGGTGGAGAGAGGAATTATTAAATAGCTTTTTATTGCTATTGGTCTCTAATGAGACCAAAACACAAATTACAGTTGAAATCTCAGGTTTAAATTAAGAGCTGTGCTTCAGACAGCTTAATCAATGAAGAAATGAAAACTTTGGAAAGAGACACAATTACTAAAATTTTTACCAAGAATTAAATATCAGCCTATGGCCAACTGTACAAAGCATTTAGACAACTATGGAAAAATGTACTGAACACTTGGATTTTCCCCCGTGTGCAGTACAAGTCTTATAGAGGAGACAACACAAGGTCTCCAATTTTAGTTTGACTCCAATTTCAGTTTATTATAACAGATTTCTTATATTTGCTTCAAGTACATTAGTAGGCTCATCCCTGAAATAGTTGAGAAACAAAAGTTCACCGTAAAACAGTAGGAGTCCCCAGTTTTGAGTATGTCAGCAACCTTTCTTTTACTTTCCACATTCACATTCCACTTACTGAACTGTCCAACAGCACTGATCCACTTCTAAATGTTCTGTGTTTTCATTTTAAGCACAATTACAAACATGCATGCCATTAAATTAGGAACATATGATAGTGACTTTCTCTTAAAAGCAATTTGATAAGAAATGTAATATGCAGACTGGAAGATCTTTTCTTGATTTGTTTTCAGGTGTTTTATTTTTATTTATTTATTTATTTTCCCATACTGAGTGACCTTTGCTACTAATGATATCTGTCCAGAGTTCAGTTGAATTGTCCAATTCAACTGAATTGAGTCCAATTCAGTTGAATTGTTTTTACCTTAGACCTAGTAATGTATTTTAAGGCTTTGGTATGCAATTTTGTATGGCTTACCCAAAATATCATTTTGACATATGATTAAAAAAAAACAGCAAATCAACACTTGATTCCACCATATATAAATTCCAGGCAATACACAAAATCTTAAAATAAAAATTTCTAAGCACTAACATATTAGTACGTAGTTTCTGAAAGTACCAAATGCATGGGTTCTTTGAATAGACATTCTCTTCAAGTCCTAACCTTAATTCTCAGATGTTACTCAGTTAAAACAGCAATTATTACACTGCTTTTGCCAAATGCCAACATAGGAATCACTCAATGCAAACATGAGACTGGCTCAAAAGTGTACTAGGTACTTTGAACTATCAACCACATTTGCCTAAGCAAAAGCTGATTGTGTTTTTAATAATCAAAAACATGCTTCCAAAACTATATAATATCTGCCTATGAAAAGATGTTTCCACTGTGGAATATCTTCTATTTTCCTCCCAGCCCTCTGGTTACACAGAAAGGGGAAAAATTACTCTATTTTTGAAAATTCCATCTCATTCAACATTTCTGTCATGCTCTCTGGTGGTACAATTTCATGCTAAATATTTCCTCACTAAAACACAGTACTATAACAGTTTATGTGACTTACAAATGAAAACTGAAAATATCTATTGGTAGCAGTAGCTGTAGGTTCTTCAAAAATAGTTTCATTTTCCATAAATTTCCATAAATATTTCCATAAATATGGGATCTATTTGTTAATCCTGGCCACAGATTTTGATATATTTCCTTTCAATACCTATAGGTGGTGCTGAAATACAGTTGTAACTTTAAGAAGGGACAAAGTAAATCTGTAACAAAGCTACCCAGGAACACAGATGCCCTACTGGTTAAGGAGATCTGCTTCAGTAACATACAGCTGAATCAGAATTCACATTCAAGTTCAATTTTTGGTTCTTCTCAGGCACTTGCTACAGTTAATTTTCTTACATGGCCGTGTCTTAAAGCCCTGTTTCCACAACTTAAGGTGCAAAATATCAGCTTATTTTTTAATTGTTGTAAGAGCTCACTAACAAAATAAACAAATAAATAAACTGAAAAACCTAGCTGTCATGAATATGCATAAGTACAGAATGAACTGAACACAAACATGTTTCCCCAAGACCTTCCTTTTCAGGTTGCACGTTTCATCCTGATAATTATAAATTTCACCATTTGCTATAAACTATGACGATGCAGCTACTAAAAATAGCTCACTGGGACATCAGCCCAGTTCACTGAAATGAAGCAGGACTAACTAGCTTCTCTGCAAACATATAAAGGAAAAGAACAAAATCTTTTCCAGGCATAATTAACACGTGGTAGCATGATAATCAACAGCAGATGAGTCCTTACTTTCTGGTTTCAAAAACAAAAACCAAACATATTTCCACACTAGTTATTATCTATAGAAAGCAGTTCTGAAGTGTTTGCAGTTATGAACGTACTTTATGGTAAAAGTCAGAGTTTGAGCCATTTCCTGTAATGCTAACACTTTGTGCTTAATATCCAAGCTCTATGCAACAAGAAAATAAGTTAGGGGAAGAAAATAAACACCTTTTATTAACAGTGCTAAGAATTTTGTTAATTTAAGTAGGGAACAGTTTGTTAGCAAGAATTTGTAAATAATAAAATGTTTATAAAGTTGGTGGATTTATTATATGCATATATAGTATGTGCATACTCATGAATAGGGTTTTAAGTGTATCATGAAAATGCAACATAAGACACAAAAGGGAAGGGACCCCTGGGTCCTTGAATCCTCACATTTGAAAAGTAGGCACAGAACCAAAGTCAAAGCACTCAGAATACCAAGCTGCCTTCACCTTCTCCTGCAACAAACCACATGCCACAGATATACCCTCCACCAACGCATCAAAAACCCAGGGAAAGAAATGCAAAAAACGACATTTAGCACTCAGTTAAGAAGAATAGAGCAAGAAAGAATGACCAATATTTGTGCTTCTTAAAGTTAGAGGAATTTTGTATTTATTTTTATTTTAGCTTTCCTTCAATTGATAAATTTAGTTACTTGCAGAAAAGAGTAGAATTCATACCAAAAGGAAGACTTTGCACTGGAGTTTTTCTCCAGGGCGTATACCAATCTTTCACTCAGCAAGTCCTTTTGACAAAAATAAATAAATAAATAAACCATATTTTCTTTTTCCACTCCACCACCTAGATGTTAATCTCCTCCTTACATGTAGCATGAAAGTTTAAATAAAATGTAACACGATGAAGATGTAGTAAGGCAGAATATTAAGACAGGTTTGAAATGAAATGGGAATTCCAGAGACCAGGCCATGGTCTCAGATGTAATGCAGCCTCTTGCTATAAACAACCTGGAGGACAACCTCCAGGGCTGATTTTCAAATGAAAATGTAAGCAAGTATTATTAAATTTGGAAAGGTCACTGTACTGCAGATCAATTGAAAACCTGCACAGGATGAACAACTCAGCTGCTTCCTTTGGCAAATTATCAGTTATATTCACCCACTTCTCTTTATAAACCATTTTGAATTAGAGGGAATATTGAATATTCACTTCTTCCCCTGAGAACGGAGTTTCCTCACATTAAGTGAACTGCAAGAACCCTATTGTGGGATTTCTTACCATAGCACATACAGAGCAAGTTCCTTCCTTGGCTTTTTTAGCACATCCACAGGAGATACAAGGCTTAAAGGTAATATAAACTATTGATAACTTGTTCTTTTTTCCCTACGCAAATGTGTTCCCTAATGTTTCCCTGAAGCTGGTGTCAAATTTCAGTGGCAAAAAGATTACAAATTGGTAGCAGCTGAGACAAGTGCTTGAGAAAAACAAGGGAAAAGTGGTAAAGCTGACCAACAAAGGTTTGAACCTAGAAAAACTTCTATAAAGCCAGAGGCAAGCCTAAAACTTACACAGTTTAAAGCTGCAAAAATATGGACTTCCTTGTAGCAAAAACAGTTCTAAGTGCACTGTTGTTCTAACAACACAGAGTAGGCAGCACTAATCAGACGTGTATTAGTCAACGTATATAATTGTTCTTAATTATGCCTCAGTTTGATTATACAGGGAGTGTCAAAGGTACCACGAATGTATCATTAGATTAAATAGAGAAGCATTATTTGGCAACATTTTGATGAACCGAAGTTCTTGGGACGGGACTTAAACTCAGGTTGTACACAAGCATTACTAACGCATGCTGTGGAACGGATCTATCACTGCACATGCAGACAGCGATGCATCAGAACAGTAGAAATTTGTAATGACCTATTTTATATATAAAGCTCACGACTGAATATTTTCACTAAAATCAGAACAAAACCAAAACCTGAAAGTCAATTCCAAGCCTCGATGACTCAAAAAGCTCTACAATTTGGAATATTACTATGACTGACATGGGAGAAATATTCCAGTGAATGACTCACTATTTGTTCACATAAATCTCATCTACAAGATGAGAAATTTTGCACACACACATTAAACATTTCCATAAAAGAAGTATTTGCATTTATTGAATTTCTGTGTGTATATTTCACATATACTAAAGGCTTCATAATGACCATTTCATTTTACGTTCAGTAGCTTTCCAGGTTTCTCATTTTAGAGGTTTAATGCATTACCCTGTACACCACACAGCAGTTGTTATTGTTATACACTACTTGCATAGGGTATAGAACTCTACATGTACAGTTTTTGGAGAGCTGTAGAATGCAGCAGTTTTGCAACTGAATGGTGAGAAATGCTCAAGAGCTAGGAAACATTACTGCAGTTTGTGCACCTTTATCTCTACTTACATCAACCTGAATTTATGTCATATTTCTCATATTGCCACCTTTTCTCCCTGTAATTTTAGGTATATTTAAATAGCATATTTTAACAGTGTAGAAAAAAGGCAAGTTCAGCTATCCACAAGACAGCCACATGAAAATGTGAGCAACTTCAGCATAAATGTGTCTGGCTCCCTTATTAGAACAGAAATTAATGAAAATCAATATTCATTTATATAGGTTGGAAATGTGGTTCAATAATGCATTTTATCATTTTGACATATAAGACAACTCTAAACTGACAGCTACATGTTCCAAATATGCCCTAAGTCTAATGCAAAAACTGGCCCTATTTTAGTATAATATCTACAAAATGCCTATTTGGTTTCATGAACTATTTAAGTGGCCAAGAAAAACACCACACATTAGTATGTTTCCAGTAATCTGCCAGAGCTATGTACCTCCCAGGGTTCAAAAACACATCTTCAGAGACTCAGAGGAAGCTAAGTTAACCTCGTAACTGTCTTACTTAACTGTCTATAAATCATCCTTTTTCTGACTTCACTCCCCTTTGAAATATCACAGCTCATATGACTGACTACTCCTAATTCGGCCCATTCTATGTATCCTGCTTATCTTTGACAGGGAGTCCCTTTTTTTGCATTTTTCTATGTATATGGGGAGGGAAAATAAAACATCTGGAGCATATATAGCTATTCATCTGAGCAGTTGAGGAGAAACAAGAAAATAACTAAAACCAGATTTGAGTCATCAGCACTGAAGTAGAAATTTATCTAATCTCCCACTGTTTTTCCAATTATAGAAGAACTAGTGTTCCAATTTGTCAAGTTCTCACTGCAAGACAGCTCAGATACAATACATCATTCACTACCTTCTTTTTCAATGTCCCCTGAAGCTGCTTGGCACTGAAGAGAATTGAAACAAAAAATTTATTCCTACTGTATGCTATAGAGTATATGCATATATGTATGCTGTAGGTCAGAATCTAGTCTTAGCTCTTGCCTATCTCACATGGTGAAAACCAAAATCAAGGTCACAGCTCTGTTGACACAGTTTCAAAGCTTCTTAGAACCAACTAGATATTGCAGCTGGGAAACTGGCACTGCAGCAGTGTTACAGCCATGCCTGTGTCCAGCCATTGCTCCAGACCCTGGCCTACAGACTGACTTGCCTCGACCTAAAACCCACCCCATCATTACGGAATTTGCCTTGTGATCCCTGGGCTGTGTCTGACCCTGGTTACTCTCCCTAGACCTAACCCCAAGCATGTCTTGCTCACTCCCCAACTTGATCTCAGACCTGCCTTATCACAACAGACTTGCCTGTGTATATGGATCCTTAACCACCCCTGGGTGCCATCTCCAGGACCTCTATCCTTGCCTCACTCACACTGTAGGACTGTACCCTTTGTACCCAGTGGGACTGCTCCTGCCTGCCAGAAACAACCTCCCTGGTGAAACCACCTGCCTTTTTTGCTCCCTGACAGTTTTTTGTTTGTTTGTTTTTAAGGAATGTCAGTTTCACAGCTAAGATGCATCTTTCAGTCTAAATGCCCTCTATCTGCAGAAGATGAATGACCTGCTCTCTGTCTGCCTTCTACCTTTCTTCTTTTGTTCCCAGCCATCACATCTTTCTATCACACCAGCTCAGCTGCTTCTTTGGCCTTCTCACTCAATTCACTAATGCTCAGCAAAGGAATCCACAAGTTTGTTCAAGGAAAGGAGAGGTGATTATCTATCCATATGGATGTGCAAGGGAAGGAAGGAGAAGGAGAGAATGGACTCAATTGTTGACAAAGATCTGCTGCATTGGTTCCACCTCTCCTTCAGTATCCCTATTTCATAGCACATTTCAGTTCTTTAATTGCCTGTGGTTAACACTTAATTCTCATCTTTGCAAATCCTGGTTTACCACTATAAGAACTTTTGAAAGGCACTGAAGAAAATACTTGCTTTATACAGCTAATTGAAGTTGAAAACAAGCATAAACATGCCTTCCTACAGCAATGCAAAGGCCAAATTTAACACTTCACTGATTGCAAAACTGACAGCAATCTACTCAAAGCCCACCCTGATCCTTTTTGTCGGATAACTCACTGAGTAATCACTGATCCTCTTGAGTTCTGCCAGTAATTTGTTGAAATCACTAGTTGAAAAGCACTAAGTGATGCTGGTTGCTCTCTAATGCACTACCTTACCAGGTGCTCATATAACTAGCCACTTAAGTAATTAACTGGAAATTACTTTGAAGTAACTGCATTTCTCTGTACGAAGGTATAGGTTGCACTTCCTCTGATGGTGGGGTGGTGCTCCATAAGGCATAATGGCGTGCCTTTATTTTCTTTTTCCAAAATTCAGATTGATTGATGGTATTATTTACAGCAAGTGTAAAGGGATATATGTGACAGCCATATATTTTGGAGTTGCAAAAACTAATGCCTAATTTTCAAGAGAGAAGATTTGAAAAAAAAAAAAAAATCAGTCTTCTACAAAGTTTAACCATTCTACCAACCACAGAACCAACATGGTTCAGTACAGAATTATTTTACCAGGTGTAAAAATTGAATTTATTAATTCAGGTTCATGTTGTGAGAATATTATTCTACCTAACATGCTAGTCTCAGAATGAAGTTTGGAGTCTGAAACCATTTTAGAGAAAACAAGCCATGATACCCAAGCTTCCCAAGCTTTAGTTGCAGTTTAAGACAACTCCATAAAGAGAGAGGGAAACAAGGGATCAGTCCATTGAGACAGTGTTAGTCATAAGCAATAGGCCAATACTTACTTATTGGTATGGGTTTTTTTATTTGTTTGTTTTTAATTAAACAGTGGAAGAAGAGATACCTACTGTTTTTGATGTCTGTTCTCTTCCCATAGAGATAGGGAAAGACAAAGGAACAACGACTATGCAACCTTTACCCTTTAAATAACACTGTCCAGCAGAATCCACTGAAAATCTCTTAAGCATCATTATCTAATCCAATCATACCATTTGGAGGAAGCATGTAGCAGTTTTTCCATCTTTGATTTTTTATTTTTTTTTAATGTCTTTTGATCATAAGTTACTACAAGATACAAGAAAAAGTTTAGACACTGTCACATTCACAGGCTAGCCTGGAAGAGAGGGGACTTTTGTACTGCCTCTAGACCCACTATTGCCACAGAAGACAATCTTGAGCCTTATTACTGTTGCTGACATTCTACAAATAGTTTTACTACCTGTCTTGGAACTAGTAAGTCCTCTAGGTCTACTAATTAATTCTAACAATGAATTGTATCCATACACAGTTTTGTTTCATGTACTTACCATTCACATCTAGTCTTACAAAGCTAGATAAGGAAAAACAGTTTTATAAGGTAAAGTATTAAGTTGTAGCTGATGATATAACTCAATTTTTCACCCCTTCTATCATTTGCAATTAACCCAGATGGAGGTCCGACTATTATTGCATTGTGCTCACCAACACAGAAATTAATTTACACTCCAGAACTACTCCTGACAGTATATTTTAAACTGTTTCCCCCACTAATTTTAAAATCCTTTTCCCCCACTAATTCATTAAGTCTATAAAGGTGTTTACATGCTTAAAGCAGAGCCAGTGGAAGTTGAAGCATTTTTTCCTCATCTTCAACGAATTTATTTGGCAGTTTACATACATGGCGAACTGATGCTGCTAGTCAAATTTATTCACAACATACTGTGATATCTAGAGGGGTACAGAGCAGAGCTGTTTGGCCTTTACCATTCCTTATCTCTTCTGCTGTACATACATTCAAATAGCAATATTAAAGAGCACTTTTTAGTGCTGCAGCTATTGCTTACACCCACTAATGAAATCATCCCCTGCAGCTATTGCTTACACCCACTAATGAAATCATCCCCCTTCACACCACCTTCACCAGCTTGAAAGATGTACAAAGCATTAGATACTTTGTTTCTGTAACCGTTCACAAAAAAAAAGTTCATTCACAACTTTTTCCCAGTGTTACAAAATTCTGTTTTCCTGTGAGAAAACAGCTTAAACTACATCTCTGAATTACTTAGAAACTTGTTTACTTGCTACCTTTATCAGTTCAATTAAGCCATTTAACATAGCTAACAAAAAGTCTGCTATTGTGAAAAGCACTAAATTTGCCCTTGTGTTTCCCATTTTCCGGTAAGATCCCATTTCTATGCAAAGCTGACCTGAAAGCCAAGCACAGCACACGCAGCTTCTGCTGTTTCCACCTGCCCCCCAGCCATGACTGCTCCAATATTTCACACCAACGCTGCTCCACCTGCGTGTGGTGGGTGACGGGCAGGACCGCACCCCGGGCGTTAATCTATAAGGGAATAGTAAAAACAATGCATTTAAATATCTTTAAATATATAGGTATAATACTCATTTATTATTATTATTATTTTTTTTTTGGTAAAAAACAGTAAAAGCTTGACGATATGTCTGTGCTATTGGTAAATCGCTCACTCCTCCAACAACACGTTAACCAGAAGGGAAGACTACCAAACTGAAAACAACTAGAGTTTTTTAGGCTAGAAAAAAATATATATAAATAAATAAATAAAATAAAATAAAATAAAATCGAAAACGAACACCACAGAACAAAACTTCTCCTCACAAGCTAAAGGCGGCGTCTCCCAAAGTCCCTCAGAAGCTCCTCGCACCCAGGAGGGCCACAGCCCCTCACAGAACGGGGGTTGGGGGGGGAGCGGGGGGCGCCCGCCTCGCCTCACAGCCGCCCGCCGCGCGCAGGGACCAACGGTCGCGGCACGCGGCGCCCAACGGCCAGAGCACGCGCGGGGAACAACGGCCGCTGCCCCGTTACCTCAAAGAGCACGGGGGAGTCGTTTCGGGCACGAAGGGGCAGCGCTCTCAGTCTCCTCGCCGCCCCCCCCCCGTGCCGGTGCCTAACGGTGATGCCCCATCCCGCCTCCCTCAGCACGGCGAGTCTTCTCCGAGGCAGTGCAGGCAAAGCCACGAAGCTTGTACTGAAGCGAGGGTCAGCAAAAGCTATCGTGACCGACGTGAGGAAAGCAGCAAGCGTTGGTTACGCTCGATGTGGCCATGCGGTCTGAGAGCAAGGGGGCTGCTGGTGGCCGACCTTCCTCCAAAGGCTGAGAGTGTCTCCCCCCGAGGGGGCTGACATCTAGCAAGGGAAATTGCCACAGGTTAACGGGCAAAACCTCCCCGTTCACAGAAACATCAGCTCCAGGTTAGATGTAGGCTGAAAAGGATGAAATAATGCACAAACGTGAGACAAAGATCCTTTCCTGACACGATTAACGATCATTTTTTCAAAGAACCACGTTTTAAAATGACACGAGACTGCTGGATGTCAAGGCAGTGTATCTCAGAACATCCAGAAAAATGCAGCTATGCTGTACTTTGTGTGGCTCAGTGTGGTTTGTCCCATTTTTCTCTTTTCTCCTGAGTTCTCTGAATTTTCCAGAGTCTCAGTTATTTCACCTGGTAAGAATATCAACATAGCAATCCACACGGCAGTGTGATCCTGATCATGCCACAAGGACAAGCTGGTTCTTGCAAACACATTTCAGATGATACCATTTTGCATGGCAGACTGCATCGCTCAAAAGTCTAATGAATAAGTGGTAATTATACAAGTACTCTGATGATTTGATTTCATACATATCTCAGAGCTTTAATAACATATTAATTTAATAGTTGCAGTCAGTTTGGCTCCTATACATAGGTGGTATTCTCAGAGTGTGTTATGATTGTTTCTAATGTTCAAAGCACACTGCCATTGCTATCTATTACAAGTCAGCTCTGCTGAGAAGCAGTCCAGTGAAGGAGGCAGTTGAATACAGTTCAGCTGAATGAGTTTCAGCCAGTTTTTGAACTAAATATTTAGACTCTATTGAGGACATTTCATTTCCCTGATTTTCATCACTGCCTGGGCTTGATTCTTCCTTTCTCATTCCAGTTCAGAATGATCTCCAAAATTTTTGAGATAAGGGAGACAAGTGCTTTGTCCACTTCCTTTCTAGCTTTCACCCTACATCCTCTTACCCAGCCTGCAAATCAGATAACGTTCTTTGGTTCCTGGGTCTGAATAAGAGCTTTGATTTCCTTAAAAAAATATTCCACAAATAAAAATATTTCCTGTTTGGGAAAACAAAACAGTTCGTTCTTTGCATGATAGAAAACTGACAAAGCCTAAACTGAATGTGGAGGATACAGGTGACCATATGAACCCATTTCCAGAAGGAAAAGCAGAAGGCTTTGGGAAGGAACCCCTGAGTTTCCTGAATAGGGAAAGCAGAAGAGTTTGGGAGGGAATCCCTGAGGTAACGCTGTGCAGACAGCAGAATGTTCTGACCAGGAATAACTGAGGTAGTTTCTCTGTGTTTAGGCAGGAAATACTCACTTATCTAAAGACTGAAGAAGCATTTGGGTGACAGCTGGTGCATTACTGATATACAACAGACAAACTGATTCACTGGTAAAAATTGTATGAGAAATCTAAGGAATCCTCTGGCTGAAATGGTAATAGGGAACAGGTAGCCCTTGAAAGCAGAAAGGCAAGTGTAGGTGCAAAAAGGGAATGAAAACCCAGAAAGTGAGAAAGAAGGTAGGCTGGGGGGGGGGGGG
>CM021771.1:4674040-4905349 GCA_011076525.1 Nettapus auritus | reverse complement strand
TAATTGTTTGAAACAATTTAGAAAAAGAAGTGTATCATCAAGGAAACAATCTGAACAGAACTTTTGGTCCAAGTGAGAACAAGAGTTTTGGATTATACTTACAAAAGCTATGGTTCTTACATTTGAGAAAGTAAACTTTAAGCTCCTGAGTTTTTTATTATTATTATTTCATATTCTTACAGCACAAGAAAAGAATATGGGGTTGAGACAGAAATAAAATTTCATAGAAAGCAGAGCAAAAAGAAGAAGAAAAGAGAATGGCACTCTGGGCACAGGGACCTGCCTGTAACCAAGCCCAGGCCACATAAGAGCATGGCTGGCCCTGTTGTTGGCCAGCCTGCCTTGGAGCTGGGTGACCCACTCTATAATGAGGGCTGGGGTCTTGGCCTGTTTGTGGCCCTTTTTTTGTTGCTCCTTTCCTTGCCTGGGGGGAATGACAACCCTTTAAGAAGGGTGAGCATCACTTTGTCCTCAATGGAGAGCTGTTGCCTGCCCTATGAGGAGTGCAGGGCCCTTTATGCTGCCACTTTCTTCCTGCTTGCCATATGGCTGGGGTAAGCACCCCATTAAGGAGTGAGGTGTCTTGCAGTATGCCACTTGCATCAAGGCAAAAGAGCCTTTTCTGCCCTTTGGAAGCTGGGCTGCCCTGTAATTTGGGAAACAACCTGTGCCCAGGAGTTCCTGGCATGATGCTGCTGAGCCAGCGTAAAGCAAGCTCCCTGTAAATATGGCTGAAGACTCTCCTGCATGGTTGAATGTGCCCAGAGTGCCACCCTCAGTGATGCCCCAGATTTTGAAGCCTTCCATCAAGGTGGCCAGGCAGATTCTCCCAGCAGAGGCAGTGTCATCATCATTGGTGGCTGGTGAGTTCAGCAAAAGGATTCCTGGGGTGTTTTGGGGTGGCTGGGAGGAGGTGTTCCCGGCAGTGGGTTCACTGGGGAAGCCTTGCAATGTAAATGCAGGTACACACACAAGTGCCAGGGCTGTCAGCTGGCATTTGGAGTTGGTGGAGTGTCGGGGTGGTAGCTGTCAGACGGGAAGGTGGTACTTTGAAGGATGGAGCTGTGTGCGCAGCATTGTAAGACAGGGGCAGGGATGTCCCCTCTTTCTGCCTTGATTTTGGCTGCTTTAGTGAGTGGGGAAGAAGACAGACTCTATGAGGACAGAAGTCCCTTCTGTTGTTACTTCTTGCACCGTCATGCCCCACACCTAAAAAGCATGCTGAGTCCTAGACCTCTGCACCCAGCCTTGTCCCTGCTCAGAAGACAATGTACTGTCCTGGGGACCCTGCAGCTCTCCCTGCAGATGAGGGAACTGAAAGGAATCCATAAGCAGTAAGACGAATATCTTGATGGCAACAATCTACTACTCAGAAAAAAAGTAAAATTCAAGCAAGCGTTGTGGCAGTAACACAGCAATAAAATGGATTCTTAATTTATTTTATGTACTCACTACTCTCTTTCTATTCTAGCAATAATCAGTAATCCTCCCCTCATGGGTTCCATACAAATTTTCCTCACAGGGAATACATTCATAATTAGTATTTGTTTACTGTGTTATTATAGAGATGTGAATGAAGTATATGATGGCAGTCTTCATGAAGCCTAAATTTCACATAAAGCTACAGCTCTCAGTCATAAATTAGACTCTGAAGGGCATGGCAAAGTTTATCAGTTCTTGTTAGTCCCAGTATTAAATACTATACAATAAATAGACCCCCTCAAAAATCCATATTATTCTTGTCCATGCAAAGTACACATCTGAGCCCTAACATCATTATCCATTTATTTTCTTTAGATAATCTTATTCATTGTGCGCTCACTCCCTTTACCTGGAGGTATTTGTGAGAACTCAAAGAATCACTGACTTTGACAGAGACAAGAGTGCCACTACAGCAGCTCAATTAGCCATGGCTAAGTAGGTATTTTCACACTAACCTACTGTTTACTGAAAATGACATTACCAATCTGTTTCTACAGATAATGTACACCTCTTGTTCAGCTTGCAGACAATTTTCCTGTGTTTTTATACATTTAGAGTACAAAGAAATGCAGAGAAGCCTAGTAATCACCTCTGTAGAAGCAAGGAAGTTGCTAACACTTTATTTTCTCCAATTGTGGGTTTGATTCCCATATTCTTAACATGTTCACTTCTGCTTCTTAAGAACTGGTGGGTATCTGGAGATTGATATAGTAAATCTCTAAATGACATTAGAAACAACAAAGTTTTTAATGTTAGCCTCTGGCATTTTTAGCTGGAACGTAGCAGGTTTTCCATTTCCATTAGAAACAAGACATATTATGGTGATAAACTGACAAAAAATAGTAAACTCAAGCACTACCACAATTTATTCCAAAGCTCAAAAGCTGTAGAGTTTCATGGTAACAAAATGTGTCTTCATGTTAATATCTGTAGAAAAACTAGTGGGGAAATAGAAGTATAAGAATGCTGTGGGACCTAGACTAATGATACAAATGATATCTTTCAATATTCCATCTCGGCATGTTTGACTATTACTGCTTTTACTCCAAGAATTTACTCTGTTAAAGAGAACGCTCGTGCCATCCTTATATTTTGCTGTGGGAAGCTCGAATTAATGTTACTATCAAATTACTTGATATGTGCTATAAGGAACAATGCCATCTAATTTGTGATAAATACAACCTGCAAGACAGAAGAGATAGAACTGTCTGTTTTCATATTGTGTTTTGAAACAGCAATGAAAATTATATTCTACAAATGGTATATTAGCTATTTTAAGGAACAAACATTCCTCTGTCTTTGAAAAAAAAACATGCTATTTTCACAGTATTCTTCATTCTTGCACAATTCATTTGGCAGGAGCTACTGGGAGCCATTCAGTCATTATTAGTCTATATTATATTTAGAGTACCTACATGAAGGATAAAATTGCAACTATTTTTTCATAGCATGTGCACTGGAGATAAACAATTGCTTCACTAATGTAATCCTGATTTATTTTTTTTTTCTCCTTCAATTATAATTTTTCTTAAATTGATTAAGTACTGCTCAGATTGAATGAGGTCACTTTCTGAGGGTTAGTCCCATCAGCTGACTCATCCTTATTTTTTCTTATTGAAATTTTGAAATACCCCCCAGAAGGCACTGACCATGGTTGCCCAATCTTTGATACATAAGATTTTTTTTTTCCTATTTAGGTGGTGGCCTGTAGAAGGTCAAGCTAGTGAATATCAGAATTATTTTATATTAAATAGTATTACACACCCCATTCGAACACATAGGATGTATACACAGTAAAGAACTGTCTCAGACTTTCCTCTGCAAGAAATCAATGCCTCATTAAAACGAGTAAAATAAAGTTTTATGTATTCCATTACTTCTTGTTTCTTGAGATACCTAGCAAGTCAAGGTGAGTGAAAGGAGAGTGCAAGTAAAAGTGAAGTCCACAATAAAAGTGATCTATGCATTGTGCAACATAGCCTATAGCAATTTACTCGTCTCTTTTTGTTCTGTTGGCTGCTAATTTAAGATATTTCTTTATTCCACATAAGACCTTTGAAATAATCTGGATCTAAGAGCAGCTGATGACAATGCAGCTTCACAGCATTTGCATAACTTTGGTTGTGTGTCAATATAGTAATGAAAAAAGTATCTTTTAGAGGGTTTTAATTAAAAATTGAATAATAGTCCATTAGAGTGCACATTTTGAACAACATTTCACATACCATAATGTTGGTATAACTTCAAATGCCTAATGTTCTGACATGGGCAGAAAAATGTACTATAATGAGTACAAATTCATATGGTTTGGAATGGATGTGGTAGAAAAAATGCTTGTGTGAAAAATTCATTATTGAAAATGATTATCAGTTACTGATATATACTCTAAGTGAAGTGAATAATTTCAAACTAGGGCAGATGACATGTTCAACTTCACACAACTTCGCTTATCTTGTATAAAACTAGATTCTGTCTAGACCGCATTACATGTTTTATCTATTTATCTATGAATTTTTGAGTCTACAAGAGATACTATAGCTGTTGCTGAAATTTATCCTTTTGTCAATGGATTTCTATTAGCATTTAGAAGACAAACATACTGTTTTTAATAGTAGTGCATGCTACGAAGTATATTTTGTGCACCACTTTAAATAGAGCCTAAAGTAAACTTGTAGTTGTGATGTATGCAAAAATAAATAAATAGGCAATCATCTTATTTTCCATGAGAAATTAGAAGAAAAAAATAATCTTTTTAAGACTCATCAACTCATTCATGGTCAATTGAAAGACCTTTTTTGTTTAATGGGAATCTTCTATTATTTAATTTAAAACAACAACATAGAGATCAGTTTTTTAAATTATTTTATTTTTTTCTTCTTTCTCTTTCAAGGTAATCCAGTGATAATTCAGTGGGTAAATTACTATTGTGGTACTCAGGATGACTTCACAGAGATATTACCTGAGATTATAATTATGTTGTGTGTGATAAGACATACACTTTTTGCATATTGGTTTCCTTTTGGCAAAATGAAAGCAGTATAACTTCCCTATTTTGCTAGTGTATTGTTACGGTAATTAAATTCAGTGTTATACTAAATACCTCACTAACTACATTTGTGGAGTGATAATAACAACATATTAAAAAACGATATACCCACATGGAATTTACAGTGAATATGATAAATTTGGATACCAGAGCTATCCCAGTTTCCTATTGGGATACTTCCTTATTTCCTAATCTTCCATGAAATCATGTTGTAAATTCTCAGGGGCATCTACTACTACTAGTCCAATAAGCAGCATAAAGATATTTTGCCCAATTATTTATAAACTTGAGAATTTCAATTAATTGCATAGTGGTTGAAATGGTTTTAATGAACTCAGAATACTTTATTGCTTATTGAACTTCATCCAGTCTGTACACATCTAGAAGGAAGCACAGTGAAACAGAACAAAAAGTAGCTGTAGTGAAAAAGACCAAACGATAAATACCATTACATGAGATTCAGGCTGTATACCTGGCCCTACACAAGAAAGAAGATATATTTATGAATGAATTTTCTGTCTGTTTATTGCGTCATGAGTCTGTGTTCTATATCTGAACTAAAATTTAGGGGTGCTGGGATGGAGGGATGGCATATTTATAGATTAAGGTTGGTGAAATTAAGCTACAGGAACAGAATAATTCATAAGAATTCTCCAGTTCCATTAATGCTAGCTTTTGATTTTTCAGTAGTTTCTTCCACGCCTATTCATATTAAGTTTTTCTCACTCTTAACCCCCTTACTGGTCAAATATTTTCATAGGCTTCTTGATAGTGGTAGTAATCACTGATACTAGCACAAGAATTATCAAAAGATTTGGTAGTGTTTTCCACTAACATAACCACCTTTCCCCCATCTTGGCAAGGATTAATTAAAAAACCAAAATCAAAACAGTGACTAAAACTAGAAGGGCAGTTTACACATTTTTTTTTACCTTCATCACAGTACTAATAAAACTTTTATTTTTCTGGTAGTATATCCAGACTCTTGGGGACTGGTCCATTCAAATAAATAAAGAAAACGAGGGGTGGGGGAGAAGAAAGATCAATAATTTGTGATTCTTGCTACCACTCTGCTTCTCTCTTGGGGCATATGTAGGAATGTCAAGTCCTGCTATACCAAAGCACAGCAAGTTCTCTTCCAACAGAGCTTTAACTTCCAAGGACTCTTCTCCAATTACAGTTCAAGTCTTTTGATAATAGGACAAATAGTAACCACATTAAGTGCAAGCAAAAGAAAAGCAGAATAAAATGAGGTCTTATGCAGTGGATCTCCAGTACAAAAGTAATATTTAAATTATAAATATATATTTTTTAATCTTTTCCTAAATTTGCTATCCATAATGAAAAGAAGAAATGAAAAAAACCTCAAGAATATTATTGGTATGGGGTAGATAACAAAAATACATATTCGCTTCTTGTGAACTGATTCACAATTCAAGTGATCCCTGTCTTCACACTTAGCAGAAAGTCCATCAATAAATTGATAAATATATTTTAGATCAATGTGGAAAAAAATCAGATTTACCAATTTCTTTTTCCATGCAGAGTCTGTTTGTTTCAACAAACAGAAATGGTACTATTGCCACAACCATTCTTCTCAAGTATCTATAATTTCCTAGAATCAGATTAAAGCAGAGTTCTTCTAAATTAGCTAATACTATTCTTCAGTTAATATCTCTAGGAAAACAATTTTGGCATCTTGTTAAAAGCATTGTTGAAAGCTATGAGCCTGTACCAACAACTCCTCTCAATTCACTAATTTTTTAGCCTACTTACGTTGAAACTGTCCGGAAAATCATTCATTTATAGATAATCACTTGCCCTCTAACTGCATATATCCCACAAAAAAGTATTCCACAGATACTTAAATGTCAGGTTTTCATGAAACACTGTGGAAACACACCTTAAAAGCCTTAGCTCTGTGCTTCACCCATGGCTGCTATCCTCCACATCACAAAAGATTTCGTGTTATTCAATACCATGTAAAAACATTAGTCAAGTATGAATGTGATATAGATCAAAACATCTTCAATGGTTTTGAAACTGGATGCATGGAATGGTTTTATGAAGGCAAATACAATTGATCTTTATGAAACTGTTTCAGATTATGGGAGAAAAAAAGCAGTGAGTACTGCAAAATAGCCACTTGGAAGTCACAAAGAAAACAAAAATGTTATTTTTTTATTGCTTTAATCTTTTATGTCTTAATAAAACTGTTCTCCTTTTGACCTATCATTGCATGAGAGCATTAAATTTCTTTAATGAGCAATAACACATACCATACCAAATCAAAACAGTATTACAGAAATGTGCTGTCTCTACTGCATTATAGATGAATTTGCCTTGGTTTGTTTCAGTATTTTCCCTAGATACTGGTTCATTTTTCTCTTCCTAACTGAAGACCTGATAAAATGTTAATACTGATATGCTAATGCTAATCCTGATAGCACGTAATAGTAAGTATGCATGCAGAAAATATCACAAAAAGAAAATATCCAGAATACCATATAATGTATTGAATACCATATAATGTATTGAACGACTGTGGCCAAATTGCTTTCACTTTTATTGCTGTGCTTATCCATTTTTTTCCTCTTCCTCATTTCTGTATATTTAAGGCTGCAAGGCTTAAGTTTTCTCTTACTGGTCTAGTCTTGAGTTCTCAAAACTGTAAAGCCTCCAACTTATGTTCAAGTACTAGAATAATCTGACTTAAAACAATAACAAAAAAATAATAATGAATGGTAATTGTCCCTCTCACTTGTCTCAGCCACCTGTTTTTTTTTGCTCCTGACTGATCTCTTATTGGGCCATATTATTTGTGTAGCTGTGCTGTGGACTGATCTTGATTAAAAAATAAAGAAAAAAAAAAATGGAATTCTAGAGAAACACTTTAAAAGCCAAATCAATTCAGCAATCCAGTATACAACACCTTTTTCCAGTCCAATAATTATTTTGGCTAAATAAATATTGTGGCTGTATTTCAATGTAGTAGCCTTCATCCCATCCCGAATTTCTGTATAACCTTATCATGAAGTGCTAAATTGTTGCTTTCATCATGAGATCATAAGGTCTTTTATAGTCTGAGCTATAAACCTGAGAAATAAACCTCATGCTCACTAGCAAATGTAGAATATTACATTTAAATCACTTTGCTTGGATAACATATGGCAAAGCATTCTCTTTTTAATTGCCCTACTTCTTAAAAGGTACTTATCTAGATAAATCTATTGTATGCTTTTGTAACATGTGTTTGGCCTCATAAAATAATCATCACATAACACCTTTTGCATAATGACACTGATTAATACCAGTTTGGGTCATTGTGACTATACACAAGCTGTATAAAATTATTTTAAACAATTTACCTGAAGAAAAAGTTTGGAATCTGAAGACCAGTTGGTTCAATGTTAATAGATGAACACCGGAAAATTTGTCTCAAGGTGCTACATTACTATTTTCTGTACTTCCGGCATACATTTCTAAAGGACAAAATGTTTTCTATATCCATAACAGAGCACGATACATTGCTAAACTTCTTGACAGCTTCTGCTAGTATATTTCATTGCAAAACAAACAAACAACAAAAAACCACACCATGTCATTTTTAACTTCTGTTGATTTGACTTGCACTATAATAGAGATCAAAATGTTAATTGCTGTAATAATTTAATAATTGTAACTTTAACCAATAGGAAGAAAAATCTAGCATTTACTTTTTTTTTTTTTTTTTTTTAAACTATACACCAAAGTATGTCACTTTGCTGTTCTGGAGGGACTAGGTCTTTTACTGCAAAAAAGCAAGTGATCAATTAGGATTTCTTGTAGCTTTCAGATGGTAATTATATTTCAGTATTTAACATACAAGAGCAATTATTTTCTATTCTGTAAAGCTGCTTGTCTTTCTTCTGTGGAGCATTGGATCACAACATGAAAGAGGGAATAATTTTAAGATTAGAAGTATATACTTGTGCTGCGTATGACTGGAAAAAAAAAAAAAAGTGTTTTATTCCAAAGAGGGCTGTACGGCTGTACATCACTAAGAAAGGTCTAAGAGGACAATATTAGAAGCAGTGGTGTGAAACAGAGCACAGGAAATGTTTAGAATGAACATAAGAATGTTTTACTAACACAAAGATCTGCTAAATACTAAACAGTCTCCCTGAGAAACGGCTACAGCTCATTTGTATGTTTTGCTGAGAAACTAGGCAAAATACTCATTAGCATATTGTAACAAACATGTCTATATTTAACTTATTGATGGAAGAGGTGTTCTGTTTTTCAATGTGATGTAAAAAAAAAAAAAAAAAGAAAGGGGGGCAGGGAGGAGGAGAGGGCAGAAATAGACTCTTCTGGTGCAGGGTCAGAGCTTCGAGGATGGATGGAGTAACTTGATCTGCATGCCCAGAAGCACATAAACTCTTCCTCTGGGCATGCATGCTTCAAAATACTTCTGTGCTTGAAGACAAGCAAAAGAGGTGCAGATCTCAAAATAATTAACCTCAGCATAATTTTAATAATTTTGTTTTGAGGAATCATTTCAGTTGAATGACTCCAAGAATCATTATAGTAAATTTTTCATAATATTATCTACACTGCAAAATTTTATCTTTAGGTATAAAAGTACACATGGCCATTAACATTATTCATTCATTATACTAATCTCAGTGTTCCATTTTTCCTCACACAATTACATTAAAAATAAAAAATTTCAAATCTTAAATTACAGAACTACGTGACATTTGAAAGTCAATTCTTTTATGAACAAAATCTTTCTAAACCCAGGTTTCCACTCTATAGAACATGGGTTTTACTAAAAATAAAAACAAACAACAATAACAAAAAGGGGTAGATTCAAATGTTCCATGCAATAAAGTGAGTGTTCTTTCATTGTGTGTTGTTTCTAACTAAACCACAAGAAGTGTATGAAAAGTACAAGCCAACACAATATTATTACACTTAAGCAAAGATGGCCCTCTAACATGAATAATCATTTCTCTGGTAGTGATTTTCATTGACCTTGAGGGACAGTTTTCTTCTAATTGCATTTAATGAGCTGGCTAAAACAATCAGTTCTCTCATTTCCACACAAATTAGATCCTGTATATCTAGAATGCTGAAGGGATGAGGGAGAGCCTAAACCAACTCCAATTTCCACATTAACAGAGCTATCAGAAAACAGCATTTTCATTTAGGAAAGGTTTTCTTAAATCAGACTTCTACTGTAAAATCTTAAAAAGCAACCTTAATGGATAATTTATCTGGGGCATTTTCTCAAATTTGTATATGATGGAGAAAAAAGAGAAAGGAAGGGTGAATGCATGTAGTGTCTCTTAATTTTAGATGTATTTGTATGCTGCTGGATTACCTCTCCCAGCCTCTTCAAAGCAAAGGATGTATTTTTATCATTGCCTCAGTGGAGGTTTACTAACCCTATCCTCAGATGATGTAGATGGGTTTTACCCTAGTGAAGCTGCTCTGAAGCAGAACAGCTGAAGATATCATCCTGGTACAAAATCCAGGTGAGAAAGCACTATGATGTTCAATCACGTTATGATATAGAATTAAACGTCTTGCCTAAAATCACACAGAAAATGTGTGGTAGCTAAGGTCTGAATCCAAGTAATTTGAACTTTACATCAGCATTACTGGTGTCATGACTACGATGCCATTACTTTTTTCTTTACTTTGCATAAAGATAAAAAAAAATCATAGTCATTAAAAGACAAGCCAAAAGCTTAAGCTGATTTCTCTTTGCTTTCCAGGAGAGTGAAATTACACCACAATGAGAACATGTAAAGACATATCAACTCAGACACACAAATATACTGAAATAGGAGGGAACTCATGCAGGAAATGGTGGAAAATTGTCGCAAGGACAAGTATTTCCAGATCACTTCTTTTAAAGGATTAAAACTATAATGTCCCTGAAAACGTTGCTTATTATTTTGCAAGTTACAATAAATTTAATTACAGGCTTTGACTGAAGGCTCAGTTTACCTCAGTAACAAAGTTTAAGCTTTAACTGTTGAAGATTATTTCTACATCTATAGTCTATCCTTTAATTTTTCAGATAAGAATAAAGACTAAGGGAAACTTGAAGCTGGTTTGTGATTTAAACATATTTTGTGATTTCTTAAAGCCTAAACTTTGACCACTTCTGTAGCATCAAACAAGTCAAAGAAGTTCATAAGAACTGAATCTCAGAGGTCACTTCTTTAACAAACTGGTTCAGGTACTCAAATTACTTCGCATTCGTCATACAGATTTTATCTATATTATCTATAATGATTTCATCTCATAATTCCAATTACTTGAAAAGCTGATGTGGCTTGAAAATATTAAACTCTTCCAGACTGAAAAAAAATTATCATCTCACTCTATGCACATTGTTTTTAGCTTTATAAAACATGATACATCTTCTTAAAATGGAAGCAATTCAGAGTTTCATGTCATTTACTTAGTTAATTGTAAACCAAATGATTATAATCTTCAATTAAAAGCCAGTGTTTAGGGTTAGGTTCATGACACTCTTACTAAGGAAGTATTCTATAAACAATCAAAAAAATAAATAATCCAACAACTGTTTGCCTTCTTCATGCATTAAGGATGCAAGTAGGGTACAAGAAGGGTTTCACTCCGTATTGTTATGGGAATACATCCCCTAAAATGATGCTATGTAGTTCGGGTGAAAATTGGTGCAAGCCTTTTATGCCAGGCTGCTGGTCTAGGCTTAATATTATTGTGGGGTTCAGAATTTTGATCAGTTTTTTAATAAGACAGATGGAAACTTATTTCACTTTTTAATCTTGGTGAATGCTGAAATGAAAAATAATGGAAGTTACTTGAAGTTCAAATGATAAACTATTTCATTGTTTCTCCAAATTCTCATAATTGTCTTTTAAAATAATTTCATGATATTTCACTATTGTGGCAATGATCAACAGCTTTTGAGCTTTTTTTTTTTTTTTTTTTTTTTTTTTCCATCTCTCCTCCAAAAGAAAACCTTTTTGTACTTTTTTTTTTTTTTTTCTTTCTTTCTTCCTTTCTTCTTACATTAGAATTGGCTTTGACATGAAGGCACCTATCAAAGATATGAATCATGTGGGATGGTAACTGCCTTATTTTAATCAGGGATATGTAACATTAAATGTTAGGTGAATCTTGGAAAGAATTTGTTGTCGTCCTATTGATTGTTTTTGTTTCTTTGAGTGTGAAATAAAAAGTCTGTCTCCATATAATATGCAAGCCTCTGTTCCTTTGCATTCTAACTTTTCTTGTTATAAGGTCTTCTAGTTACAAAATTTTTAATGAGTAGCTGCAGATAACAAACCAATTCATGGCAGCCTGCAATTTAGCATTATTTGGTACAGCTTTACATTTAGACAAGTATTAAAAAAAGTAGTGACGGGAAGCTACATTGCAATTAGAGGAAACTTCCAGGTTAAGTACATATAACAGAGAAAATAAGTATGAATTTATTCCAGAAGACAAGTCCAATCATGCTGGTGAGGACTGGAGTCCCTGTTGACTTGTATAGTGACTTGGGCAAGTGAGATCACTACCCTGCCTCAGGCACGGGCTATGACTCAATTGTAATGTGTCACACAAACTTGTCATTTCACATTATTCATTTATAATGAAAAGTAGAAAAATGAAAACCAAAACTTGACCTAATACAATAAATGCATTTATTGGAATAGTATTCATCTGTAATATTATATCCATCTATGTATATACTGTGATATTTCTGGCATAAGAGGCATCAAAATATATTTCCTTCCTTCAACAAACTTTGGCTCAGACTTGTTCTCAGCCAGAGATGTTGTCTGTGTAGTTAGTACCCTTTGATGCATGTTTCTCTTCTGTGAATATTTAAACTGTTAAGGCTGTGTCCTGTGTAGCATACCTAAGACATTTTTCATAGTGTTCATTTATGATGATTGGCAATATCAGAACTACTTCAGCAATGCAACTGCACAGCAGATTTGTGTGGAGTCAGGCAGTACCTTTCTGAATAGGAGTCACACTATACATTTGAGTACTACCTTTCAGAAGCACTGATGCCCCTCTTATTTGAACATTTTTCAAATGATGCCTTAGTTTCAGGGGCACTTAAAGAAGACCAACTACATGAGCTGCAAACTCTGCAATTCAAGCAAATTCCCAGTCATTGCCCCCAGCTGTCTGTTCCAATAATTCAGTAAGACTGAATTCAACTTATATAATTCAGACACACAGATTCACTCAGAAAGCTGTAAATAATTATCTTGGAAAGGGTTAACCTGAGAGCTCTCACAAAACTCAACAACTGGCAGAAGATTCAAGAGAAAGGAAGGACCTTGCTTTCCTATTATTGTAACTGGAATATAAAAATCACAGAATATCTTCCCTTCCTTTGAAAAACTTACCAAATTAATGAAGCTATGATTACTTCCATGTATTCTACAGTTTTTTTTTCTTTACAGGTATTTTATTTTTTCCTTTAAAATGGATTCTTGTAAAATTAAGTATGCCTCTCTCCTATGCAGAATGTGCTTATTAAAAATCAAGCTGTCTAAAATACCTAGCTCAACATTTCTAAACATCCTACCTTTGCAAAGGTGCATTTATCAGAGCTGAATGTTCTGTTGACCCTTGTGCAGAAGATAGAAAGGAAATGAAATATCAGTGACTTGCAAACTGGAGTTGATCAACCTCATATATAACTGTACTTTGAAAAGAAAAATATGAAGGAAGTACCACTGGATTGAGTTTCTGGACTATAAAGGGACTTAAAACAGAATTTTCTTTAGAAGTTAATTTTGTATGGTACTGAGAAGAGCAAGCATAACACAGAGTCCTATTAGCTCAATACTCATCTCCCAAAGAAACATGGACCTCCCAAGGTAATGATCCTGTCTTGTTAATGAGCACCAATTTTCATTTGCTAAGGGTCTACCATTAGTTTGTTTCATTTCATGCCTCTTGTTTTTTGCATCTCAAAGGAAAGAGTTGATTCCTATACACTTTCTTATCTATCTTTATTGCTAAAGGAGAAGAAAGTGCATCTGCTAACCAGATTAATCCATCTTGGTAGTAGGAATTAATTTAATATAAAATTAATTTTAAATCTGTGGGTGCTGTTCCACAGTATAGTCATCTCCCTCCTGCATGACCTTTACCATGAAATACACAGAGAAAAGCTTACAGAAATTCATCAGTGAGAAAAAGTTACAGTAATTCATTGCTAAGGTTACCTCATGTCATAGCTCATTCCTGTAAGACAAGTTTTGCTGTCTGTGATAATGAGAAAAGGAGCCTGCGGTTATAGGGAATACCATTTCCTTCAGCAGCTCCCAAGAGTAGAGCTGTATTGAGGACAGGTAAAGCTCCTTCAACAGTTTCAGGTAATCTCAGGAGTTCTTGGTGTGGGAGAAGATGGATTTTCTCACTTTCACTGGAGAAGAAGGGAAGGTTTCTCATCTTTTCAGTCTTTTTGTCAGAGATTAATGTGTGGAAGTAAGGAAAACAGATGAGCAAAGCCTGAGTCACACTGAGAGAGAGGTTTGCAAGGGAGCTGAAAGTAATCTCTAATTACTAGTCTCCTTCGTCAGTTTTTACACAGATCCAGTATGAAACAGTAGCTTCAGAAAGCATTAGGAGGGTTCACTCCCGGTACAGTTTTGCCATTTACATGTATGACAATATGTATGACAATATATATGTCACATACATGACACTCACTTTAAGTGCTTAAAATTTTACCTTCTTCTAGACAGATAAACAACTCCACTAAATTCAGTGATAGCACTGTACACACGGCTGTGTATTTGATGAACAGGAAGGCTTTACTGGAAAGAGAGAACTGACCTGGTTTCAAATGCTATTGTAATCGTTTATCTTCATCATAAATCGTATTTCACAGACAGGGAGGTGACAAGCAGGTCTCTTGTACCTAGGGACAGAAAAGAAATCAAAGGTCTATAATATGCAGAAATGTTTTCAAAGATCTTGAAACTGGATACTTGAGAGAGCTATTTTTTACTTTTGTCTTTCAAAGTAGGTGAATATCTCATTTTTATTGCCACTGGGTATCCAAAAGGACATGCTCAGATGCCAATGCAATCAGACAGTGCTCCAAAAAAGAGAGATGCTAGCTGTCTTTTCCTGTTATATGGTATGAGAAATGGAAACAAACTTATTTTCTATTTTTTTTTTAAAAACAACTCATTTTCTGTTATGGTGTCAGAAGTATGATTTAAGACATCAACATCTTTATTCAGAACATAACGAAGTGAGTTCTATTAGTGATACATTCATATAAGTATAAGGATTCAGCTTGGGAATTACACTATGTGTTACTTAATACCCATTTTATGCATTTAGATAGCATGGTAAAAGATTAGTGAAAGAGGATTGAGAAGAAGTTAATTTGCTACATGCACAACTTTGATTGCTTGCAATAAAAATGACTGATGACAACCAACTCATGAAGAAGCAAAGCTACAGTCAGCATAGTGAATTGTGAATTAATTCTAAGAGGGGAATACCTTTTGTTTCCAACTTCAGCCAATTAGATCCTGAAAGCATAATGATAAAAGTCTTTCATGTACTGCCTTTATTTTTCTCCACATATTTTTGTTGTGTCAACTCAAACAGCTGTTTGCAACACAAAACAAAACAAACAAACAACTAAACTGGAAAGAAACTTGAATGCTTCCAAAGCACCTCAATTTGAAGAACATTAGTGAATCAGTGCCCTGAATCAGGACTGTACTATACGTACTAAAGGTAGGGGAAATACAAACTCAGCACATAAAATCCTCTGATTACCAAAAAATAAAAAACAATCAGACTAAACCGATAAACTGATGGCCCCCCCCCCCCCCCCTTTTTTAAGTAGCTTTTCTATTACTGTAACTTGATTTATGTTTTCCCTTCTAATTCGTACAATGTAACTTACAGCATTAAAATGATATTGCAGCACAAAGCCTCAGAGTATTAAGTGATCTCAACAGGTATGGCTACACGTTGAATTACAGGTATGTCAGAGCATAGTTGGTACAGACTATGTATGTGCCAATTAAATAACTGTCTCATTTTGGTGGCTCAGAGAAGTATCTAATACTAGCATTTTAAGTATTAGTATATGCAAACTGTTTGTGTTGTCCTGGGCTTCTGGGAAACATAGAATAGAAGGAAAAATTAAAATAAAATAAAATACAAGCCTGAAGTAAACCTTAGGAGGTCAGCTTAACCTGCGACACATCACTATGAGCACTAGAAGTCCAAACTGAACAGACACATCGTCACAACCATGTAATTCTTATGCATTTTCCAGCTTTGTTCATTTGCTTTAAAGCACTCACAGGTTTAGCCTGTAGTTTCACCTAGTCATGCCATAGTCTATACTATTTCAGAGAAAATTGGATTCTTCTCTGGCACAAGAACTGCAAAATGTTAAAAAAATGAAATTGCTTCTGCTATAAAGAGATATTACACCAGGTGAACTATTAATATGTCCCAGGCAGGACATATTAAAATAAAACAAAACAAAACCACCACCACCACAACAAAAAACACCTTCAACAACACATAAGATTCTACTATGGGAATAAACTCCTGAAAAATGCACAGGAAGAACAGGGAACAAGACTATTGGTGAATATAACAAAAATACAATATTAATACATTAAATTAACCCGTGTATCAATACAACAACTGCTTTCCTGATAGATTTATATTATTTCTGGAAAAGTATCAGCCTATAATATTCGTAAATGTATTTGCTGTTACATAGCCAGATAGATCATTCATTCCACTTTATTTGAAAATGATATTAGAGTTAAAACAAAAAAATGAAACCTATCTTCAGTCAAGAGTCAGAGAACAGTACCACTCACTGCTCAGATAAGAAAACAAATCTGAAAGGAAAAAAAATAAAATCCTTCCATCAATTCACAAAGGGATAATTCTGTTTACTACAGTGGGAGTTGGAGTAGAAAAATATAACAAAAATACTCCAATGTGCTCTCTTTATTCTTTCCTGTGATTGTGAAAACAGCCTTTTCAGGAGGTTACAAAAGGTTGTGTTCACACTGTCTGTCTGAAGATCAAGGTTTGATGTGTGAGCCAGCTCCCACTTTCAAGCTGGACTTTTCCCATGAAGCTAGTAAGAATGTGTGTCCAAGTCTAGCCTAAGCACACAGAACAATACACAGCCTTCTGAGATTCAGATTTGCACATCAACTCAAACCTAAACAGAATGACAAAATACAAATAATTTGCATTTTTTACCTATATAAAATAGACAAACACCTATGCACAGGAAACATGCTATTTATGGCATATAATACAATTAACAATAAAAAGATGCATTGTCTCAAACTTTGTTGTTCACTTCTGATCACCTAAACAGGAGAAAAAAAAAAAAAAAAAAAAAGTTGTATACAGGAAGCACACATTGTTTTAAAATTATTTCAATATAAGCAAAACATATACCAGTTCAAATGCCAGAATCTCTGCTGTCATGACCCTCTCAACTCCAGAACTCTAGCCCTGAGGGGACTATACTGTTTTTTTTTGCTCCCATAAACTTTATAATTATTTTCAATGTTCACTCTTAAAGTTAACTGTGAAAATGATACATTTTTATCTTGGTCATAACTCTGCAAAACCACTTAACTTTAACCATTTATATACAAAGATTAAACCCACTGTTTTTTATAGTAAAATTACATGATTCAGCCCTGTTTTGCGTGCAAGTGAATTTCTCCCTGAAGTCTCTCACTTTGGCAGCGAATGATAGACAGGATTATGCCCACATTGCTTTTGGAAATGATTCTGCAATCCTTCTGCATGAAATAAATGAGAACTCCAATTTTTATGTTTATATTGGTCTATCTTCATACACTCACTTTTCTCACAAAATAGGACATGCAGGCAAGTTGGATGACATAGTGTTGCATTTAGGCTTTCAAAGTCCTTCACATTTTTTTTTCTTCCATTTTAAAGAGCAGATTTTTCTCCCAGATACATTTTAGCCGCCTTCCTAGAAGTCATAAAAGTCACACATTTGTAATGGAGATAAAAAATGTTTGCTATACAGCATAAGCATATGGAAGAGTTTGTGTGTGTTTTGGAAAGTTTAAATGCCTGTCTACAACTACAGTTTGTGACTCTGCTGCAAAATACTTCTTGAAAATTCTATGTTTAACTATACAAAATATTGTAAAGTCAGTCTGAACTAATTCACAAAAAATACACTCATTAGCTTAAAAAATATCCTCCTTTCCACTTGAAATATCGGGTTTCTATTCCAAGCAGTTTTGCAGAAAAATCGCAGCCTTTCCACACAGCATTTTAACAGAAAAATTAAAAGCGTGAACTGAGCAAAGACAGTTATTCACCAAACTTCAAGTTGGAAAATGAGACTATTTGCAAATAAAGCCCACAAAATTGACCCTTTTGACCTTAGATGGGCTCAAATCTAAGCTCTTTTTCTGCAACTTTGACAACTAAGAAAAATCCTTAATTTTTTTTTACAATAATACCTTACAATAATAAATGCCTCTGCCTCAATCTTCTTTTCTAAGAACCTGCTGGCATGTCCCTCTGTTGTACTAGTTCCTTATCTCCTGAGTGCAATTTTCTGATATATATCTGCTGTTGGTCAAACAGTTCAGAAAGATGAAAATGAGAGAAGAACTTAATTTAATGTTCTTCTCCTCACACTGAGCCAGAAATGCCTCACAATGCAATAATTGCTATCATTTGATAGCAATAGCTATCATTTACTACCTATCCCCTAGCTCTGAGTTTCTGATGGCTGTTAAAAATCAGCAGGAACCTGAAACTGGCATGTGTTATTTGGTGTCAGGTTTAATGTAAGTGCAGTCACATTCCAAACAAATAGCTATACTCAAGAAAAAAAAAGCTAATAATTCTTCAGAATAAAGGTGTCTGAATCTGTACTTACAGTCCACGGAAAATAAATACCTGGGAAACATTATCTGTCATAGCATAGCAATCAGATAAATCAGCAAGCAAGAGGAAGCTAGGTCAGACGCAAACCCAGTGCAAAAGAAACAGGGCGGGTTTGTTCAACAGAGTTTAAATCTCAGGCATACCTTTGACTACTTTTTTTTGTCAAATGCTGCATAACAACTAAGAGGTTTTGCGGGGGATATCTTCCCATATTCCTCGATAAGCTAGAACAAAGAAATGAAACAAACCAACAAACAAACAAAGCCAACCTTCTGAAAACCAACCACTTGTCAACTTTTCTTAAACAAAAAGCATGAGTATTTGTTCCCTGTAAGGTAACCAGTAACCAGTGTCTGTGCTGCTTTTGTATTTTCTCAGTTTGTATTTTTCATCGGGGAATACCTTGGAGAACTGGCAAATACCTAGTGGGAGATCACTAAAGAATTATTACAGAATATCCTCTCTATGTGATACTTCCCAGGTTGCACTAAATCTCAGGGTTGATTGCAAAACCTGAAAGATATTAAGGTTTTTAGCAGCTTCAGGTAGATTGAAAGCTTTTAGGGCTGATAAGAGCTTTAGGAAGAAAACGAGCAAAGCTCTATAATCTTTTTTTATCAAAGCAGGTTAGAGCTTTGCAGCTTTTCATTTCCACTCCATGGCTCTAAATATGATTTCTTACACATACAGCACAAAGAATACCTTTGAAACAAAAAGTTCCTGAGTAAGGTCTAATGCTTTCAAGTACTAGGTAGCTCACAGACTGATTGTCAGTGGTACTCAACACACAAAGATTTCAGTGTAATTGATATGAAAGCAGGACCACTGAGCACTGAGGCAGGTCAATAAATCTCATCAGTGAAAAGATAAGGAAATTTTAAACTAGTTTTCCTTGAGGGAAAAATAAAATAAAATAAAATAAAATAAAATAAAATAAAATAAAATAAAATGCTGTTTCTTTAAAGGGACATTAAAATATTAGTTACTGATAATTCTGATACAAAAAAAAGGGAATACGAAATAAACACTTCTCCACCCTCTCCCCCCCAAAATCAGTAATACCTGATAACATTAGCATATTAAGATTTAAGAGCTTATTTTCCGTGTGTGCTCAGATATGTCATAAAACAAAGCTATATCTATGGATGTACTAATTAATTCAATACCACATCTTCCTTTTTCTTTGGCTGTTTCACAGTAACAATACACCATTCCTTTGCTGACAGATAACATAATATTTTGTTCACATAGAAAAAAAGCTTGAGTAGTTCTGCTCTAAGTATTAATTTAGTCATGCTGATGACCTGTGGTGTTTTCTGTGAGAAGTAACTGAATTCACATTTTAAGCCATAGGAATCATCAGATGAATCAGAAAATGTTTGCCATCTATTCTACACAGTTATGGAGAGAGAGAAAATGGCACAATGTGATTAAAGGAAAGTTTATTACTTTTATAACACACCCCCAAACACTTCACTATAATATTGGCTTTCCCTTTGTTTTTATTCTTTCTGCACTTTTTCTTGGGATTCACAGACACATATTGGACTATAACCTTCCATTTCCTTTTCCAAATTATAAATATTGAAAAAGTACTGTATTGCTCCAATTGAAAGTGGACTTTTTAGAAGTTTTTTTTAGACATTATAAATTGAAGGTGTCTGGGGACTGCTTCATAGCACCACATATGACTATGTTTAATCCAATTTGTCATGCTTGGAACATGCATATAATAGCTACGACTTTGTGTGTTGTTTTTCCATGATGAAATCAGACTATTTCCTAGAAGAAAAAGCCACTGTAAGAATATAAAAAGTCAGTGGGCTTTGTAATTAACAAAGCTCAGAGTTTCCTACTTTATTTAGATGTTTACTCAGCCTCTTTAGTATATCTTTGTTATGATGTAGCTTGAGTACAGCTCAGAAAGATGTCTAAATACTATCAGAAAAATGAATGGATTTTAATTCTACAACTCTCCAAAACAACAGCAAAAAAACAACCAACCAACCAACCAAAAAACACCAGCCTACACAAAGTCTAATGTGGTCTCTTCCAGCATGGATGGATTTGAATGTTGTATGCCAGAAGTTAACATTCTACTCCCTCCCCTCAACATATTGCATTTTTATTTATTTTATTGTTTAATATTCACTTGTAATAAATACAGCAATAATAAGAAATAATGTAAGAACATTCCGGCCATGTTTCTCCAAAGTATGAATATAAATATTTCTCTGGCATATTTTTTTTAAAAAACAAATGCATAACATTGGGTAGCACCATAGCCACTCTGCAAGCGCTCATAAGCAAGGCAGCAAGGTCTCTTCACCCGATAAGTATTTTCATGATAGTCAAACAGGCAACTGAAATTAATTATTATTTTTTTAAAATCATATTGTTCAGGAAGAATGTTACTACTACATAAAGAAACATCTATAAGTTTAATAACTTTTCCTTATTCTTCCAGTTTGCAAAAAAGCAATACTGATATTTGGGCTATTTTGCTTTACTTTCCACTAAAAATAATTTTGGCATGAGGACTGTAGCAAATATCTCGAAAATTCAGGAACATATCTGACGATGCCATAGGCGGCTGATGAACATACATTTGGATTCACAGCCATCCATAGAGTTATACTGATTTATACCAGCAGAATTCTGGCATTTAATTAGCAAGGAGGAATGAAATGAGGAAAATACAAAACAACTTTTTTCCATTTTTTATGATATATCTAGAATTGTCCAGTCATTCTTGCCATCTCAACTTGATTATCTATAGTTAGTATATATTTTGCTATATAATAATTGAAGGGTCCATTTTGCCCCCCTGCTGTTTAGGCACTGAAAATATTAATCATATGTAAATGACTAAGGGAAAACATATCTTACCAGCACGATTTTTTACTGTGAACACCTTGGTTATTTTTCCCTCTGTACCTAAATATTACAAAACAAAAGATAAACTACTGTTTCTCAATTGATTCCTCTCTGTTAAAAAGAAATCAGTGAAGTGTAAATTAGGTTTTGTTTCAGGATGAAATTAAAAACAAATGTCCAGTTTTTAATTGCAGGTCCACTGGTTGAAATAAAGCTAGGGAACGAAAAGAGAGGCTTGAATTTTTTGTTGGCTAGGGGAGCTTCTTTTTCTGTGTTAATTAGCCTGTAAATGTAAATGTAATTTTATTATTATTATTATTTTAATTTTTTTATTTTTTTGCAATGCTTGAAATTTAGATTGGGAAAAAGGATTGGAATTACGAAATGAGAAAAACAGTCAAGTTTGGTTCATGGCACTAGATTTAAAGGATGCCTTATTCTGCCTGCCTGTGGCAACTGAATGCCAGAAACTCTTTGCCTTTGAATGGGAAAATCCTAATAGAGGATGGAAAACTCAGCTTACTTGGAAAGTGTTACCACAGGGGTTCAAGAATAGCCCCACCATACTTGGGAACTGTGATGCTGAAGTTTGTAAGACCCGTTCAGGCAAAGGGGACAGTGTTGCAATATGCAAATGATAGCTACTGAAGAAGAGAAGGAACATGTATCATGGACTACTAGTTTACTTTTTTTTTTTTTTTTTTTTTTTTTTTTTTTCGGCACTAATACTGGGAACCCAGCCTCCTTCCTTAGTAACAGAGTTTCCAGGTCACCCATCACCCATCACAATTGCATCAAAACCATGGACACACATTTCATCCCAGCATGATTTATTATGCTCTTCAATTACCATTCCATTTAATATCACAACTCTCTCATCACTTATTTACATTAAACCTGTAGGTAACATTTTCCGTTTACATCTTAGAATATTCTACTTCATTTTCCCTAAACCTAAAAACCCTAAAGCCCTAACTGAAGAAAAAAAAAAACAAAACATAAAACCCTAACCCTAAAAGCCCTTACAAACCTAACCCTAAAAACCCTAAAGCCCCAACCCTAAAAACCCTTACAACCCTAACGTAAAAACCCTAAAGAAACCGGGAACTACACCTCCCGGCATGCTATGGATACCCAATATGGCCGCTCCCCGGGCGGCCATGTTAACGGTAACGAGAATGCTGGGAAATGTAGTCCTCGGACACTGCACATCCGGGCGTCCCTGTTGTAAATCCGGGAAATGTAGTTCTCCGGCACACGGCTTACGGGCCGCCATGTTAGTTGCCCGGAGGATGCCGGGAACTGTAGTTCTCGGTCACTGGACTTCCGGACCGCCATGTTGGGACGCCGGGGAGTACTTGGAAAAGTAGTTCTATGTCACTGGGCTTACGGGCGGCCATGTTGGGTACCCAGAGCATGCCGGGAGGTGTAGTTCTCGGGTTCATTAGGGTTTTTAGGGTTAGGGCTTTAGGGTTAAAAGTGTTTTTAGGGTTAGGGCTTTAGGTTTAGGGCTTTATGGTTTTTAGGGTTACAGTTGTAAGGGTTTTTAGGGTTGGGGCTTTAGGGTCTTTAGGGGCTTTAGGGTCTTTAGGGGCTTTAGGGTTATTGGCTTAGGATTTTTAGGGTTGAGGTTTTAGGGATTTTAGGGTAAGGGTTGTAGGAACCGTTGCCCTAACCCTAAAAACCCTTAGACCCCTAAGCCTAAAAACCCTAAATCTCTAACCTTGAAAACCCTAAAGGTCTAACCCAAAAAACCCTAAAGCGCCAACACTAAACACCCTTACAACCTTAACCCTAAAAACTCTACAGCCGTAACCCTAAAAACCCTAAAGCCCTAACTATAATAACCCTAAAACCCTACCCCTAAAAACCCTAAAATCCTAACCCAAAAACCCTTACAACCCTAACTCTAAAAACCGTTACGACCCTAACCATAAAACCCTGAAGAACCCGAGAATCACACCTCCCGGCATGCTTTGGATACCCAATATGGCGTTCTTACCGGGCGGCCATGTTAGCAGTACCGGAAATGCTGGGAAACGTAGTCCTCGGACACTTGGCATCTGAGCGTCCATGTTGGGAGTCCGAGGAATGCTGGGAGATATAGTTCTCCGGCACAGGGCTTACGGGCCGCCGTGTTTGGTGCCCAGAGCATGCCGGGAGCTGTAGTTCTTGGGTTCTTTAGGCTTTTTCGGGTTAGGGCTTTAGGGTCTTAAGCGTTAGGGTTCTAAGGGTTTTTAAGGTTTGGGGTTTTAAAGGTTTTTAGGGTTAGTTTTTTTTAAAGTTTTTAGATTAGGTCTTTAGTTAGGGTTAGGGTTGTAAGTGTTTTTATGGTTAGGGCTTTAGGGTTTTTAGGGTTAGGATTGTAAGCGTTTTTAGTTTTAGGGCTTTCGGGTTAGGGTTGTAACCCCTAGGTTTCCCCTGTCCCTTCCCCTCCACCCCCTTGGCTGCACCCCGTATTATTTTATTCTTGGTTTCCTCCCCCAGTTTTGGGGATTTCCCCACAATATTGGGGTACTTCAACAATCCTTTTTGGTCCTTATCCCCTAATTTTCAGATTCTTCCCCCCAATTTTGGGGTTACCGCAGTTTTGAGGGTCCCCACCCAATATTGGGATCCCTCACCCTCCTAACCCTTACACACCTAACCCTAAAAACCTTAAAGCCCTAACCCTAACAACACTTACAAACATAACCCTAAAAATCCTTACAACCCTAGCCCTAAAAATCGTAAAGCTCTAACCCAAAAACCCTTACAATCCGATCCTAACCCTAAAAAACCCTAAGGCCCAGCCCTAAAAACCCTTACAGCCCTAAGCCTAAAAACCCCAGCCCTAAAAATCCTTAAACCCTTGAGAGGAGGCTGTAAGAATTTCAGTAGATAAGATAGGCTAATGAGCATGTGAAAGGAAGCCAAAAGTATTTTAGTAAATAAGACCGGTAAGGGACATGTTCTATATCTTCTTGTACTACACTATTTGGAATATTCACTTTGGTGTTTGGTCAGTTTCCCAAGTATCGGGGAGGGGGCTGACTGATTATCAAAGAAAGGAGAGAGTCACTTCTTTGGTGGTTCGGGCTTAAGCCCTGGGAATTTGGTAAGAAGGGGGAGAGTGAATTTATTTAGGCCTCAATACCTTTTTAAACCCCCATACTGACAGGCAGGAGTGATTCCTTGTTTTGTGTGGGCTTACTAACAAAGTGCATGAGAAGAATTGGCATTTGGCTTGAAATACGGTCCTGTTGAAATGTAAATTTTGTGGAAAAGTGGTATTGTTTGTTTGGAAGATGGAGGGCTGAGTGCTTCAGGTGTTTTCCTGAAGCCCTGTGGATTTCTGATTGGAACGAGGCTCATTAAGATTCTGAAATAGTAAAGTTTTTATGTAGAAGGAAGAGTTTAATCCCAGGGAACTGAGACATTTGGGAAGAAGATTAGGAAAAGATACTAAAAACCTGCAATAGAAAGGTTGCTTGGAAATTGAAAGAAGGGACAGGAACTAAGGAATAGTAATAAATAAAATGCAATGGCAAATCAAGGAAATGAGTAATGTCCCAAACAAAGACGTTTTAAAGAAAGCCTCCTTGGGTGCATAGTGGCACATTGGAAGGATATTGTTAGAACTAGGGGCACAGAAAGCAAGAGGACTTCCACAAAGTATCACAGTCAATGGTGGCCACTATATAAGCTGAATGGCCCCTTTATGGATCAACCGACTATAACAGTATCTTGCAGTTAATGTTGTTTTTGAGGAGAGAAGGAAAATAGGATGAAATCCTGTATACTGATACGTTGTTTCAGCATCGTAGAGGGAAAAGGAGTGGAATTAAGTTGGCCACTGACTGAGCCTTTGGTGCCGGCATTAGAAATGTACAGGCTGGAGAAAGATAAAAAAAAAAGTGTTAAAAAGGTTGTTGAAGGTGTTAAAGGTGTGTCATGTGGTATTTGACAGAGCTGTTTGAAGTTGAATGAGCAGGGAAAGAGGATGTAGGAGTGTTAGTAATTCTGCCTCAACCCGAGGCTGAGATCTCAAAATCACGGGTGTGAGCCCTCTGAGGCAAGAGGGACCATGATGGGTCTGAGACAGTTGTCATTGAACAGCCTGGAACAGCCTTAAAACAACCTGAGTTCATGTGTGAGCTCAGATTGCCAACGGGACCACTCAGGGAACTGTCAATGATTGCATTCCCCTGACCGACCCCCCACTGAGAGCCTAATCATCCCAGAAATTATGAACGATAGTGTAAATACGAAAATCTGATTAAACTGGGAATTGAGAATTTGTTCCAACAAGGTCCAAAAGAAACTCCTGTGGAATTTTTGGACCAACTTTGAAATATAATGAAGAAAAAATAAAATAAAATAAAATAAATAAAATAAAATAAAATAAAATAAAATAAAATAAAATAAAAACACACACAAAAAGCAATCAAACAAAGATTTGAACCTGGCTTCAGAAAACAGAGGCAATTGGCTAGCCTCTTTCTAGGGCAATCAGCCCCTGATACACGAAATAAATTTTCTTAGGCTGCAGGATAAACTTACAACAGTCAGGAATGACGAGGACCTGGGGCATTGGTCCACCGCCATGTGTATGGTTTCTTCATCCTTTGCACATACTTTCTGCAGTCATGGTCTGTGAACACTGCTAATCAACACAATTACCATCTCCTATTGCATTTTCATCAGAAGGTTGGTATAGTGGGATTGTATAATCTTGATTAGGTATTGATTTTTTTCAGCGTTAACATCCTCCTCTGAAATGGAGTCAGGAACCTGACTTCAAATTTAAATAACAGCATTGTCATTAACGAAAAAGCAACACATCATAGTAATTTAAAGGGAGCACAAATGAGTGTTTGAATATTTATCTACCTTTATGAACTAAGAGGTGATGATACAGCACCCATGTTGTCAGAGATTTTTTATTTAATTTAAGGATTTTTGAAGTTAATCTTCACCATGTTAGAAAACAACAGCAAGACACAAAATAAACAGCTGCAACTGTAGTTGCAATTTTTGTAGCCATGTCAGCTTGATTCTCCCTAACGTGTGTATGATCACATCCCTATCTTGGAATTACATAGATCCCCCAGTCACATCACCATCAGAAAGATTGTGCTAATCAGTTCTCCCCACGTCCAGCAGTCCTTTTCAGCAGTTTTAGAAAATCTCTGAACATGGCAAGGAGTGAAAAGTTGTGCACCTGTGGAGGGGGAAGAATATAGACGGTGCTCAGGAGGACACGGATTACTTCACAACAATTTTTTGTTTGAAAAACAGCAAATGCCGAAGAATAATAAAATTGAGTAGAAAACTGAAATGAATACAAGTGTTGTGAATGTAGTGAAAGTGTATGGCAGTGCTATTCTGTAATGAGTCTGACTTAATAGACATTGCTCTGCTGCTAGTTTACACTATTGGAATTAAATATTTAATTCTGCCATATCTCAGTTATGGGCCTTTATGAATCCACCTTTTAGTAAATTGACAGTTCTAAAGCAATACCACCATATCATTAATCTTCTATGGACAGGCAGCATCCCCATCACAATCTGAGCTTTGCATGGTACAGTGGAGATGTATGTTCACAAGTTTTACAGTTTCAAGATTCAGGTTGTTTTTGAACTACATTATCAGTGTTTACAATTAGAGATAATATATGATATTTTTCAAAAAGCAAATTTTAAAGACGGATGCACTTTAAGGTCAACTGAAAATGTTTCACTGCAGTGGCACATGTTTAAGCTTCTTAGCAACAGCTTAAAGCAAATATTATGGTTAAATGAATCGCTCCGGAATGAGATGTACTGCAGAACCTAAGGGAAGTATTCATGTGGTGGGAGACACAGCACTCTCCATGTGTTTGATACCATATACGTCAAAGTAGGACACCCAATATGTCAAAGAATTTGGATAGCATGAAGCTCTGTAAGCAGAGAATTGCATAGATAAAACTAAGCAAACATTTGCTTTTGTTCTAACTAGATAGTCCTTAATTTCTGAGAAAAAGTGAATGAATAATAGTCTCCATAAAACCGAAAGGTGTAATGTATCACTGAAGGAAAACCAGCCAAATATTTGTAAGCAATGAGGGAAAAAAACAACAGGAATATGTTCACAAACAGGGCATTCCCGTTTTCCTCTTTCTAAAGAAAATTAAAGCTCTCTGCACAGAAAAAGTGTGAGATTTAGTCAAAAAATGAGGGAAACAAAAATGGAAAAGTATTTGCTAGAGTAACTTTCGTATCAGTAAATTCAGCTATGTTTGTTTTTCAACCATGACTGACTTGCTCTCTACTCAGTATTACAAGTATGCTAATTATTCCCTGTATAATTGGAAAGGCCTTTTTTGAGGGGGGAGGGGGGGGAAAGTAAAAATCACTTTTGTGTGGTTTATACTACAGATGCTCTAGCAAACTATTTCTGTTCTTGGTACTTTCACTCTCATTTGGCATGGAGATCCAAAGAAATATGCATATTACACCAATTAATATCTACAGACAATTCCATAAAAATACATCTGTCAGAACTGTGATTCCCTCAGTGGAAGGAAAGGATATGAGTTAGCAATGAGAAAAAAAGGGGAAAAAAATAAAATCAATAATTAATCAATTACAGTAGTAAATTGTAAAAGTAAATACTATTTTACAGTTACAAGCTAGAAGAACAAGTTGTAAATGTACCTGTATTAATTCCCCATTTCTTTTTTAGTCTAAATAGTCTAAAATAGTTTAAAAGACATAGGAATAATTGCCTCAAGGAGAATGTGTGCATGAAAGAATGCATTACTTAGATCATGAAATATTTTCTAAGAAAATGCACGCTGATGATAGTAGATGTGAATCATACTCTCATCTGGAAAATGCAGGTCAACCTTCTAGCATGTGTCTCATACTTTTCAAGTTTCTATTCTGTATACAAACAATAAGGTCTTGAACAATCAGTCTTAAATAATCCTATTTTCCCCTTTCCCTCAAAGCATTCAAAAGTTTGTTTCCAGGAGTCTTGTTTTTAAGTCAAAACAACAGATTCATAGTTTCCTACCTCAGTTCTGATTCTTAAAATAAGTACATTTGTTACATTTGTTACCTCCCTATCATATAAAACCATGTCCTATTTGATAGATTTTTATTTTTATTTCTTTTTTGATGAAGTGCAACTTCATTGTAATTTCTGTATTCTGTAATGGAAATTGTCTATGTCCCCTTCATCCTTATTATGACTGAATTAATTTCCGTTTTCTTCGGATACGGTTATTTCCATTTCCACTAGTTATCTTGTTTCCATCCTCATGCTTCACCTTATCACTCCTACTGAAAACTTAGTTAATGTATTCCTGTAGTTCAGGAGTAATATCTTGATCAGCTCGAATCTCATCTTCATTTTCAAAGCATAAAGATCCCAATATATTTTATGACTAAAGGACCATTTGTATCAGTTTTAATTTCCCTCCTACAGTATAATTGTGTTTTTCTTTTGACAATTATTATTAGTTAAATCTGATGGTCCCTCACCTTCAAGATAAAGCCTTCTGAGACATATAAATTCAACTGTTCTCTGTAGGCTGTGTGTTTCTTTCTAATATCCTTTCTTCCATTTAGGATTGCAACATTTCCCTTGACCCCCTCCTTTGCCTATAATACAAGATGTGTTGTTACCAATGTTATGCTCCCACTACAAATACTTGCCAGGTGTCACTCATAGCAGTTGCCGCTCACTAACTTTAAATTTATTGACTGAGTGATTGAATGAGTTTAAAACAGAAAATTTAGAAAGATGTAAAATGCACTCCCTGAAACAAAGCAAAGCAAAGCACAACAAAGCAAAACAAAGTAAAATAAAATAATAATACCAGCCTGTCATCCATCACAAAAGTTATCATTGTTCATGATGAAATTTTTGCAAAGCTTTTTGGACCCAACAGCATCTCCTGACACTTGAAAGATAATAGAGATGTTGATATCACAGGTCTATTCCATGTTCAATAAAGAAAGTTTACTTTATATTGTGATGTATAGTGGAATAGTCCCACCGACAGATCAGGAGCCATAACCATTCTGCAAAGCTCTGTCTTCATAGTGACATCTTTGTCATTTCATATCGAACCAGCGCATCTCACATCCCTATGAGAAGCCAATAACTATTTGCAATATCATGCACCTGATATCGTGGCCAAATGCTTTTCTGGCTGAAATCCTCTATTTTGCAAAGAACATGCAGCTAATTCAATTTAACAGGTAGCTTTTCTTAAAATTGAACCAGCCTTAGCTTCTGCATAGACGGTAATTTTTCATTTTGAACTAATGTCGTTTTAACAGCTTTGTTGCTGAATACTTTAGATACCACTTGGATTCCCAAGACAAAATGAGTTAGAATGCACAAAATATTTCCCTCTGAGAAGTAACAAGTTTAAATTTTACTATTTTCCTCTTTTTGTCCTAGATCTCATTTCATAGACTATCTTCAGTTTTTGTTCCAGATTTGTCAGAGTAAAAACAAACAAACAAAAACCTTCTAAAAATACACTAGTGTTGCTGTCAGTCAAAAAAAAAAAAAAAAAAGAATGATTCTTGGCATTGTTATTGTTTCTGATCTTTTGCTTCTGACTTCTAAATGCAATTCTGTCAGCATTACAATGGAAGAAAACATTGCCCATGTATTTTTAAAATAAACATCTGTCTGTGGAGGTTACCTAAAGAAGCTTTTGCAAGCAAATAAATGTCACATGACATACAGGAAGATTCCATTAATTTCTTTAGGCCCATTGTGTTCTACAATGAGCTGCTAGGAGTTGACAGCTCTGCTGGTCTCAAACCAAAATGTCTCCTCTCCCTCCTCTCCCCTTCCACCGATTGTCACTGCACTAGTATGAAAAATCAATTCTGAGAATGTGCCTTTCCAAAATATTCTCTTTAAGGTATGTTATTAAGGTTTTGTCCCCTATTTAGATTTTTGCCATAATAAATCTTTGTAAGTTCAGATGGAAGCAGGGATGCATTTACTGAGTTTAATACTGTGGGAAATTGGATGTAAACTACCAATAGAAGATGTGTCTGTGGGGGCATTCATTTCTTACACTTTGCAATTTTTTGTTACTAAATGAACATCTGAAAGTGAAACTAGTTAGAAACAGTTGAACTTATTATATTGTCTTTCAAGAGACAAAATATGAACAAAAATAGAACTGGGGGGATTATACAGAATACCTTTTTAAAAATTGTTGCACATTTCATCTTTGAAAGATCAGAATCTCTCTAAGTTTTTGATAGGTCCCTAGAGCAGAGAAGGCTGATTCTGGAAATTCTAAGAAGAGCAAGAAGCAGAGATATTTTTCCTAGGGACTCAGAAGGGATTTGAAGATTTACTGTAATCCAGGAAGCAATTAAAAAGTTGTTAAACAGAGAAAAAATCTGAAGGAAAAGACATGCCCTCGAAAGCCAAATTAGGCATCAGGGAGAACTCATTTCAAATCTTTTATTTTTGTATAGTCTTATTCAGAAATTTACCTGTTTTAAGAAAATTCATTTTTCCAACTACTACTAAAGCTTAGCTTGAGACTAGCACACAGAGAATTCCATGCCCCACCATATAAAGTTATATCACTCTATATGGATACGCATATGTATCTTCTACCTATATTTATAAAGTACATAACTTATATATATATATTTCATTTGTTTGGAGAGGAGTGTGCTTTTCAGAGATATTTGTGTAACTGAAATGGACTTTGAAACGATGACTTTTTTTCCAAAGATATTGTAATCTTAGGGCAGATTTTCCCAAAACAGTTTCTGATATCTTAGTCTCTATAGACATTTTATGCACCATCTAGATGGAAAAGAAAGAATTTACTTGCACATCATTTACTTGCTCAGCAATCTGACAACATCCACAGATCAAGCATGCAGTGGAAAACACAAGAGCACCACGACTATGCAAAATCAATCTGGTTTAGTTTATATACCCTGCGACAGCAGTTTAAGTTAAGACAGCTGACGTTACCATACAGTTAAATCACATCTGCCTTCTGTTGAAGGAATTTGTTAACTTGTCCTAGATATCTTGAGTCATAATTTGAATCTAGAGAGGAAAACCATCAGAAACAACCCCTCAATAATAATAATAAAATAATAATATATAATAATAAAAAAAGGCTCTAAGTCCATATTTTGAAGGTTTACTTTATACCACCTTCTCACTTACAAATCCCTTATTCCTTGCCATTCTACCCACAAGTGCTAAGAGCGCACTGGGTGCTCAGACCTCGTTATGTTTGATATAACATCTCTGCTAATAAACGTTCTCCATCACTTGAAACCTGGTACTTTTTACAATGACTAAGCCCCAAAACATTGCTTAGACAATCAAAGACACCATGATCACAAGAGACAGTGACTTAATGGAAGATTATAGAATGAAACTGCAGTAATGGAGTATTTTTACACCTCTTTCACTCGAGGCTGAGACGGGGAACACTGCAGGCTAGATGCAAATTATTATTATTATTATTATTATTATTATTATTTTTTTTATTATTTAATTATTATTTTTTTTTTTTTTGAAGATCTTCCAGGATATCAGGATATACTGCACTGGAATTGAATCTCCAACTGTGGCCAACTAAGGAGTTTTTATTAGATTTCACAGACTGAAACATGTATTTTTAATACTGGGATGATATAAATTCCTAAATGGCAAACTATCCAACTACACACTGTTGGAAAGGCAAGACCATGTCCTAGAACAGCTAAAATTGGCATCTTTTACTATCCGTACCTCTTATTCTGCTGCAATAATCAGACACAAAGAATAAATTTTCAGTGGTTGTCATTCAATAAGAGATTTACACTGAAGACTTTTTTTTTCCCCACCATAATATTCATGAATAAAACACGAGTAGAATGATGAGCATGTTAAATCAATATTATAATTAGCAGAGGTCAATTAGAGAGTTCTTGGCTATCAGTTTCAAACATTTCTTCTCTCAAATAAAGACCTTCTCAACTGACAGCATATTCAATACCAAATATCTAAATGCAAAAATCTTTTAGAACAGAATATTCCAAGCTCTTAAAAGCTATTATTTTTTGTATTTAGAGTACATTACAGCTCAGACACTATAACACTTTTTCTTCACATTATGGAATTATTTTGAAAAGCTTTTAAATTTTTTAAAAATATTTACTGATTTTTTTTAATAGAATATGTAGATTTTATCCAAAACAAACAAACAAAAAAACACCACAAAACATTAAAACCCACTGATATAACCCAGAGTAAAGCAGCTGTATGAAATTCTAAAAGGCATATATGTGACTCCCATCCCTCGATCAGAGACTACAAATCCAAGTGGTTGTGCATGCAAGAAACTAGCCTCACAACCATTTAAATGACTAGTATCCTATGTTCATTTCAATATTTTAATTCTCAGTTGTTGCATTTCCATTTCTTAAGACCATTACACCTCATTACACCTACAATACATGGGAAAAAGAGGAGTCCATCATAGACATCTTTCCCAAAAGTTAAGTTGTGATTACATTTCATTTCTCACAATGTATTTCCCCAAAAAATGTTCTGTCAACTAGCATCACGTAACAGATCGTCAGAAGATACAAACTGTTAAAGCTCCCTTTATAATAAAACTGTTTATATGGGTCATCCAAGACACTTCAAGTGGAAAAAAACACTGAATTTCCTGCATTTCTCCTACAACTTGACCTTCAGTTTTGCAGAGGGGCCAAAACCAAATGAATCACAATACCATATGCTGCTTTCTCTCTTGTGTTTATAATTAAGCTTCGCTCTTGAAAGCCACTTAATTCTTTTGATTCATTTATGTCCCTGTGCTTCCTTCTAGAACAGAAACACATTTTAGACTCTTCTGGTCATTTCATCCCATTCCAGTGTTTATTGCAGCATCTTAGCAGAATGATTGTTTTCCAGATATCTTAACCAAAGACATTTATGGCTCATGTTCTAATGACTAGCTCACTAATAGTTCAATGTCCTTCACAGAAAGTTGTTTTTATGTTCTAATCATTTTTCCAGAGGCCAGAAACATAAACCAGGTCATTATGAGTTAATTCATATCAATGTCCAATAACTTCCTAATTTTCATTTCACACTGGATAGCTTTAGCGTCTGCTTTTAGCAACAGTTCTACTGAAGTACTCTTTAGCAGATATTCTTGGGGAGTTTTTTCATGTTTCTGAAAACATGTTTAATCAAAAGGACAGTACCATGAACACATACCACCATTTCTTTCTAAACTGCCCGGAAGTTGAAATTCTCTTTATTTAAAAATTTCTGGTCTAAAACTTCTCTAGGATTGACACTGAATAAATGCAGGACAGAAAAAAAAAGTCAATAAAAGTTTACACTTAAGTTTAATTCCGAGCATGCATTCAATTATATTTACTTTCTAGGTTATGCTAAGGATCAAAACTATCAAGAAAATAATCGGGGTCCTGCTGGCCTTGGATAAAGGTGATATTCTCAGCTGGTGGATGTAAAACCCAACATATTTTTTTGAATGCTCATTCAGCTTTTGCTATTCTAAGGGAACCAGGATGATGTTGTCCTCTGAGAGCTGCATTGAAATCTGGTGGTTATTTCAAATAACCTTGACTCTTCTCATCCCTTTATCTATCCCTTCTCGTGTAGCATACCTACCCAAGTCACTTCTCAAAAAAAGGAATGTAATATGTTTTCCTTCATTTTATCCTTATAATTCTAAGTAAAGCCTTAATTATTCAGTGATAGTCTGTCACTTCTGTTCTGTTTCAGACTCAGCCAATTAAGAATGGTAGCTTCATTCTGAGGTTCCTTGAGGATTTAGTTTTCCCTGAACAGAAGAACCATAGCCTTTATTTAGATTCTGTTGGATCTAGAAATGATCATGTTATCTTAACAACAACACAAATTCACGATTTAGCCCATGATACCCAAGTAGGCTGTTCACACAAATTTAATTAGTGCTTACAAGCATAAAATGAATCAGTGTGTGTTGGTTTATTATTGTGATCCTGTCTGCGGTTTTTCCTGTTTAAATATACATTGCTGAATGTTTGACTGATGCTCTTGCATGTTAAATTTACACTTAAGCTCTATATAAATATTTCACTTTCAGTTCTACATTCAGTGTTTTTGTTTGTTTTTCTGGTTTTGTTAATTTCCTATTGTCAAACTATCCTTGCTTTCTAGATTGCTGTGTGATAGCACCCCTAGTTTCTGTGGAAATAAATGGCTTTCAGCATTTAAACCTCTCCTCTGTTCTATGTAATCCTTTATTTTCTGCTTGAAACAAGCAAATTGAAATAAACAATTTGTCTGACAAAAATACACCTCTCCTCAACTGTAAGCTAAAAAATATTTCAGCTTTATCGATTCATACAAGCTTTTCATAATTTAACCTCAATGGCAGGTGTATAAATGAGCAGTATTAACTAGAATACTGTTTGACAATGATGTTTAAGTTCTACCCATATAATGTTCTTCACTGACTTTTGGTTTTGATTAAATGGCATATTTGACATCTGTCTTGATTATTTGGAACACAATTACTTAGGCTTTTTTTTTTTTTTTCCCCATAATTTCTCAAGTTTTATCATAAAGCAGCTATTATTATTTTCCTGCAAGTGCTGTTATTGCATTGCATATCTAAGACAGACTTTCTAAGTATTTATTCCTATTTTCATACAAATTCATATAGCCATAAATACCGTCCCCCCCCCCTTTATTTTTTTAGATATTGCTGTGCCTAATATTATATCTAACTGATGTACAAGAAAAAATACTCATAAAGGAACAATACATTTTATAAGCAATGGGAACCAAATGATATAAAAATAAATTAAAAAAAAAACATTTTAATAGATTTGACTTTTTAAGATACTGCCAGTGAGCTTGACAGACAATAAAACACTCCTCTTAATTTTCTTTTCTTGGAAAACATACTATATTGAATATTTCTCTGCATGTTGTTAATGGTGAGATTTTCTGCTGACCTGTCTTTTTCTCTCTACTGATAACTGCACATTGGTTTCTTAAACTAAATAGTAGGTTGAGTTACAGTTCCCCCCATTAGGCTTCCCTAAGAATGATGAGGCTGGAGCGCAACAGTGAAAGCTCTGGATTTCCACGAGGGAGATTTGAAGCAAGCAGCTTATCTTGTGGATACAAAAGATTTACTTAAGTAATAAATAGTTTTGAAATAATTTGGTGTAAATAGAAGTTTTACTTACTGTGATTTTTTTTAGTATGAAAACTCCCTGCCTTCTGTGAGAAAAAACTGTTGTCCAAGAATAAGTCACTTTCAGTGGTTTTCAACGTTGGTTTAATCCAGGCTGAGGGTGACTTAGATCTACTTACTCAGACAAGTCTTAATTCTTTGCTGCTTACAATGTTCAGATTTAGTACTGCAAGACTAGTACCATTAACTAGTACCAAAATGAGCAAGGCTTGAGGACTGCTTTGCAACCTGCAGAATGAGTCTTACCATTGTGCTGCTAAAAAATTAATTAGAATTTTCATTAATTATAAGCCATGTCTACAGCAAGACTCTTCTTTTAAACTACCATGACGATACAATAAAATACAAGACAAATAACAGCATAATACTGAATTTTTAAAATACCTATTTGGAGAGTACGGTAGCAGGGGATGTAAACTGTGATTCAGTGAGCAGATTTGCCATATGGTAAGCTTTTAGTGCCAGCATCAAGTGAATCCCTGAAACCAACATTTCTCTTCTCAAGTCAGAATTACAAAAAATAAAAACTGCTTGTATGGAGAGGGGAAAAACAACATCAACTGATGGCAGGTCTAATTTCAGTCTAAATTATCGACACCAAATATTTTCTAAGGAAACTATCCTTGCAAATATTTTCTGGCACGAATATTAGATATGTATAGATGCTTTCAAGCAGTAGAGGAGCATTGCAATGCAATAGGCTCTGGTGCTTTTGCTTTCTAAAAGTTGGTGCTACATTGCTTTATCTCAATCTAGCTAGCAAAACAGCTTCTCAGCAACACTTCTGCAGAAGGCTTCTAAGGACTCTGACCTTCTCATTTCCCTCTGTCATGGGCATATTCTGAAAGACCAGAAATAGAGACATCTAATCTGTACCCCACCCTGTGTCACAATTATCAGATTTTTAGAAAAGTATCAACTACATCTATGCATATTGTGGAAAGCACTGATATCCTGGAATGGACCAGGTGCCACATAACTTGCATGTCCCACTAGAACAGTAAATGTCTGTAGTATGAGTCCTATACAAACATCTGACTACAAAACAAGAGAATTTTTTCTCCCTAAATCTAACTAAGCAGACCAAGGTCCCTCTGAGATTTTCTTGGCATATAAGAAAATGAAGTGGTTCTGTGAAGGCTTGACCCTGATGTCCAATGAGTTATATAGGAAAATTCTCCTGACTCCAATGGAGTTTTATCCAACTCTTGGGAAAAATAATAATAATAAATACATATTTATATATTTTTGAAAGTCCATCTATTCTAAGTACTACCCTTAAATATATCTGCTACTATACATTTTGAACACCACTTGTAGTATTTCTTATTAAGCCTCAAAGTGGGCAACTGTATGTAATTTTCTCCATGCCAGAGTAGAATATAACAAAATATCTTCAATATTTTCAAGAGATGGACCAATATTGCACCACTAATTTTAGAGCACAGCTCCTCCCTGAAGTGCCTGCTTTGGATAATTCAGGAAAGGAAAGAGCTAGAATATCTTATTTTCCCAAAATAAATGAAACACAGCAATTCATGTGGAAAGGGAAAGGGAAAAGGAAGGGAAAAGGATAATTTTGATTTGTATTAAAAAAGCTACATAATAAAAAAACTGAAAATACATACTGCAGAATGACTTACACATGTTGTACCAGTAAGATTATTACATATGGAGAACAAAGAAAGCATTATCTACCCTAAAGAACAGGACACTGAAGAGGAAACTCTCATAACACATTCAGCATACAAAAGACACCATTAAACAGTTTGCAGATTCATAAATTTTAGTTAAGTGGAGAAAAGTTGGATAGTCAACACTAGAAATTTCTTTCATCTGATTTTTATAAGATTTTGCATGCATGATCAAAATGAAGGGGAGCATACCAAAAAGGAAAAGCCTTCTCTTTGCAATCATATTTCTTTCTTTCTGAAAAAAAAAAAAAAAAAAAAAAGAAGAAGAAGAAAAAAAGGTCATGTAAGGCTCCTTGAATAATTAAAAATCCAAAAAAATATAGGTCATGCCTGAATGAATCTTACAGAGACTTTTTGAGTACTTTTTCTTTAGCTGGAGTACTTGACGGTACTGAATTAAGGTTTAATTCAGATGCACATTAAAACACACAGATCTTATCAAGATATGTGTGTTTGCCAGACTGGAATATTAAATATCTTGAGAAAAGCCGGTCCACTGGCATTTCTGTCTTGACCCCAGGCTGAGACAGAAACTGAAGAGAATTATACCATTTAGTTGAATATTTCAGAATTTTAAAGGAGTTTTAGTCTGGCTAGAAAAAACATGTCTGTTCCAGGCATGAGGGGATCCTATTTTACGGGAAAAGTTTTATGCATCTTTATTCATTGCAAAGTTTCTTCTGTATAATACATCTGTCTTGTTAATGCAAAGTCAGCCCTGGGAATGCCTGGAGAAGTTGGAAATGGTGTTTCTTTTGTTTGTTTGTTTGTTTTTAATTCAGAAAAAGAAAATATGTAAAGAGAGAAAGCTTTAGAAATTTCATTGATGTAGAAAGGGGCAAGAAAAGTAGAAACACTACAAATATAGCCTACAAAGTGGAGAAAAAAATGAGTCCAGAAACTAGCTGGCCATTCACATGAGAGAGCATTGTTTCTTTAACAAATCTTCTCTATTCCTTGACATAAAACCCAGTAACCATTAGAATAAATTGATCTTTCCCCAGATTTGTTTCCTTTTCTCAGCATGGATGTTTTTCTACATAGATTTTTTTTCAAGGACATTTTCATTTTTGTGATCTCAGAAGGCTGTGACAGATGAACATAGCTAGCCCCAGGGTAAATACTCTTGTCCCACAGTGCCAAACAGTTGGGGTAAGCAGTATTTTTCACACTTTCTCACAACCCCTTAGAGAATACAGAAAAATTCAAAGGGCATTGCAAAGCATTAGGGAAAAAAATATCTAAATTCAAAGTAGAAAAAAAAAGGAAGCAGTGGCTCAGCTCTCTTGGGTTGGGACAGGGGTTTAGAAAGTGAAGTACTGCAGTTTCTGTGGTTGCGAGTGACTGCAAGCAAGCAGTTGCTCACTGCTATTACTTGCCAATAATTTTCTAGTTTTTGTTGTTGTTTTCCAAGGTCAGGGGATTAAATATTCATTATAGTAGCACAAACTTACACCTGGTTCTGACTCCACTTTTAACATAACTTAAAACAAACAAACAAACAAACAAACTTTTAAGTATGGTAAACATAACTTTAAAAAAAAAAAAACAAAAACAAAAAAAAAACTTTTAAGTATGTTAAAAGTGGAGTCAGAAGCAGGTGTAAGTTTGTGCTACTACACTTTCTAAATTTGAAGTTCATGGAATCAGAACATCATCCTTGACTTTCCAGCCCCTTTTCCTGTCTGTTACTGCACACCCCCAGGGCTTGCCTAACAAATGATAGAGGGAAATCCAGTCATGTGTTCCAGCTTAGAATATTTTAGGTGTTCTGCAGCTGAAATTAAAGGACTACTAGTTATTTTGATAGAACTTATTTTTCTTTTGAGTGATGAGGAAAATATTTGTGTATAGAGCAAGTCAGGAATACATTCTGATAGCAGAACTTTGTGCTCTTAATGAGCTTTATAAAAATAATAATGTTTATATATCTACTCTAGTACAAAGTATACAGAACAATTTGATGTAAGGAACAGTTCTAAATGACCTGGTCTTTACTTTGTCTGAATGTGTGCATGCAAACAGGTGCTTAAGCCTCAGATACATATTTATTTTTACTTACTTTGATGGGACTCTAAATATTACAGAGTTGGATTAGAAATGGTAAATGAATCCCAGTGATTTCATCATAAAGTTCAATCTCTGAATTCAAGTGTAAGACTATAAACACATGAAGAGAAATAAGTTGTAACTCAATTTATACTGCACTTTGACTTTCTCAAAACTACAATTCATGGTTTAAAGTGGAAATTTTTGGCCTAATGATGATGTTTTTAGCGGTTAAATCAAATCCCCATCTGGGATAGCTAGAAAAAGTTGTGCCAGGGGAGGTTTAGGTTGGATATTAGGAAGAACTTCTTTACTCAAAGGGTTGTTATACATTGGAATGGGCTGCCCATTGAGTGGTTGAGTCACCATCCCTACAGGTCTTTAAAAGCTGTTTAGATGTAGAGCTTAGGGATATGGTTTAGTGGAGGACTTTTTAGTGTTAGGTCAGACGTTGGACTCGGTGATCTTGGAGGTCTCTTCCAACCTAGGTGATTCTGTAACTCTGAAAACAAAAACATATACATAATCTTCTATTATTGATATTACTAATATTATTATTACTACTAGTTAAAGGATGGATCTATCATTTTTATGTATCAATGAAAATTACTAAGGGAAAAAAGTAAAACAAAGTCATATTTCTGTCTAGTGTCAATGGGAACTACACCACATGCCAAACAAGGGTAAAAAGTTGAGGGGAAAAAATCACCAGGATTTCAAAGTTTGTGATTAATTGTGAAAAAAAACACTGACATTTCTACATAATTCTACTGAAGTCATTGTGTCAATTTAGAAGCAAAGGTTATAACCAGTTTTCCTGAAACTGCAGTCAGTGACTAAACACAAGAACAAGACGAGACTGAAAGCAATTTAAAAAATTCATTTGCCTTGTAAAATGCAAAGTTCAGTTCTTATAATTCAAATGGCTTCAGACAACGCTGATGCCTTGTGCTTTTTGCAGGCCAGGAAAAGATAAAAGATTCTGTGGGCTAACTCTATTAATCATAACTTCTAAAGAAATGAAAAATGAGCTCTTGAATATTCCACTCCTCTTCCATTCATTTATTCTTTTGACAAGTGTTTTTCTTGAGAAAATTTATAAAGTTCTAATTATTCACAGTTCCATTTATGAAGTGAGTGAGTCTCCAAATGGGCTAGGGCTTTTTATCATTTTATAACTGTACCATTTCACAAGGCATTATACAAACAAAAGCCAAAAAGACTTCTCACCACAAAGCTACAAGATAAATGTTCTCAACTCAGAAATATATAAAACAGTTGAAGGACTGCTGCAAATGGTATCAAAATACTCTTTAAACAGCTCTGTGTACTGTTTCTTTTCTTGCTAGACAAATCAATCAGAGAGACACAGAGCAGTTTTAAGAGGCCACCCACCCATAAACTGACCAGTTCCTCCACCAATTTATCACTGAAAACATATGCAGCACTCAAATGTACTAGAGGCTTCAAGTACCATCACACAGCAACCTGAACATGATAACTGTGACTCAGAAAAGCTTTTGCTCACTGTAACTGGGGGCAGGAAAGGTATTCAGCCCTGGAGATCTGCCTTCAAATCTCTCCACAGTACAGAGAATCACCAGGAACCCTACCACAACATTTCTGCAGGGTGAAGCAGTTTTCTAAAGAGTTTCTAAGTCAGTCTGTCACAATGCTGCCTTAAAACCCTTGCTCTTAAAATCATCTGCAATATCATTTCTCTTCTTAAAAATAACTTATTGAAAACCTAAGACACTGCAATGTGTCTTCAGGCTATCTTCAGAGTATATATATGTGTATTACATACATATATGAATTATTTGTATATGGGAGAAATGTTCCTGTGATACAAATGCATAAAGAAAGCAAATGGCAATTTTATCATAGCCCAGCATGGAGGAAGAATGTTTAGACCATCTGACTCAGCACAGTCCCTGGAGGCCAGGAAGTGGCTTTTGGGCACCAGTAGCAGCTATAGCAGTCAGGTCTCTTCCTCTGGAACAGTGTTTAAGCCACAAACACACTGCTCTTTCTCCAAAACCACCCTCTTCAAAAGCAAAGGGTTCAAAAACACCTTATTTGGAAGAAGGGATATAAAGCTTCAGGGGCAAGACAGTCTTATGGGAGGTGCAGGCTTTTTTCCTGAACCTGGAGAAGAGCTGAAATCTTAGAGGTGTACTGGCTTCCATATGCCTCTGTAACCTCTCTGCTTACAAGACAGATAGCTCCAAGAAGCCTTCTCTGATCAGATTATTGGCATCTTCGGACTTTATTGTGGGTGGATTTGCACCTACTGGCCACTGTGCAAGCAACTGGGGTTGGGCATACTATGTAAAGCAGGCTTTTCACTCATCCCATTTCAGTAAGGTCACTTTTGTATATTGAAAAAGTATTAGTACGGTATTTAAATACATCACCTTTTGGCAGCGTCTCTGAAAGGGAAAGGTAAATGTGTGCATATATATGAAGGGACTATTAACTCAGATTAAAGAGGGAAACTGGCAGGTCCAGGGCATACACAGGATGAACCTTTATTCTGATGTTAAGAGAGGCAGTCAAAATACTCATTTGCCCAAAGGTGAACGTCAGATGATGTCATGCCAGACAGTATTAAAGAGCAACCAGCATTTTCTGACGCTATTTTGCTGCACTTGTGTAGCAGCAACTGATATGAAAGAAACAGTCACTGAATAAAGGGAAACGTACTCGAGTTATCTGAGAGTGAGCAGGTGTCCTTAAGTGTAATTAGCACTTCACAGTCCTTTTGTTCCTTTGGACAAATGTCCCCAGAATTATCTACTTATAATGGCATACAGCTGCTGAATAGATGTCTCTACATCTGCCACAGCCATCAACCCCAAATCATTCTCAGTTTGTCAACAAGCCTGAGTATGAAGAACACACAGATTCACACAAGAGAACATGTACTTCAAATATGCATTACATGCTACCTGACAAGTTAGGAGTTTTTTATTTTTGTTGTTTTTTTCTAATGCTCTCTACTTCTGAGCATTTCAGAAATAATTAGGCATACATTTCATATCCCTTTCTCCCCAACATTCATTTTAACTTATTTTTGAAACTGAGTAATCAAAGCCTCAGGTAGCAGATGTAGTTGAATATTCAGTGTCTGGAACAGAGGAAGAGAAGCAGAAAATGTTGATTTATGGTCAAAATCTGGTTTTCCATCTATACTAAATTATTTTCCCATTTCAAGCCCAACAAGGGGATAGGGCTCAATTTAAAATATTATTTAAAAAGAGAAAGGCACAGGCCTCTGGATTTCTTCCTGACTTCAATTCTGATAAACACATTCTGCATTGTCAACCTAAAGGTCAAACCTTAATTCCAATACACCTTTTAAAACTACAGATAATGTGTTTCCATTTGAATCTCTAGATGAAGGTTGCTTTAAAACCAAACATCCAGCAGGAGATATTATTTAAGCTTTTGCTCACTCACTGCCAAGCCTTCTCCCCCCCCTCACCCCCTCCCAAAAAAAAGACAGGAAAATAAATAAATAAATAAATAAAACAGATGAAAGAAGGATTGATTTTTAAATTGGGTTTAGTCAACCTCAATCAATCTATTTTCAAAAGAAAAAAGTGTATACATTCAGCTACAAGGAGAGGTCTGTCAGGGAAGAGACAAGAGTTCTGCTCTACCACAAAATGAGCTAAAGGGGAGGTTAAAATTAGAAATACAGGGCTGCATTTTCCAGTAAATATTAGAGGATAAACAAGATTAAGAAAGTTACAAAAATGAGTTACCAGAGTTACCAAAAATATGAAAACAAAAATTACCAGAAACACCTCGTAAATGTTTTTCTGTCAGACTTAGGTCAATATTGCTAGTGTTGAAAATAGAAATATTTGCTTCATGTTTTTGTTTCAAAATATTTTGTTATTAAATTTACTTCTATTTAAATTTAACACACCGGTAAACAGGATACTGAAGAGTTGGCTTTTTTTCTCTGTGCTGTGACCAAAGATGCGCTGTTTTGATTAGAGGGAATTTTCCATGAAGCTATTAGGGAATCCAGAGCAAACTCTCCAGCTGTCATGGCAGCACACAGTGCCAAGCTAAACCCGCAGGGCTTGAGAAATGGAAAGCAGATTTCAAGTCTGCTAGGTTCTATCAAGGGAAAAGTGTAAAGAAGGTCCAATTAGTCTATGCAGCCTAAACCCTTCATCCTGCTTGAAGAACTTGCATTTTCTGATGCTGCAGTTCCATGGGACATGGCACCCTATTCATAGCTCTGGTTGTTAAACCCTGAGTACCACAAAAGAAAACAACTGTAATCCAACCCATAAAGAAGCAGGCAAATCATGTACTGCTTTCAAATAGCTATAAAGCAGTGTGTATTATCAACCTATTAAACCATTAAATAATCTTGTTCCTGGGTTTTAACTCCCTAGGGTGCAATTTAAAAAAAATAGGAGCCTTTTATATGTAGAAAACTCTGCATACAAAAGTGCACGATAAATAATGTGCTAAAATTTATATATATTTCAAAGTGGTTGGTGACTAAAGCAGCTTTGCAAACAATGCATTTGTAAATGTATTTGTCGTTAATAGAAAATACAGGAGCTACTACAGAAGTAGGTGAATGTATTAATAAATCATAGAAATTATACTACCTTTTACATCTTTAAAGAGCCATGCAGAAGTGCAATACATGAATATCTTTCATTAGACCTGAATTGTTTGGCTAAATGCTTTTTCTATCACTGCTTGCTGCAAACCTCAATAGTAGCTATTCCTTCAGATTGATCCATACACCTTTTTGCAGCTGTCCCTCACATTAAACCCACTCCTCCTCATTTAACCTTCAGTACCTTCTTGTTTGTTGCCTCAGCCAACAAATTCACCATTCGTACTGTATTGCAATCTCCCATAAAAACTCTCCAGATAAGAATATAGAATTCTTGGGAATTCTCTTTGTAAGAGAAAACAGTCATTAATCAAATCAATTTCCAGAGCATATAAGTAAAATTGGAAAGATTTTTCCAGGCTAGGATAGAATCTTTTGGTCAGACATATTTATCCTTGAAATTAAGACAGACAGAAAGCTTAAACCATTTCCTGAATTTTTGCAATATACAGGTTCAAGTCAAATGGAGCCATGGACTGCAAGTTTTTCCTCTTAATCAGTTTATCAGAAGACAATTATTACAAAATGAATTTGGCTGAGAAAGTAAGAAGCCTCCTATGGGATCCACGTAAATAAATCTAATGAAATAAGTGGTTCTCTTCAGTACTCAAATTCCATTCTTTGCAACTAAGACAACAAGAGTACAAATGAAGGCATTTATGGACAACTGCAGTATGTATTTCTTTACTTCTACCTAGGCTCTGGAAGTTGAAATACAAATCCTGTGCAGTATATAGCATGGCCAATATTAGGCAAAATGCAGACAACAGAGGATTTCATAACCATAGATAACCATAATCATATATCACTTTTTAAAGCTCTCCCTATATCCTAAAATATATACTCAAATTAGCTGTAAGCCTAAATTGGCACCAATTTCATTACAACTGCAAATTCCTTCTATTGTCTTCAACAACAAGATACCTGTTAAGTATAATGGTCTCAGGTCAAAGAATCTCAAAAGCAGGATTCTGTATCCCCGCTTTGCAATTTTAAATTGCCCCAGTGTAAACCTAGACCACATTCTAAAAAAGAGTTCTATCTAGAACATTCGTTTTTGAATCTGTGAAAAGTAGATTGTAGGATTGCAGACTACTCAGCTATACAGAACTCTGCAAAACCTTTCCCTGAGATTATCCTGTAATAGACTGTAGAGAACATAGTTTTCTTTCACCATTTTTGTTACATATATTTATGAGTTTGCCTTTGATAACCCAAATGCTACAAATCTTCCTGACACTTACTGATAATAGCAGAACTACTTAAATAAATAAAACACTTTTTCTTTTTGCACAACTGCTACAGAATTATTATTATTTTTTTTTAATAGTGGTAGGTCCTGTTTCCTTTAAACCAGTAAGACCTATGGTTAACCTTTCCAGCCTTCGCCATCTTTGACCCAAAAGCAAACACTTGCATTACTCCACAGATTTGCTAATTCAAACAACAATTCCTCTCACGGTTAATAAGGGTCAATATGATGAGAACCATCATCCTTTTATCTAACACAAAAAAATGACACTGAAGAAGCCAGGTGCCATTACTATAAAGTGCCCAAGTTCATAATTGTCAGACAATTTCCTGTCCTAATAGCTGCGATTAAGGTAGCTGCTTATTGCAATTCAAGTGAACTTGCTCTGTCTGCTGCTACATCTGTCTTCCAGTTAAATTATTCTTTCTCTTAATTTGAAGAACTCCACTGACTTCAGGCACTAGGGTAAGGAGCAGTTATTACTCCCAGAGACGAACGCTGCCAGAGAAATGATAAAAGAAACAGGAATAGGTTAAATGCAATTGACAGTAAGGAGGAAAAAAAAAAGAGCAAAAAATAAAAGGTATTAGAAAACCAGACAAGGAATAGAGGACTGAAAAAGAGCAGTGCATTCCTTACATCACTGGTTGGCCTGTAAGAAAGCAGTTCTTTGCTTCTATAAAATACTTTTCCCCAAACAATTCTATTTTTGAAAGGGACCAAACACCTTTCTGATGTACTCCATGCAGTGTTGCTCTTCTGAGGTCCAGGTACGCAAAGCTTAATATTTAAGCAATACCAAGGCTCCTAAATATCATGGCAGATGCAGAAACTTAAAGGAAGTTGAAGAAGGGAGAGGAAATCAGTATCAGACCATAAAAAGTATGTAACCTGCATTTCTAAGGTGATGGGACAACATAATTTACACTGCTGAACAACAGAACGTGCCTTCACTTCTCGCAGTAGAAGACACACTTTCATCTCATATCAGGGTTTAACTGCTGTAGTTTTAAGCATGCTAGACCATACATACTGATTTTGGAGGGTTGCTTAGGTAGAAAAAATTGCTGACAAACTGAATAAAAATCTACATAATTAAATGACACATACAATGTGAACATGCAAGTCTGAATTTATAGGGCTCAGGCTGGATTTCTCTGATTTCAAAATGAATGCCATAAGCTAAATAAATCATTTACATCTGTATTATTCACCATGAGAGACATCAAATATGATTAATCCTAGTTAAGAAAAAAACCCCACAAGTTCAGTAAAGATGTTACTGAGCCCTTGAGCATTCATGTACCTGTGCAATAGATCTCAACAGTAATTTTTCCTGCATATTCCACATTCATAGTGACTTATGTGGCAGCTTGGGCTATGGAAGAAAAAAAAAAAAAAAAGAGAGAGAGAAAAAGGCACGCATAAAAAAAAGTAAAAGATACTTTATAAAACAGGATTTTTTTGTTTCTTTACAGATCAAATATTCTTATCTTGTTAATATTACCTTGATAATTCGTAACTTACATACCGTTCATGATTTTTGCAGCAGTGTTCTCTTAAAGTCCTGCACATATACAATAAACATGTTTTGTCTGACAGAAAATCTGAGATGAATGACTGGACTGGTGTTGGCCCCAGTACCCAGTCCAGAGGTTTTTCTTCATCCTCCTGACTCCTGCTGCTTTTATATTTACCTTAATAGAAAGTCTTGAACTGCATCTCAGCTGCCAGCAGGAACTGAATATTGCAAGGCAGAAGAGGGTAACCCCTTAAACTGCCTATGGCTAGGTGAACTGTTATAATGAAATTTAAACAGGGTTTGCTTAAAGTGTTATTTGACAATGCAGCAGGGTAAAGGAAGAGCTTAGGTGAAACAAACCGTTCAACTTCGTGGTGAAGCAGAAGAGTATTGATAGATCACACAAAACTGGGATTGGACAATGTCTCGGTGGAGACATCAAACACCACTGTGTGGGTGCTGTGTCAGCATTCTCACACAGACACCATAAAGCAATGTTGCTTAACTTTGTACTAAGTGAGGCAGTGACACTCAATGGATCAGTAAGTAACATTTAATAACGTAATGGCTTTCAGAAGCTAATATTTTGTGTTTTTCTTAGCCTGAATTTCTGATTATTTTATGTCATTCCACCATTTTCTCTGACGTAGAAGGCTTTTGTCCATAACATGAAGTGTAAAATATTGAATACTAGTAACAATTCAGAAACGTGAGTGACACTGGCATATGTTCAGATGTGAATTTAATTGACCATGAAGATGCAACCTTGTCACCAGTATCTGTTTCCTGGAAGTTGTCAAAAGCAGAAGGTTTCTGAGAGAGGACTCCATGTAACCAACAGAAACCTAAATAGTAGTGCTTATTCAGCCCCAAAGTTAAGAACAGGTCAGCTTGACACAAATACTTGTTATGATAATACACTAGTAAAACAGAGAGATGAGAAAATGCAAAATGTCGACCGATTATGTTATGAAAGTATGAGCTTATCTACTGATCTTTCAACTACTTTGTATTCCACAAAACTGGAAAGCTGTCTTAAAAAGCAGACTATTGCACAATTGCACTAAGGCAGTGTAGGAAGTTATGATCTCCAAGGGACAGCAGAGGTTCGTAAAGGCTTGCAAACATACAGGCTGAGGTTATTAACAGGGAGAGCTGAAGAACACTGGTCAATGAAAGTACTTCTAAAAAAAAAAAAAAAAAAAAAGTGTTATTCTTTGTCACATTTGAGACAAGAAGAAGTGTACATTTATTCAAAGTTGTTCTGCTGACTAGTGATAACTAGCTAAGCTTTGCAGTTCAGTTGTGCTTTATTGTGTCTGTATGATGCAGATATTCGATTCTACATTTGTGACTTTAATTAGAATACTTAAAAAGAAGAAATTTTGCAAGATCTATCTTTAACCCTTCTGTAACTAAGAGGAATTACAAAAGCACACAAAAAGAATGAAGAGTGCAGCACCACCTTGATGTATCAGTCTCCTTGTTATTACATGTCTGAACAACATTAAGGGGAAGAAGAGAAACAATGCTGATAAGAAAGCATTGAAAACACTCATGAGACTTAAATCTGCAGAGAAAAGTTAAACATTGGTCCTTTAAAGAAAAAAATCCAAAATTTACCAAAAAATCTTCATAAGAGTAAAAAGTTAATGGAATGTGCTTATTAACATTCACAAGGTTTACAATCACTTTTTTTCTTGGTTCCAACTTCTGTTTTTTATTGCTACATATCTATAAAAATAGTGACAGTTTGCTCTTAACAGGCATCCACAGAAATGGTTGTACTCAGACTACTTTTTGCTGTTTTACAGCTTTTTCTGCTTCAAAATGAGGAAATATTTTAAAATATCATGGTTGCATCCATTATCAGCTATTTTTCTCTCAATGACAAAAATTCAAGGCTGTATACGTGATTGGCACATCTAGAAACAGAATAAGACAAAAAGAAAGCTTCATTATGAAAAACTACAGGGGATGAGCATTCAGCCACCCATCTGGAAAGATTTTCAATGCAATCAATTATTAGAAATAAAGACAGGATTTGAAATAAGGTTCATTTCTAAGTCAGTTCCTACGAAGAAATAGGAAAAAAATATGAATATATTGAATTGAGAATGAGCTGCTTATAACTTCAAAAACGTTCTTATCTTCCTGAATTGTCATATATGATCTAACACCCATTGCATTGCTCTGATTTTTAGTATTATTATTTTTTGTGTGTGTGTGGTGTCTGTCCCTTTAGAAAGCCACGAGTCTGATGAGATTGAATTTTTATAAATTATAACAGAGAGGTTGCTGAATATCAACATTCTTAAAGCAGAGGTTTTATGACACAGGTGACAAGAATGACACTGACAAAGTGACAGGATAAAGCTAGGCAGTAACAACTGTTTCATAAGGGTTGGCAGGTTCTTAATGCACAATTACTGACTTAAGCACATGTGGTTATTTTTGTGAAAATGGAACCAGATAGTTCCCAGAGCTCTGAATTTAAGTTTATTCTCTTTAATGGTATCAAATATCCTTCACCTTTCCTCTTTATTTTTAACCTTCTCTGAAGGAAACAGAGAGGAACTTTTCTTTATTTAGCCTCACTCTTACAGTCAAGGCTTCAATGAGCCCGTGAAGCTGCTTACTGTGGTTAAGGCTTCATTGGGAATAGAAAAGCAATTATTATCTGAGGTAAAGTGTACAAAGTGCGAACTGTAAAAATACTTTTTCTTGAAGGAGACCTGGGAAGGCTCCAGTATTTTCCAGTAGGTCCTGCAAGTCTGATGAACCATATCTGTTGATTTTAAGAGGTAAAGAAACTGCCAATGGCCTTGCTCTTGTGATCTGTGGAAATGACATTCCACCCAGCAAATTTCACTCCTACTGATTTCCTCATTTCTTTTACCAAACAAAACTACTCAGAAGTGGGTTTTATTTTTCTTCCTCTTTTTTTTTTTTTTTTTTTTCTCCTGCCAACTCAGAAGATGTCTTTTATCCATCTCTAATTTTTGCTTAACTAAAAGTATTTAAAAGGGATTTTTTTCTTTTCTTTCCTCTTTTTTTTTTTTTTTTTTTTTTTTGTCCACCACACCAAGGTATCAAGAATTGAAATAATGCTAGATATAAACATTTTACTTGTTACCCAAGGTATTTTACCCAACAAAATGCAGATTCAGCCCCCATTCCCCTCAAACAGGAGTTTAGACACTGGAAGATTTTTTTTTTAATTTTTTTTTTTCTGAAAAGTATGACAAAGTAAAATTCAACAACATCTATTCTTTCATGAAAGTCATTAAAAATGTACAGAAACTGAGGAGACAAAATTATTCCCTGATCTCTACTTATGTTGCCAATTAAAGCAAAGACTGATAAGTGCTTTCCTGAAAAACCGTTTCTGGAATACAAATTAAATCAACAAAGTTACTGGGATTACTTCATTCAGTCATATAAGTGCATATGACTTGTTCTCTAGTTGAACTTTCTGATGATGCAAACAACTGTCTAGACCTCAAACCTACAATAATTTTCTAAAAAAAATAAAAATAATAAAAAAAATAGCGCTAAGTATAAATGCTTTCAGCCTCCTGGTTCCCCTCCCTCCAAAGTCACTGACGTTTACAAGCATTTTAAAGGAAGCACATGAGAATACCTTAGTGCCATCTCCTTTAATAACCTGGAAGGAAATAAGAATGTGCTTTGCAAAGCAGTCATACTACATGTGAACATAAGGCAGTGTCTGATCTATTTGTGAATTATAGCAATTTATATATTTTTTCCCAGTTTTGAATGACAGAGAAAGAGTCTTCCACAGATACTTAATTACAAGCAGTTATTCCACAGCTATAATTGAGGAGAAAACTTGTCCTCTAAACTGTTGTGCTCATACATATGCTAATCTTGCTATTGTTTTGCCTAAAATGGAAAAGGAAACCATTCCTTCACACGGCTTCTGAGGTGCTTTGATGTGCTGTCTATTCTGTCTATTTGGTTGTTTTCTAAAGTATTTTAAACCATAAACTAAGAGCATCAACAGACAACACTATCACAGTCTTCAAAGTCTTCAAAAGCTTTTCTTTATTATTTTTTTTCCCCCCAGTAATGATGGTAAAGGAAGAAAGTCCAAAGACAGAAAGTTTGGGATCCCAGTAATATTTGGTGCCTATTGCACAGATTACGAAAGTTAAATTGCATAGCTCTTTGGAGAGCCACTTTTTCTCTAATATCCAAACACACTGCAAGCAACACAGGAATCTAGAAAGGTCAGGGACCTGATAAAATGCCTATTTGGAAACGGCTACCTTTTTCAATGCCACCAATCACAAATTTACCAGAGACTTTGAGCCAAAAAATTAAGGCAGCTTTTCAACTCCAAGGATCATCTGGACTAAATGCCCTTCAAAAGCAAAGCTGTTCCAGCATATAAACATTTACAATGTTTGTTTGTTTGAAAGCAGCCAACCTTAAGAATGGGTAAGTAAATCCCTAGTAGATAGCAAAATGATATGGCTGGGAGATTTTTTATTTTTTTCAGCAAGCACCAAACCTCAGCTAGGGACTCCTGGAGATAATCAGATTCTTCCCTTTCCTTTAAGATCAGGGGTTTCGGATTAGGCTCTTTATTAAAATTTTAATTAATATTTATTTATATATTTAATAACATCCAGAATTTAGAATTTCCCATGATGCTTACAGCTACACAAGGATGATTCAAATGTGTAATAGGAAAAAGTCCCCTACCTCCAGAGCTAATGCTCAAAAATGAGAGAAAAACTTTTCCAGTTATACATCCATTGCCAAATACGATGGCCAATATGAATTGTTGTAACTCAGTCCACCTGATACCAACCCAGCATGTTTATCTACGTCTCTTAATTATACTTAGTGCTTTCTCTTTCTCCTATTGTACTTTCCTGCCTCTTTCATGGTGACAAGCCAGAGTTTGTAAGGGAAGCAAATGGCAAAGAAAGCAAGAAGTTCCTCATATTTCAAGTTTGTGAATTTATTATTTCCATAAATGGGGAAGAAGGCTGTGTAGGCCTCATACAAGACATTAAATTTGAACCTCAAACTCTCAGGCAGAAGCAGAGAACAGGGATGTCGATGATTCTGAGTCTCAGTCCTTCCTTGCCACAGACCAAGGCATGTTTATTGTTTAAATATTATTTTTACTAGCACTTGCATAGTACTGCATTTCTGTTTCATCGACTCTCACCTAGCACCAAGAATAATACTTTTCCCCGCCACTTCAAAAGTTAAATCAATTATGCTCATTAGCCTCTCCAAATTAATCTGTTTAAGTCTAATTGATTGATTCTTTTGTTTTTGAACTTTCATCTATAGGGAGATTTAACTGCTGGTATTAATTTTATTTATTTATTTTTTACCTGGATGAATCAAGCTTAATTTGTTTCTGGTTCTGGTTTTAAAACATCCACAGAAATTAGTCCTTCACAGGGTAATTCCTCCCTTAAACCACAGATCACTAAAAGTCACATGTTCTCACTATGTCTTGACACTAGCAATCCTTAATCCTTTGAGATACTTATTTCCGTGTAACCCAAACCTGTTTAGTTTTGTTTGGATTATAATTCTGGGCTGAGAGCTTGCCTAGAATGAAACACTAAGAATAAGCTTTATGAACTAGAAATTTCAACTGTCTCATAACTTTTTAAACTATCATGTTTTATATAACATTGTTATAAAATATGAGTTACCGTACTGATTGAGAACTAACATTAGAAATGGACCCATTCCAAATTCCTTCTCTCCCCCCCCCCCCCCATTTTCAATCCTGTGACCCAGAGTTATTGGAAAATAGAACTCATTTTGTTATTGCCAAAACTGCTACCTCAAACTTAAAAAAAAAATAATAAATCCAGTACCAGCTCTAATCTAGGTATTTCTCCTATTTTCATAGAAATTTGCTAGTAAAAAACTGAGAGGATCATCTGGTATGATTTCCTAAACAGCAAACAGATTTCAAATGAAAACAACATATTTAGTTACTCAAGATGCTATCAACAATCATGATTTCAAATACAAAAAAGATTTAAAATAACAATAATTAATTTTCTCAATATAAAACCATCTATATTATATAAAAGTTTATCTTAATCTTCTGGAGTCGGTACAAGGGCACAAGCACTTTCAACTTGTAGTTGTTAGAACTCCTAATACCCACAGTTCCAGGGTAGTGCTGGGAACCTGCTGACATGCAGTCAAGGATTTATACTTGCACATACAAAGATACAAGCAGGGTAGGCATCATTCTAAAGAAGGAGATTCTACTTTATTTTATGCTTCCACCTTTTTTCACAAAAAGATGCTTTATATTTAAAATTATTTTTAATTGTTAATTGAAGTAAAATATAGAGTGTTTTGTTGTCTATTATTATTTTTAATTTTTTCTTTACTGTTCCGTTTCACAAAAACTGCATTTCCACATTCACAGTAGCCTGTGAAGACTAACAGAAAGAGCAAAACAGGAGTTAAGAGAAAATTAACTTTGACCTTAACTACTGAATCAATGATTTATTCTATGAAATGAAGCCAAGACACATTCAGCTGGACAGACACATGAGGTGGAAAAACAAGTCTCACAAAACAGCCCTAGTCTGGGGATTTCCTCACTACAGAAAAAGGGTTGTGAAGATAAATACTTTTTTTTTTTTTTTTTTACACATATGAAAAGTAGGAAATTTTTCAAGTGAAGCCAGCATTCATTTATTTATTACGGCATTTATGTGTTTCAACTCTGTTGCTGTACTAGAATAGCTGCAGACTCTTTCTCCTTCCTTAGTTCCCTCCTGTTATCCTTCCATGTAATTTTACGTTGATCCATGTAAGACATGGTGGTGATCAAAGACATCAGGATGCAAAATACAGACTTAATGGAAATCAAAAACTTTGTGGAGATGCCTTAAAAATGGTTATTCACACATCTTTCTCTAGATTCTTTCCAGTCTAGATTCATGTATCTCCACAAATCTCTGAATTATCTTCACAAATCTCATTGACTTGAGAGACCGCAACTTCAATCATTTTATCTTCTTTTGATTTATTGTGCAGAAATCTAAAACATCTTAGGTATCAAGAATCAGAGAAATCAGAGTAAATGTGTCAGAAGTTTTCTTCATTTTGTTAGAACTATATACAGTACTATAGAATATGGGCAGACCTCTGTGAGAATGAATGACTGAATTCAACAGAGTTAACTGTTTTACGTGGCACTTGTAAACTTTGGGAAGTTGAAAGCATGATAACTGTATAGTCGTATTCAGCAGAAGCAGACAAACCTCCAACCAAAAAAGTAAGATCAAATCTCACCGTGTCTGTTCTTCAAAGGACACAGAGAGCAATCCACCGGGAATTTTTGTCTCATTTGTACACAGTCCTATACGAAGGGCTGGACACATGCAACACTAACAATAAAGGCATGAAATACAACATTTGAGGATGAAAGGTCACAGCAATGACAGTTCCCTACTTTCTTCACTGTTATGTTGCTGAACACACACCATCTGTTATGAATCTATTAGATAATTCACCAAAACCCCCTGTGAACTCTCTTTGAAAGTTACAAAAGACATAGCTTTTGCCATCTTCTAGAAGAATCCTGGAAGTTGTATAGGGCTCAGTTCATTGCTTCTACACATCTGATACAATGGAGTGAGATGGACTGGACACATTAGTTTAATCATATCTTAAAGCACACCAGGCCGTAACACGAGAGAATATATATATTTTTTTTTCCTAAGAAAGTTTCAGAATAAAGCCATGACCTTTACAAAATCAGATTTTAAACCCTTCGTGCAAATCTATCTGCTGTCCAAAAAGAATACCACATGAATGAATAAACTATTACAACCTGTTTATTGATACCAGATTTGCTTTAACAGTTAACCCCCTCAAAAGGCTCTTGGAATCCTGTTAAAGACAAAATCATCTCTCCATATATACTAATTGTTGGGATAACAGTACAAATTCAATTGATAAATGTGAACACTTAATGTGCTATTGTCTGCATCCAAAGAAGCTTAATTATACCTTCAAGTACCTGAAGTAAATCATCCTTTAAATAGTACTGCTTCACATTTATAATGGTGATTTTTTTCATTACTTTTATTATTATTATAAGTCCCTCATTTTGTAGCTAAAAGATGAATCAGTGTTCACTGCAATCAATAGAAAATATGCCACTGTAATTTATCTGATATGAAAACAAGAGAGAGAGATTTTAACTCTGAAATTACATCATTGATCCTTAGACATTGTTCATTCCCTGTCCTTATGAAGTCCCTCACGTATCTTCCTGAGAGCAGTCGGCACTGTTTCATAGTTTAGTTACTTTACTAGGTGCTTTCAAGCATTAGGAGATGAAGATAAAAGTACAACTATGCAATTCTGCCAATTCTTCAAAAGTTTTTCCATAAATCAGAAAGAAATTAAGAATATGTGACCTGCAAACACTCAAAGCACAGTAGCTACTCATTTTAGGGCAAACTTGAAAGAGAAATGGCCGAGAAAGGCATAAGCTTAGATTTTTATGCTGATTGTTCAACTTTGCAATGCTTTGCTTCTTTGAGACATCTGAGTAGTTTACTTCTGCACCGCTTCAAGGGATTCAGAAGTCATTATCTTCCTAGAATATCCAATATTCTGAAGCACTGGAATGTGGACTTTTTAGGATCAGTTCTTTAGCCCCACGACCTTCTATTATTATTATTATTTACATTCCAATGTCATCATCTTGGGCAGAAAAAGACTAGTAACCAACATTCATGTGAAACACTGATAAAGATGGAAAGCATAAGTTAACAGATCAGTTAAAAGCTAATGAAATCAAAGTCTGCAGTCCATATATTAATATATAAGTATAAGCATTAAAAGCACTGAACCATACAACTCAGACTTGATTCAGTCATCTCACTACTCTTATCAATTTCAGTACTTCTCTAATCAAAGAACTCAAAGATTATTCACCCTGCTTAATTCCTAAAGAGTTGCTTCTTGTCTGGCACACACCAGCCAAAGAGATTAAAAAATAAATTATATCAGAGTCAAACACTTCTAATTCTGAGCCTTGATCATTTAGGAGTTGAGGACAGCTCAGTGGACTCGGCTTATTTTCATTCTATAAATGCCATAGTATAGTCTAAATGGCAACAGTTCAATCAATCTAAATTGCTACTGAAAGGAGTGACAATGTAAAATGCTTTTATGACTGAAGAAAGCAGCAGAGATGCCAACTGTCCATTTAGCTCATATATTGTCCAAAAAAATTTATATTGATTCCATGATTGAGAGCATTTCCTTAGAGTGACATGACCGATTGATGGAATTATTTTTAAATACTTCCTGATGGAAGATTTACAAAGTTAATAACAAAGAATCAGGCATGGAACTTTAATAATTGGTTTAATGCTTCCTATTAATGGAGGAAATCAGTAAAAATAGAAGTAAAGGAATACTTTCAAAACTGACTGATGATTTCAGCACTCTCAAAACTTGAGTTTTCTAACTGCCTTTTCTAACAATGCTTCTGAGATGATGATTCAGCACACCTCTTTGTCTCCATTACCAAGTACAACAAAGCAAAATCATTCAAAAAATAGAGTGCCATGCTCTGCTTGATATTTTCAGAATATGAAACCTTCCTGATGGATTCTTTTCTACCTCATTTTTGCAGTCAAAGCAAAATTCAAAACATAGCTAAGTTTCAAAAGATAAAATCTGACTTCTACATTGTCAAAGGCTGAGGTTTTTTTCTTCAAGTTTTCTTTCTGCATTGCATATAGAACAGAAAGCTTTGACCAGCCTAACTCACCCATACTATTCAGGCCCCACTATCCAGACACCCAAGGTGCTCATCTATACCATCTTACAGATACATTATTGAACGCAGCATACATTTCAAAAGTTTCTTAAATATCAGAAAAATCTGACTTTACTGCACCAAAAATATTTTACCAGAAATTTTAGGTTTCAGGTAAAAAACAAACAAACAAACAAACAACAACAACAAACTGTCGTATTCAAGCATTGACATCTTCTATACCTGAACTGTGGTTATTGTACAAAGCTGATCTGCCTCTCTGTCTATATGTTATGAAGGATTATGCAGAGGAAGATATGGATAAAATGCTGATCCTGGTAAACTAGTTGGTGAAACCATCTTTCCTCATGTTTGTCTGCAGGGAAAGCAGGAAAATGCTAAGTGAATGTTTCCAGTAGATAAAAACCCACATATTACATCAATGCTTCCAACTGTATAAGGGTTATTATGCAAAGCAGCCTATTTCTGGCAATTCTAACTGTGAAAACACAATTTTCATCATTTGTGCTTAATAGCAGGGAAGCTGAAGGTTAAAAGCTTAATCTGCAGTTAGATAATGTCTTTTTGGTCATTATTTATACACTGCATTCATGAAATTATACTTCATGAGTGTAAAACAAAAGAAAAAATATATAGCTTCTGTAAAACAGGGGAGGAGAGAGAAAAAAAAAAAAAAAGTGTTTAAGGTGGCTATAGCAGTATATTGTCAGACTTTACTTCAGGGAAAGAAAAAGGTGACCTGGCATGATGGACCAGGAAACGATCTTTAGTTACGAGGGATGGTGAAAGAAATTATGGGGTTTGGAATAGACTGCAAACCACAGGGACATCTACCACAAGACAAATTGGCAGACTGTTGTTTTTGCTGAAGTTGATCACAGAAGTCTTAAGGTGCCATATTTTTAGTTACTTTAATTCTGACAATCTGTGGTGATTAACCAATCTGCTTTCTTATATCCAGTAATACAGGTGCAACTACTAAGTAGGTAGGAAAGTTTTGTTAATATAGTTGGTCACCTCACAAACAGGAATCAGCAGTTTTGTGCAACAAGAAAATAATTTCGTTCTGGAAAGAAGCAAGAGTATTTTGTGAGATACTTGATGTCCTTCTGTGTTTGTGTGTTTGGAAGAACTTCAGCTAAGTAAAAATATAAGCTTTCAACAAAGTTTTAGATCATTTTGAGACATCACAGTAAAGAAAAAGAAAGGAATGAGCAGAATTCCTAAACCAAAGAGACACACAGATGCATCACAGAATAAATTATTCAGCAGTGAGCTCAACCTACTGCATCCTAAGTTTGGAACAAACTTTTCATTTGTTCTCCAGTTTCAGGGTAGGTGAATATGAGGGAAACCAATTTTCTAGGAGTTTCAGATATATCCAGGATTTATGCAAAGTATGTTTTATATCCGAGATACACATACAAACAGTTTAACTATAAATACAAGAGTTATATTTATATATCTAAAAATGGACTCTAAATCAGCTAAAATTATTCAAGCATGAGATATTGCATGTTTCTGTGTAAAAATATGTATTATGGGGCAAATATACAGAATTGGAAACTTGTGATACAAAACGTTGTGAAGGCCATTTGGCTTCAGAAAGTGAATAGAAAACACTGACAGAACAAAAATCTACAAGGACTTAGAGAGTCATTTTGCAGGGGATGCTCTCCTTTGCAGAAGAGTGGGGGAATCTGCAGAATTCAAAAGGGAATGCTCTCCTATGCCACCTGTTCTGCAAGCATCGCTGTGCACCATCTATCCACTGCTATCTGAGACAGCACACACTCAGCTCACTAATTGTTACATTCATGCAAAACCTGCCCCCATCTAAAATAGCTCGATTGGTGTTGGGCTATGAAAGAGAATGGAACCCATAGAGATAGTCACTGAATAAATTCGCTCTCCTTACATGAGGCACTGAAATGTATAAACAATGTCAGCCTGCTGAGACTCCTTAAGTTTGGATGGACTTTGAACTAGATCTCAATGTTTATATAAAGAAATGTTCTGATCACATCTAGTTTACAGTCTAACAGCATAAGAGGAATAAGGAGTCTATTCATGATTTTGCCAACTTTCTAAATAGAAAATTATTCACAGCATGCTCTGAAAACTTGTATACAGGCACTATCAAATGACTACATTATACTACCATTTTAGCATGTTATCTGACTCTTTGCAGGTGGTTATTTCTCTTTGAAAATGCATTTCAGCAATTAAAAATAGTGATTTTAGAGCCTAAATTCATTTTTTTTTTTTTCCCCATAAACTCTGATATAGCAACTCATGGCTATGCAATTTTACCAAAAAGCATAAATTAAGGGAATTAAAGCAAGTTCTCGTATTTAATATAGATCTATACTCACATATATATAGATCTTCCATCTAAAAAATAAAAATAATAACAATTGAGCAAGAGTGAGAACATATATATTAAAACAACAACAACAAAAAACAACACCAAAACATAAAAAAGAACCCATTTAACAATTTACCACAGTTATGAACAAGAAGAATCAGTGGAAATAGTGATATGATCTGGATCTGAATTACACGTTTTCTTTTTTTAAAGGGGGGAAAAGGTTCTTAGTACAGGAGCCTTTTTTAAAGATTGCTCAGTAAGCTAGCTTTGAGATGAAAGACTTATGTTCTAGCTGTGGTCAATTACCACTGAAAGCTATTGCCGCCAACTGACTGCTTGATGGCTTCTGTGAGCGAGCCTTATAGCCTCATTCTTGATACTGATGGGCAGTAAATGCATGTGCATATCACAGCACTGTCATTGCAAGTGCAATCATCCGGCTCACTCATTCCAGCAGATAATCTAACACCAGGATGGACTCGGGCACTGACTCGTGTGCGATCTCGGAACTATTAAACACAGTGAGCTGTAGCATTGTTCCTCTGGGCTGAAGTATAATTGTGTAGAAAAGGGAGCCATGGGAGGCTAAGTGGAAATGGCAATGCTTCTGTAGCCACTGGCCATAGTGCATCTGTTCCCTTCTGCAGGCATTATAGCTTCCTTTTTGGCATAACTAAATTGCAGAAAACTTTAGGAGTGGATTCCTGTTCTGCATTAAAATGGTAGTGCTCTGTGGCAACAGGAATGAGTATGCAGTTTATCAGTCAGATTGAAGCACCCATTTTAAAATCGTTAGCTTAAGAGGTATTGAATTTTAACACCTTGCTGACTTTCAGAATAATTGCAACTATTCAGGAAGAAAGATACAAATGTGCAGACATACATAAAAGACTGACTGAAGTGAAAGTTTGATTTTATTTATGACTGCTGAGCATTCATTGAGGTATGATAATTTCATCTGCATAGAATGTAGTCATAGGCTTCCACAGTATAATTTTTTCAAACTATTTTCTTGTTCTAGCAGCTCCTTTCTGTATTTGCCCCTCTCACATTTAAAAATACAGTTGCTTATTTCCATCTGAGGCAAAGAAAAAGCTGTAGCTACTTTGCCTAGTGCCCCCAACAAATGAGACAAATTCTTCCATTTCTCTGAGCAGCATCCTGATTCAACAGGAATTTTCTAGGCACAGCAATATCACTGCAGTTCCACTGTACCAATATTTTCAGACATTTAATGACAAGTGTTATTAAATAGTCATATACCACCCACCTGTATCTTATAACAATCATATATTAAGAAATGAACAGGTTGTGGGGGAATAAGACAAAAAATAACAAATACTGCTGAGAATCCAAGTCTACAAACTGAATAAGGATATATATGTTTTTAAAATTATTATTAAAATGATGACAGTATGATGAAGTATGTATATTTGAGGTTTAATGTCTCAAATATACTTTTAAAAGTATTTTCTACAGTGACAAGTAGGTAGTATTTGTTAATCTCAAAACCTTATAATTGCAATACAAGATAAAGAATGAGAAGAAAAAAATACCAAGATTTCACTAAATGTATCCTGAGGAAAGCAAAAATATTATTGCCAAGTTGGAAAAGATCTATTGGGTACCCTTGTGAGATTTAATTGTATAATCCTATTAAGGGAAGAATTTAAGGCCAACTACTGCTTCTTTTAACGCTAGTCCTCAACAAAAATGGTTTGTGGTTAATCACAAGCATACTTTAAAATATACCTTAGCCATGATAAAACCACTGTTTGGATACTACAAGTTTTTCTGTGCCAAGCTAAATTTCTGATCTTGTTATATACCTATCTTTTTGAATTCAACATTTATATATTTTGGTACAGGTTAAAAACAAAACAAACAAAAAATTCTAAAAAAACCCCCACACCTAATAGTTCATGATGTGCACATAACATTTATGCTTTTTAGAAATTCTTTTAGAGTTTTTTTGTAAAACCTCTACTTGTTGTCAACATCTAACAGAAGTATAACACCATTTTAATGTACGAGGTTTTCTTATGTCTTTGATTTAAAAAAATGTTAAGAAGAAATACATCTTAAATTGGGTTTAAAATTAATTTTGCTTCGACTGAAATAACATCATGCCTAGCCTGAGTAAAAATGAAATTCATACACGTGAGTGATGTATAATGTGTGAAAACGGGAAAGATCTTTTTTTAAAAGATAAAGATACTGCCGAGCTGTCTTTGTACCTGAAACAGTCATTTAATGACACCCTTCTTTCTTGCCTCTCCACATGCCTTCACCCCACACATGAAGCCATCCCACTAGTTCAAGACTACCAATAGAACGAGCAGACAAACTAAAATTTCCAATTCCCAATTTGTATAACTGACATTGAATTCTAGACCCAACCTATATTTGAACCACATATGTTTGAAGGGTGACATTTGCTTTTGCAGGATACGTAAATACAAGCAATAAATGGTAAGGGAAAATTCTAGTTCCCACTACCTATAAATGACAACTATTTTCAAGAATATCCATGAAGGTATCGTCATCTCTTTCTAGTTGTGCTAACTTGCATCACAAATATTGCCAACATTCTTTATCAACTAATGAGAATCAGCTCATTAACGAACTTATTTTAACTTCTTCTAAATCAATATCATTTTCATGTTCCTTTAAAGCTTTGAGAATGTGACTGATAGAAAAAGCTTTTAGTCCACATTCATATTAAAACTTTTCAGTGAGAAAGTCCAATATCATTGATAGTAATACGAAGATTACTTTGAACATCAGATGCTAATCCAACTTGTGCTCTCAAGGAAAACTATTTGCATGATACAGAAGTGCCCATACTTGAAAGAGCTGGTGTCAGGATACTTTAGAATTAAATTGTCTTAATAAGTTATTGGTATATCATAGCACTTATGTAGGGATTTATTATCCGAATGTTTTCTCTTAGAATGCTGAATCAAATATTGGTATATATAGATTGCTAATTTCTCATTTACATTTACAGCCAAAGAAAATGACTGAATTTTAATTTTCTCACCCTTGAGATGATCTCCCTGGCTGGCAACAAGCTGGCTACAGATTTTTTTTGTAAGGCACAGGACTAAGCACAGTCCTATGTATACATATATACAAGTAGTTTGCTGTTCTCTTCACTAAGATACACTTCTTAGTGATAAATTGGCTGAACTTAGTGCCTTATTTATTTATTTTTTTTTTTTTAGATTAAAAATATTGTGTTGAAAGTCCTCAGGACATTCTGAAAACCCTCCAGAGCCAACACACACATGCTCATGCTGGCACCACATGCTTCTTGGACTGAGCAGGACCAATTCTCCTGCCACTGCAGCCATTTCCAATCCTCTGAGATTTAGGGGACCTTTGGGACCAGTGTTTGTTGGTCTTTCTGCTTTTTTCAGCATTCACTGGTTGTTCTTGGAACTTTGAATTTTCTTTGCAGTAATCTCAGCTATTCCTGTACTCAAAATAGACAGCTAATATTAACAGAACTAAAATTTTAATTACATTTGACATTTCTACAGATTTATGTTAGCCCTAAATATGTATGTCAAAGAAAAAAACAACACTCTATCTGTCAGAAGTAACCCTGAACTCTGTCACTCTCTCTCAGGTATTCAAAAATATAATCCTTCAGGTTGCAGTAGTGAAGTCAGATAATAGTAAACACCTGGATTTTTTTTTTTTTTTTTTTTTTTTTCTTCCCCTGTATGACAGCAGAGATAGTGCTATGGCCCCTGTCCATTTTGGTGGATGAGCCTGGTGTCTCATATGTCATTCAACAGAAAATTGCCCCAGGAGATAGCTCTCTAACAGAATTATTATACTCACTGTTCCTTTGTATTAAGAACACTTGAGATGCAGTCTATACAGAGAGACAAAAGCTTACAGACTTGATTTCTCATACGTAGTACAAAAACGGTCATGTATTTTTTCTCTAAACACAAGCCTATAAAGCATTTTTTCTTCAAATGGAGTGAAGAGCACAAGGCTCATCTCACTGCATTTCAGCAGCTGGGACAAAATTCTTTCATAAAACTTCAAAATCAAATGCATTTACACAGGAATTTATAAACAGAAAAGTTGAAATTGATTATCTTATAAATCAGACCGATCTAAGTGTTGTAAATCTTACACAGGTGTATAGTATCCATGAAGTCATACTAACTCTAACTAGAGTGCACATGACATAAAAGTGACTAGTGTGAAGAAGATTTTGTGATTTAGAAAAAAATTAGTTTACCATTATTAAATGTAAAATCTTCCAAAGCTCCGTCACGGCATTCTTCTACACTATGCTTTTGTAGCAAAAACAAAACAAAACAACAAAAAAAACCAACAACACACAAAACAAACCAAAACAAAAATACACCATGCCCTGCATAGGGCTCTAACATAAGGAAATGATAGCCAGTTTCTTTCCAAATCAGCTTAGAAGCTAGGAGCTATTGTCAGAAACAATAACCAAAATTAGGGACAGCTGAGTTAACTCTTGACAAGGAAGAAGAATAAGACATTCTCAATCAAATGCCTGCTAACAATTTCAGATTAAGTTCAGCTGGTAACTGTGGCAAAAATCCAAGTTTCTGTTTTTAGTCTGAGATCATTTTTTCTACCAGAACGTTTAGCAGAGAAATCAAGTCATGCTGTATATTAAGTCTGTAAACTGGTTAAAAATAATGTCGTTGATAAAGAAGCATACTTTTGTCCATGGGGTTTAATTTCCTCCTTCTCTTAAGTGACATCTCTCTCTCTCTTTTTATTTTTATCTTTCCCAAGAGAGACCCATTCATTGGTATTCCTTACATGCACAGGGAAAAGAAAAAGAAAATCTAGATCAATAATCCCTATCTTTAGTTTAAGGAATCTCAGGAGCTGATATACAATTTATTTTTACATTGTCCATGTAATGTTTGCCATTTCAGACATTTACAGGTTTTGAATTCTGTAGACATGCCTTTCATATATATATATACACATATATATATCTCATAACAATCAGAATCTGTGTCCACAGTTTAATTCCTTTTGCACTGACAGTAAATTCCGTTTGCTGCTTTTCTAATGTATTTCCAACCACATAAAATAATCTTTGTGGAAAATGTTTCATTTGGAATTTTGTTTTCCCCAGACATGCTCTCTCTTTTTGCTTACTGCTGGTTCTCTACTGATTCATTCTCCTCTGCAATGATGGACTGCTTAGACTCATCGCTTACTTGACCATCAAAGCTATCAAGCGTGTACCACTGTCACTCAGAAAAGGGTTTAAAATTCCAGCCCTACAACAATCTCTTAAATAACTACAAGAAGAGTATGCTAGCAAAGTATTTCATCATTTTGCAGATAGAAGAACTGAAGCTAAGTTTGAAATGCCCAGGTCACAAGAAAGGCTCAAAACAAAAATTAGAAATTTGATTCTGCTATCAAATCTGGTTCACAAACTAGATTTCATAATGTAAAATAGTGAATGCATAGGTAGCAAATGGATCCATCTTTAAAGCAGGAAGCAAAACACCGTGTACTCAGTGCTATTATAGTTTGCCTACTAATTCGCTGAGTCCCCAGTAATCCGGAGACTGGGGATTCTCATTTATCAGCAGACTATTTTTAATTATTTAATCTTCTTTCCGTATGATCCCAATCTGATGTCCACTGAATTCCAAGAAAACAGATCAATGACTTCCAGGGGCATTCAATCAGCTGCAGAACCAAGATAAGGCTCATTTCAAAGTACAGGGAAACGCCAAGAGTCTGGGAGTCAGCCTGCATCACCATCGGCCTTTGAACCACTAAGGAAAGAGGCACTAGGATGGATGGTCTGAATGGGGTCCTGCAATTTTCAGCCCTTAGAAAAATGTCAGCATTCTCTCCCCCTGCCCTGACTATTATGTATCAGGCTGTTTACATCCTTTGCTAGGCTCAAGTGGAAGGAAGCGTTAATTTTTTTCTGTATCCAACCATAGACCCATTACAATAATTTGCAGTTAAATCCTTATGGCAATTTTCCACAATTATTATTCTTTGTCTATTAGAAAGAGTATTTTTACTATGACTTATAAGGGTATCACATATTGAATAGAAACCTTTTCATAGCAGTCTCATTCCAATTATAATATCTAAAACAGTGATACAGTGATATTAATAACCATAAAACAAATATATATAATGAAATTGAAAAAACTATTTCATTCATGCAGCGTTAGCCAACAGAAATAATATACTAGCTCTATGCCTACACGCACTGTATAATTAAATGAATATTTTATCTAAAACATTTAAATCATGAAAGGGCAGATTTTATATATAAACATCATAATAAATCTCCCCTGTTCCACCCCAGAGTGCTAAACAAAAAAAGTTGCAATACTTATTCATAGCAGTCAGGGATGGGCAATTCTTCCACTTAAATTGTAAATTTTCTTTTTGCACTTTTTGTTTGCAGCTGAGATAGAACAGTTTTTGTTTCCATGCAGATTGTTGCTCTCTATTAAAAGATTTAAGAAACAAAAGATTTTTACAGAATTGCAGAGAAAGCTTAGTCATCACAGCCTAATGCTATACCAGAAAACAAGGTAGAAAACTTGTGTTGAATTCAGCAGAATTAAAACCCTGGTTTCACAAACATCTTTAATTCTAGAGCAAATCACTGGAATTTCTAAGCTTATCAGTGCCGAAATTTGTGAATGATACTTTGCATTTCAGGTGAAAGTGGATGTGAATTTCTTCAAAGACAGAAATACAAAAGGGAGTTTAATTTTTATTACCTGAAAGAATTTCAGGGTTCAGTGAAGGTAACAAATCACAAGAATAATTTTCTTAATATATGATGGATTTCTGCAAATCATCATGGATTTTTAAAAGGATTTTGGTAGCTAAAGCTGAATTTTTAGGCTTCACTGAGAAAGTATAAGAATTTATTGAATAGATTGACAAATAATGCTGGAACCCATAATCACAGAGCCTATGAATTTTGTTGAAATATTAAAACAGTTCTAATTCTGCATGTGTTTGAGAGAACTAGTCCATCAGAGATCACTGAGATCTAATTGTATAACAGTGATGTAGAAAATGACATTTATTTTATTCCCTCAAAACATACTTCAAATTCAGTTTAACCACAACGGCCTTAAAATTTTTCTTTGAAAAGTCTGAGAACTACTGTTAATTACTACTAATTAAACATTTAAAGGAAAGTAAAGCCTTATTAATATACATTAAACACATAAGTTTTAATTCACATTTGTTTCACAGCAATTTAACTCAACAGATTTCAGTGAAGCTACCTAGATTTACACTGTATAATTAAGATTAATTCTAGATTCCAGCTCGTGCCAAATTGGATTTGATCACTGTTCTTTTTTGTCAAAGCAGAGACTTGCTCTAAAGACGGGATAAAATTACATCCTCACTGAAGTCAGTGAGGCCAGAATTTTATATAAGCCGGTTTACTCTCTGGACCTATGTGTCCAGGGATTGTGAAGCTAATAAAGTTGCAGTTAGTTCCAGTTGTACTTTTTCTACTTCTGTCCACAACAATCTAAAAAGAAAAATGAAAAATATATGTATATAAATGCAATAACTCCCACTGAGAAACGGAAGTTTTAAACTTATTCTGACATGAATCAAAAATAAATCCTGTCATGTAGTCAGGTATGTTGTACTAAAACAGTATATTCTGTAACCTGCACAACATCAAAAGCCCTTAAGAAACTGTTGCCTTTCATTGACTATTTTTTACTACAGAACTGGCTTAAATGTTTGTCATTTTCTCTTAATAAAGGCTTACTATTCTCATAAAAATTCTTCCATAATCTATTTAAATATCTTTAAAAATATTTCTTGGTTTTATCTAGCATATTCAATCTCCTAGCATGAGAGTTCACAATTATTTAAATAACTTAAAATACTGTTTTAGAAGCACCTAACTAGGACAGGGGAAGATATTTGTATTCTGGAAGTGCCACCAAGAAACTTTTAGTACTTTCTCTTATGGTGACATTCCTGCAAAGAATGTAATTGACACTATTACTTTCTGGCTTCTTTACATTGTTGGAAATAATGTGACCTGATTGCTTTGCATTTGTTCCTTTGTTGGAGCTAGGACAATATTGCTACTGCTGTGGGTGTAATGAAGTAAGCAAGGACAAAAAGTGTTACTTAGAAACAGCAATAACATCTTGACTATGGGCTGTCTGTCTTAAAAACTATGGACTGTCTGCCTTAAAAGCGAGTCAGACTAGTTAGAAAATGTAACCTGAGTGCAGCTGGGGAAAAAAAAAAAAAAAAATGTCATGCTATCCAATATCTTCATGTATGTTATGACAAAAGCATTGCTGCTTGGACAAAGATGGATGGAGTAAAAAACATAAATTTGAAAAATTTAAAAGTATAGCCTATGTTATTGGCATTTCAATTACTTAAAGTTATCAGTACAGGAAACTGGGGCACAAACTGCAAGACTCACTTGAATTTAGCATTCCTAGTGTGTTAGATACTCCATAGAAGAAAACTCAAGGGCAGAATATTCTACAGAGACCATCTAAATATTACTGACAAAATATCAGATTCCATACTCTGCATACAAGAAGCATCTATAACTTCTAATCCAAGTAAAGGCCTTAGGGTGAAAGAGTTTTAGGCAGATGATTTTTTAAAAGCTAGCTTTTTTTTTTTTTTTTTTTTTTTTTTTTTTTTCTTTTAAGCCACATGAGAGTTATGCAATTTCATGATTCCTATTTAGATAAATTATCCCTCTGTACTAGAGATAGTAAAGTTGCACATTACTACAAAACAACAACAAAAAACTACATCAAGCAGTTATAACATGAGGCAGGAAGAATTGTGGTCAAGCAAGACAAGGGCAACAGAAGACAGAGTAACAGAGCAGTCAGACAAGCTCCGGATGACAAAACATCAGTGACAGTATTTCTCACCCCAAATCAATTATAGAGCTATGTTTTCTACCTTAAATTAGAAAATTAGATATATGACCTTGACAAAAAAATAGCTAGAGCATAGAACAATGTTTCCTAGAATAACAAAAAAATTTACAGAAACTGCCTGAGCTGTGTTTCAGGAAGGAGACCCTGGCAGCCAGGCCCAGGGTTGCAGCACAAGCAAATGCAACCATGGAGACGGTACAGCATCAGGAAGCAGGAAAGAGCACAGTAGAAAACATCAAAGCTAACAAGTGATTCCTGTCATTGCCAATACACCAAGTACGTGCTTAGTCTCACAAATTGGTCCTTATGGTGAATACCAATGTAGGATTAAATATTTGGTAACTACCAGTCTTACAGTAAGAATTACAAACAATGAATAATGCTACATACAAAGATAACGGTAGGGAAGAGAGATGCAAATCCAACTTTCCAGTTGACTTCTCAGGGCTACTGAAATGAGCTGCTCCACATACCTGCCACTTGTAGAGACTTGACTTACCCTGAAACTGCAAAATCGCTTTGGACCAAGAAAAGACTTGGAGACATGCTATCTGCACAACCAGAATGGCTCTGAGTTAAGCTGCTTTATGTATTAAAAAAATGCTTGTCACCTTTCAAACCAAAATTAAGCAGTGGACACCAGAATCTCCTGAAGGAAGCCCTTTTATGTTGTGGATTAATAGAAAGGATGAACAAACGGAACATTCAGACTACCTCTGCATTAGATGCTGAATAAATAGTGACATGTGTAGACTTGTGCTCTGTGCACATATACACACACATCTTTTTCCTTGTTTATTAAACTTCCAGTTTTATAAAAGCTGCTTATATTATTTATTTCAAGTTTTCACCTGCTAGAGAAATGCTTATCATTTTAATGTTTATTTTCTAATTGAAGCCAGAAGTTGTGAAAGATGAAAGATTGATTATGCTATGTCTGCCAGCTGATGACAAGAGAGCAGGACTACAGCCAAACCAGAGGACTAATTCCACTGCTTATTACTGCAGCTAAACACCCAGACTGTAGCCCTCTGCTATCCTGGCCATAAGTCAATCACAAGAGCCAAAAGACAGTTTACTTTTTACTAGGCTAATAGTCTAGCAATTACAAGCTCGCTCCATCTCTCTCTACACATCCCTTTTTTTTTTTTTTTTTTTAAAACATCTTTTTCCCCCCATCGATGCATCCTGTATAGTAGCAGCTTTCATATCTTAATTTCCATTCCCAGGAAGGCAAATATTTATCCTGGGAGACATTTTATTTCATGTCGTTCTTCAGTTTAAGGAAAAGTTGCCTATCAGTGCCTTTGCAGACCTCTCATTTTTTAATGGGCTACATCAACATTATCTGCCTGAGTTGGGCACATACTTAACTGCTTACAGATTAAGTCACCTCAACAATAACTACAATGAAATGTCATGGTCATGAACAAATGCAGAACTTGATATTTTAGGAACACGTACTTGCAGATATTTTTCTGCATGACCTTTGAACAAATGCAAAGATCACAGAATGATCCATCTCAGATGCATGCACCTAAAGTGGGATAAAAATTGATTTTTATATTCAGGGACTTTTCAGGGGATTCTTGGTATTTATAGGGTGGTTCAGGAGATGAGGAAGTCACTGAAGACATATCGCCTCACTGGCAGCCATTACTTTGGGAATCATTATTGTTGTGTTGTGACATATTTATGGTCAAGCTTACTGGACTGTATGAAAAACATTAGATCTATTTAATTGAGTCTACAAGAGCTTTTTGTAGATTCAATAAAAGCAGCAAAATATTTTTACAGAAGGACAACATACAGAATTAAGAAGAAATTATAGGCAAACTAAAGAAAAAAGTCAAAGAGGGTTAAGTATATATAAAAAAGGAAATTATGTGCATAGAGAGCACAACCTATAAAAGAATGTGTGAAGAATGTAAAGGCATTTCCATAGTTTAGGAATGCAAAGGATTTAATAAAATCTTCTGAGTGTTCCTAGGTAAGAGTATCAATAGATTTTGTTGAAAGGGAAAATTTAAATTGCTGTACCTTTTTTGATTTGACCTATACAGCCACACATCTCCAATCCTTTCACTTCAAGACCAGTTCATCTTAGCACACCAGCTAACCAGCTATCATGCACTGTGGGCTGGCTGGCAAGAACCTGAACCTTTTTGCTTACTTCAGTCATATAAACTAGGTCAGTGGCTCATGAAAAAAAGCAATATCACAAATCCTATAAGACTTCCACATCACTCCACTATATAAAATTGAAAACATTAAATTGATTTATGAGTTTAAAATTACATATACAGATTGAAATGATAGCATCTATTTTTGTTCCTTATACAGTGCTTCCCAAAGCTTGGTGGGAAGTGAGTCCTGACAGGATGAAACTCAAAGCCTCCAACATTCAACATACTAAGAATGAAGCTAGATCCTCAACTTTGAGGGTGCAAGGGTTTGACAGACTCCACTAAAGGTCAGATGGATTATTATCGGTAATTATTTTGGCTAAAACGAGCCTAAGCACACTTGGTGCTTGATTGCCTCAGTGTCAATCATAACACAGCACTGATCAATCCTGTACACAAACTGCCTTGAAATAATAGGACACAAAGAAATTGCCTAATGCAGGAGCATAAGTAGTCCAGGAAGAAATCAAAACAGGTGTTAAGTGATTAGTGTTACTTATTATTTAAATAAATTAGTAGACTCTTTAGATAGAAATATTCCTTGCCTACATTATTTTATGGTAACCCAAGGTGTGACTGCAGTTTTAGTTAAAGAAACCTTTGTATCTTTTTATTGATTTAAAAATACCCTGACAGAAATGTTCTGGAAGGAAATCATTTAGCCTATATTATCCTGGGTAATCAAATACAATTAGTCTCAGAGATAAATTATTACTTTTGCACCAAACCTTTCCCTTTCCCTCCCACTCTCCCAGATGTATATCATCATCCCAGCAAGACACATTGAAATCACATTATAATTCTGCCTTTACCTGTCTCCCTTGATGAATTTAAAAGTCACTGAAAGGAATTTGTATTAAGATTAGAAGTATTAAAGCTAAATAATTTTTCAGCATCTTTCATATAAAAATATTATTTGATTTATCAATTATTTTCTTATTGAACATTCTCCTTTAATTGGCAAATATTTGCAGCAATATTCTCCTCCAGATCTTAGACAACACGAGTCATGACCTTCTCTTTGGGATTTAACAATTACATAATTCAGTTTCTATCTACTATCACATACAACACCTGGATGTCAAGTTACTGAGAATGTTTCTATCCTTATAAATAATGCAACTTCCTAATGTTGCTAATTATGAAGTGTACATAATTTATTGCTCCCTAGAGCCAACAAGTTTATCTCCTACGGAATGCATAACATCAGTTTTTGTAATGACAATAACTTCGAGGAAAATTATCTCAGGGGTGGAAAAAAGATGTTTTCCTCTCCCTGCTTACGTTACACTTCCATAAATACAATGGAAATTTTCCATAAGTAGGAAACGCATGATTTACGACAGCAGACTTAATAAAGACGTAAATAGGCATAAAATAGGATTTTCAAAGAAGTCAACTGTCAGTGATATCAAATTAGTCAGGTGCTTATTTGCATCTTTGACTACCTAACTACCCTTGAAAGTCTCATTTGTAAGCGTTCATTTGCACTTCCAAGTGCATTTGTTCTCAAATAATTTTCAATGGCAATCTGCCTTTGGAATCCCAGACTACCATTTATTCTGCTCAGAACCTCTTGGGTAATGATTCCCTTCAGTCTACATTGAATCGGAGATCTGAAGAGGTATTTGAGAGATCTAGGTGGGAAAATGCTTAGCAGATTAACTACATGAGGGAAAAAAATCATATGAATGTAGTAGGCTCCCATTAGGTACTATACAGTAACTTTGGAAGGACTAGATATAGTAATTCTGATGGAGCTGAGCAGTCCTAGTTTTTCACTAGCAACTAAAAATTTGGGAGTATGGTTTTGAAAACGCAGCCTGAGAATTGTGAAAGACATTATCTATAGGTAAACTGTTATTTCAAACTTATTTCTCATCCACTGCAAAAAGACTTCAAAATCTTGTTTGCTCTTGGATATCTTGACTGTAAATTACTGACTATTCTTACTTTCATTAAGAGGATTCATCTCTTTTACTGGGGAACCAAGAGGTTTCATAGGTAATTATTTTGACTGTGAAGCTAAATTGCTAAGGTCACTTCACACTTGATCTGCAAAAACAACACAGTACTGGAACATTTCTTGCTCCCATAAGGTTCATAATCTATGGTATGTTGTTCTCCTTGAGCATCATATGTTCAAGCATATTCAAAACTCTGTAATTCTTAGTTTTGGAGTGAAATTAGGTTTCTGTAGAAAGACAAATTATTCTGTGCAGAAGTGTACGGTGGCTGAACTCACCAGCAGAGACCTTAAGCACAAGACAGTTTTGATTTTTAAATTCTTTTTTTTGTATGTTTCATCATCACAGTGAACACAATGTTCACAGGTACTTTGTGTAACTTGAAAAAAACATTTATTTTTCTTCCAAAAAACTGTTCCCACCCTCATAATATCAGAAAAAAGATGTTAAGTATTGACAGTTGAAAAAAAAAAGAAATCTTAAACTGGAAGTTTTATTTATGTTTACATGGAAAATTTGTAGCATTCAAGTAGACATTCCCAGAAAGCTAAAATAATGATCTATTATATCTCTGGTAAAGAGATCTACTGCAGTAGAAAGGTCTGCAGATGTTTCATACTAGTATTTCCTTACAGAGTAGTGAGCAACAATGACAAACTAATGCTTGAAATTTTATGAGAAAAATGAAGCTTCTTAAAAATAGCCATCTTCTCACCAAGTTAATATCACCTCCTGTGAACCCTGAAGAGTTTACTGAATATATGCTTTCTTTTGGAAAATGTCACTGCTACTGAATTTTGCTAATTATTATTATTATTATTTTTTTTTTAAATCACTTTCTCTAATTCATTTTTTAACAAAGCAGAATGCTTTATTCCTTTATTTACTGAGAAATTCCTGAAGAACACTTTAGGGTTGGGGGTGGTGAGGAAAGAGAAGGAAAGTAAAACACAACATAAATAGTCATCCATGCTTTTTAAAGAAAATCCCAGTATTTTGGTTTTACTGGAAAACAATGACTGTTTAAAAGCTTTTGTCACATGAATCTTGTAAGATGTAGAGTTCTAGACTTCAAAATACAGATGGTATTTCAGCTTAGTTAAATTGCTTTTATATATCATTTACACTTCAATGAAGGTTGTTGGTTACACTAATCTTACTTTACAGCAATAAAATGCATGCAAAGATGTTATTTGCAGGGTACAAAATACAGATTCAGCTTGGTCTTTGCAAATATTTTTTTTTAAGTAGGAATGATTTAAAAAAATTTAAAATGATTCTGCCCAGGTACCTATCAAGTGCCTGTTTGAATCTGTAAGGTCTAGGCAATGTCAGAATGCACCTTCACAAATGTGGACTAGAGGTCAGTATTTAGATGGAGTATCATATTAATGACTAATTGTACAGGCAAGGTCTTTTCCTAGGCAACATTATATAAAACTACGGATGAAACTTGAAAATAATAACAAAGGAAACATTACCACACGTAGCAGTTTGAAGAAGCAGCTAAGTAGCAGCTTCCCCGAACAATGGGCCTTTACACAAATTTTTTTTTTGGTACGCTTTTTTTTTTTTTAAGTATTTTTAAAAAAAAAAAAAAAAAAAAAAAGGATGACTATCCTGCCTCAGGATGTAAACCAGCACATTAATGAGCTCTCTACAGGAGTTACCCTTTAAGATCTGCTTCATTTGGGGCATTTTTTTTTTGGCAAGATTTTCCGAACTTTAAGCTTTTTTTTTTTCTTTTCTTTTTTTTTTTTTTTTTTAAATATAACAAATGGCAGGAAAAGAGAGTCTCACCAAAAAAATCTCAAAAAATTTTACCCTCTTCTTTTGCTCTAATTACTTCAAATGACCGGGGGAGGGGGGCAATGGGGGTGGGAACAGGAAAAGTGTTCTTTGCAAAAGGACATGAAGTCTTATTCCAGGCTCCAAGGTAACTAGGAATTCTTAGTTTCTTAGTTTTGTTTGTGTAAATATTAGCAAAACGGCTTTACCAAAGCTTCTACATTAGGAGAGGAATTTATTAGGCCAAAATATACTGTGCTTTTCCTACATGAAATCTGCATTCCTGCTTCCAGCAAGCAGACTGACACATTTCATCAAATGATACTTTACAGATGCCCACAACAGAAGCACATTTCAAATATCAAGGAAGCTTTTCATGCAGCACGTAGAATTGCACAGAAAAAAATATCAAAGGCTACAAAAAATATAGCTTAGTTGTCTTTTGCTCAAAAGGGATCAGGCTTCAGTAAGATCTCTAAATCTTTTTTTTTTTTTTTTTTTTTAGTAGTATCATTACAAAGTAATTAGCCATAGACAATACTGCAAATGAGATTGAAGTCGCCTCATGGTTCAAGCAAAATTATTTCATAATGTTTAATATCAAATTAATGCACTGTTCATTTATGGCTGCTAAGTATAGAGACCTTGAAATAACCTCAAAGAAATTTCAATAGCAATCTTACTTAATTGTAAAATATAACAAGAACAAATCTTCGAAGCAATGAGTTCCAAACAATTAATGCGTCTAGGCTTCTGTCAGCCTAATGCTACACAGAAATAAAATGATTCAGCATATCCATATTGCACTCTATAATTCCTTCTGCATACAAAGAGATCAAAACTTGCTTATGAAGTGTATGTTAAAACACATTGAGGTGGCATTATCATCTACCATAACACTAACTTTCCCTTTGGACAGCATTTACTATCTCTTCGATGACATTTCCTTTCCCAGTGTATAATGTGATCAACTTCAGTTACCATGCGAGACCAGACAATGAAGGAGCCTGAAGCCAGAATTGTCTCAGGCTAAGGAGACTGCTGCAAATCAAAATTTCTGAAGGAAAAATTATTCACTTCTGTGATTTGCCCAGCACTGCTCCAAATCATCTATTGACAAATCATTTATAAACACTTTCTTTTGCAATTATATTCCCAACTTTTTCAGTGAAATTGATTTTAAACTAAATCATTATTTTAAGAAAATAACGGATTTCTCTTCTGTGACTGATACTGTACCGAGAGAGCCAGCTGAATGGAAGGGATAAGTTATTTATGAATTTCTTTGAACAAGTTATATTTTTATATGGAAAACTTACAGCAATAGTAGATCTAATTAAATGCTTCCTAAAGCAAAACATTGGGCAAATGTCAAACTGTTGTTCTGTCACCGTCACGACTCCTTACTTCTGTTAAGAAATATTTTTTCTCCCAAGGATAGTATTGAGATATCAGATGGCTTCTCTAACTTTTGAGGAAGAGGAAAACTAAGTTCTCTCATTTTACCATTTTGTTTTAAGAAGTTCATTTAGACATTAATTCAGAGGTAATGTTAAATAGCTGTTTTTTTCATGCTTCAGCTTGTACTATTCCATGCAGGAGCATGACATCCATCTGTATTCTAAAATCCCATTTGTGGTATGTTGAGAATCCTCGCAATTATAAACTTGTAATTAGAAATATAGATAAGTTAGAGACAAGACAAATGCTAGACTGATGGTAAATCATTTTTTGTTTAAAATATTTTATCAATCACAAGGTCAGTGTTTTCATATCAGTGGAATTTAACATCTTAGTAGATATAGTTTTATACATTTATACAACATATCCACTTGTGTTAATATACTATGGATAGGATTAGTAAGGCTTTTCCAACTTTTTCCCTAGCTACTTTCATGTTAAATTTTACAGAAATATATACTGTCTGGGCAGCTTATTTGCTGAGCATGCCGTATTGTTATTACCATTCTAGAGCCTGATCTAGATGACTAATATATTGCTGAAATATATCACCAGTGGAAACTCAAAAGACCAGATCTGTAAAGCATATGAATCTAGTATCAGGTGGGCATCTGACAATGAAAAGAGAACAAGAAAGGAAGAAGGATATTACAGATCCCTCATAACAACAGCACTTTTTACCTAGAAAGACTACATAATTCTCACTGTCAGCTAGCTTAGTTCGCTTGTAAGGGTAACACTATTCTTCAGTTGCACAATGACAACTCTTTTTTGTTGTTGTTGTTGTTCTGAAATGATCTGTGGTAAGGTTATCATCTAGTTTGTTTTGCATTTGCTTTTAAAATATGCCTCCTACTGCTTATGCTGTGACTTTCCATTCAGGAAGACCTTCAAGAGTCCTCAGGAAATATTTCTGACTCAGGAACAACAGGAAAAAAATTCAAGTGCATTCTTTATTCAAACGGTATTGCAAGGACAAAATCTTGTCTTCAAAGCAGCGTTTTCTCTTAAAAAAAACAGTGCCAACAGGACTACAAGCCTGTAACTAGTCCTTTTTGACACTGATTTGGTGCAGCAGTTGAAAGAATAGGAAGCTTCTGAAAATCACCTTAAAAGTACAAGTTAGCAGATCTTATCATTATCATCAATTTCCAAGTACAATACCAGTGTTCTGTATCATTGATTTTTCTTCCAGCATCTGCATATCCCAAAGGATATTTCCAGTCATCAAAAAAAAAAAAAAAAAAAAAAAGCACAAGAGAAGAGAAAAAGATTTTTTAACCCCTACCATTTAACTGGAAAATAAAGCACAGTCATTTTGTTAAAGTACGTAAGAAAAATAGTTAGCTTGCAGAAGGCTGAAAGCTATATCCTCTTCATACTCTGGAGAGCCATACAGCAACTAACTTAAGAACATCAAGGTTCTTAAATTATAAATACTCTAGCAATGTTAATAAGTCTGTAGTCTTTCACCTCTTGTCTACGCTGAGAGCAACACCAATACTTCCTACAGCACGTAAACCTATTGGCAAGATATTGAACTGCCTTATGTAAATGTATAATTCGTCTTGCTGCTAGCTTACGTATCGATGCAAAGCATAGATATATGCACTGAGGCCTACTCTAGTCAACAAAGAGGCCCTAATTTTATATGGAGTCTGCATAATACATGGAAATTGATATGTACATTAATCAAAATTAATTATGTAGAATAAATGAAAACAGCTGAATTGCCACATGGGTAGCTATCCTGTCAGGCACTCCATCATCTATGACAGTAAAGTTGAGCTACACAGACAGATGCAATTGCATACCTTGCATGTTCGCAACCATTTGTAACCTTGATTCACAGCACAGACAGCAGATGGAAGTTTAGCATTACATTTATATTTTATTAACTAGGCTAAAACTTTGATGGGGCTACAAGTAATGGAAAAACTATAGATGAGAAAAGAGAACAAATGAAATGGTGTTCCATAGGTCTTTGTCCTCCATATCACATCTCACTGCTTTGCTTTCAGGTTGTGGTAGAATATTTTTTTTTCCTATCCTATTCCATGTTGGCTTTACAGTCATAAAAACAGGCTGTAGTCCTACATGTTTTCTACATAGGCAAACCTTTTCTGGGCTTTTTCATCTTTGCATTCACCATGAAAGTGAATGAAGGGAATACATAGACACTGCAGCCCCGACACTAGAAAGCAGTTATACGCAAAGAACCACAAATGTTAACTTATGTGCTTAACAACTTAATCAAAGGTAATAGTTTTCCTCATTTAAGAACAGATAAATGGACATAAATTGGTTGTGATTTTATACATCTCAAGCTGGCTCAAGGTAAAATCAATGTTCTTTTTTTTTAATCATCATAAATTATCAGTTTGACCTCAGAATGCACTTGTTAGATGAATAAAAGAAACAGGCATAAACATTTTGAGCCTTAATGTAAAGACAAGCTATTTAATATTCCCATTCCATAAACCTTAGTAAAGTTCAGAAAGACTGAAAAAGATAGAGAAAGATTCCCTACTTTGCTTTAGCGTCTAAGAACTTTTGCATCAATACTTACATAACTTAAATCAATGAAAAATAAGTCCTTAATTCCAAAGAGTTTGGGATCATTTTAACAAAAAAAAAAAAAAAAAAAAAAAAAGGAGAAAAAGAAAAAGTAAAAGCCATAGGACCCCAAAGCCCCAATGTCTACGAAGGTCATTTGCCAGCTGATCACTTAGCCCTTTCTACAGCAAAATGAGAGAACTTATTTCAGAATCTGAGCTATGGTCACTACAGAGGCATCATCTTTAAGTACCTCAGCTGAAATCAAGATCAGAAGTGACAATGATCTGAGAAGGAAAAAGTGAAGCATTTAAGGAAAGGTTAGGAAGAGCAGCATGGTAGTCTCTTACAAAATGCCCTCTTACCTGTAGATAATCACAAGGAAAGAGAAATGACTCTTTAAAATTCAAGTTAGAGGTACATTTGAGTATATTCTTAATGATCACACTAGAAAAATCAAATGCTGCTCCCATTTTCTCATAACAGCAGCTGGATGCTGTTTTTAACAGCACTAGCAATAGGTCTTTCTATATGCCTCAAAGACAAGTACAAAACTGTTCATATTCCTCAAATCCTTTTCATCATATCTGTGACCACATACATATTGAGAAAAAATCTCTTGTAGAAACATCAGGAATTAGAAATGAAATAGCCAAAGCAACTGTAGCTAAAAACGTATAAAATGCTTACTAATTCTGAAAACTAGCTGGAAAGAACATGCATGTTAAAATTAATTCCTAAATCTAGATTTAAACCCAGATAGCAAGTATTTAAAGATACTAAGGTATTCAGTTGCTCAAGCATTTTATCTGTGAAAGGGATCAGAAAAGGAGAAAAATCATTAAGCACTTGTGCACTTCGCCATTCGTTCCTCACCTCCCACTCAGAGTGGTCTGTGCTCATGGTAGCCGTAAGCAGACACCCAGCTCAAGACACGAGAAAGCTGAGCTTTGATTTGCAGCGTTTTGCAATTTAAGTTTCCTTTGGGGTGTTCAACTTGAAATGTCTTAAAAGGAGTGACTTTTTTTTAGAGACTGAGTGTTAAACTTATCCCTTATTCAAGTGTTTAGAAGATTATATTTTAGTCAATTATAGTAAGCTACTTGTTTATCATGTTCAGCTGTGTGCCTGCTTTCCAAGACTCAGTACTGTATTATGCCCTCTCTTTTTTCCTTTTTCCATTCCTCCTTCTACCACTTTAAATGGAATAAAAAAGAAAAAAGAAAAGACAAAGAAAACAAAACTGGTTGGTCAGCACTTCTTGCTGGCTCAGCATCTCTGATGTTCTAAATTTCTTGGCAGAACTGCTTGGAAATTAACCAGAAAAACAGAAAAGTTTTTATCAGAAACTGCAAGAGCACATAGCCTTTGATGCCATCTAAGAGGATGTAGGCAGAGAGCCAGCAACTCAGACTTTGTTACCTTATCCAGGGTGCTCCTGCAGAGCTCAGACTCTACAGTACATACCAACTCTGAACTACTGAGCCTGGCAACCCAACAAGGGAGGCCCAGAGCTGTTGTGACTTTGTTTTTCCCCACAGTCAGGAAATCCGTGAGCTCCAACCCAAGCAGCACTCTCTCATGTTAAGTAACTGGCCACAAACACACTTGATTGGCAGTCCTGAGCTCTCAGCACAGCCTAGGGAGCTGGACTAATTCCCCAGCTCACACAGTTTCCATCCCAAAGCCAGCCAGCTCTTTTCTAGCTCTGACTTTCAGATAGAAACCCTTAACTACTTTCTCAGATTCAGTCTGCAAGGGAAATTTTTGAAATCTATGTCTGGCATGGGGTTTGTTAAGTGAGCAACCTCAACTTAACATAAAGGTCTTCAAATTGAACCAGTTAAATGTTTTCATACCAAATTGATTTCCTATTCTGTTCTACAGCTATGAATCTGTATATAAAGCAGTAGTTTTGTTTCTGTCACTGAACTTTCCCTCTTGCTCTGGAGTGTCTCCAAAATACTCCATCTTCCAGTAAGTTTTAATTTTTCCCTCCTCCTTTCTCTTCCTGTAGATTTACACTCCACATTCTACAGAAACATACAAGAGGCCTGAATTCATGTTATTGTCCATAACAAGATGAGCTAACATGGACAATGGCAAAGCAAAATATTTTGATATTTGGTTGTCTAGAGAAAAGACTTAGCCACAGAACTGCTGAGTTAGATGCACATATTAAAAAACAAAACAAAACTGAAAACGTGTTTACCCCTTAGTATTTCTAGGGATTTTTACTACATGTTGTAGAATTTAAAGAAAACAGCTTCCTCAGGAATTGAAACAATTTTAAGGCTCCCTAGGCTTTGCTGAGAGCTGAGGACTGCCATGATTTTCAAACATTCATCTACCTTTTGACCTTGCAGGATTCAGTCTCATAGGTAAGCAATTACAGAAACAGCTTATTCCTTTGATACTTCCATACTTTCTAGATATGCCTACAATGCAAAAACAAAAACAACCCCCCCCAAAAAACAAACAAACAAACAAACAAAAAAAAACCGACCAAACAAAGTTTTTGTGGTAACATGCAAACATCCAGCACTGTTTCTGTATTTTGCAGTTTTTATTTCTATTTTACACTAAAAACCAAGACCGTGATAGCATTAAATGTAGAGAGAGCCACTTATCCCAAATTTGAAAGATATAGCTGCCACTTGTAAAAGTTAAAGGCTGCAACAGTATCACTCCTCCCCTGATTTTGAAGCTGACAGATCTGATGACTTTCACAAATGCAAGGGGAAAAAAGCCTAAAAGTGACATTTGCTGGAAGCAGATGATAACTCTTAGCAGCACATATTTTTAGGTAAAAGAGGAAAAAAAAAAAAAAAAGATTACAAGGCTTGTCTTGTAATCTCATGCTCATTTAGAATCAGAGTGAATCCTATATAGGAGCTTTACCAAGGCAAATACAGGTTTCTGGAATCACATCTCCCTCAACAGGTACAAAGTGTTCACCTGGTCCCATACACCTTTGTGTTCTGAAAAGAGGTGCTCACATTACATGAGTCCTGAAAGGGCAAACGTTCATCTCATTTTACCTACTTTTTCACTCAGGAAATTACTTCTCTTTTGGCAATTGGCAGCACCAGACAGATATGGATGACTAATGATGAAGGTCATTTGCTGAGCATTCTTCCTTTCTGAAAGAGATGCTCATTTCTTGTGTCTGTCATGTACCAAATTAGGAAAGTTGGCACAGCAGGCAGAATCTCAAGACTTATAGTGTTTTTGTTTGTTTGTTTGTTTGTTTTCAATTATTGTTTTTCCCAAGTATTCTTTACATTTTCAATTATGAACTAAAATACAATTATAAGCAGGTTTTGACCAATGTCAAATAAGAGGAACGCCTTCTCATACACCTTAGTGAATTATACTTTTCTTGCCAAGAAGCAGGGAGAGCTTTGTACAGGATTTAAAGATCATTGCGAAAAGTCTACTGCAATTTCTGTAACTGTAGGTCCACACACAATTGCACCTATATTTAAGTGAACTTTTTAAAAATCATTCTAAATACCTCAGGGAAATATTGATTTGTCTACAGTCAAATGAGCAAGTATGCAAGATCTTCATACAGGTACTTCCAAGTTGGAATATTGCTGTCAAAATGTCACACTGCAACTTTTGTAAGATAACACTATTTTTACACCCTGTATTTTTACACACAGAGACTGAAGGAAAAAAAATAATAAGAAGATTTAACCATTCTACTTAAATATAAAGTTAATTTTCTTGAATTGTATGCTCTTCACAAATGCTTAATAGGAAGATTTTGCTGCAAATAGTAAAGAACGCAATACACAAAGGAGCAGAACTTTTTTCCCCCTAAATACAAAATACTTCCTGTTCCAATCATGCAAGAATTCTATGCTCTTTGTTACAATGATTATTTTTTTTAATGAAAAGTGCTCTGACTGAGATATGTTCTCAAGTAGTCCATTGCAGTTGCTAGATACACTGTCTCTAACATAAAAATGTTCCCTACACAAAGTGCAAGATTGACAAAACACTTCAATACTCCAGGTTGGTATAGAGGCTGAACTGGGGTTCGCCCAAGCAGAGGAGTGCGGAGAAGCCTTGTTACACACACCTGCAATGTTACTGGCACCTACATTTACTCAGCATCCTGGTGATTCCATTTTCCCTGACTTCTGTACAGCTTCGTAGTTCCCCTTCGTAGTTCTCCTTGCACAGAAATACACCTGGCACTGCACGGCTGTGTGCAGATAGTTTTTACATGGCTGTGACCCCTACCATGAGTAGAGCTACAATTGGAGGCTCTTCTCTGCCTCATCCAATGCAGAGACAAAAAAAAATAAATCAGATTAAATGTTTTCAATCAGAGAGCAAACCTATTTCACTGTTATGATGAAAGCAATCTGTTTTGTTACTTGTTTCAGTAGACTAATAATATATTATTTTCTTACGAGTAAAAGTACAACAGAAAGAACCCGCAAATTCATTTAGTCTCAAGTTATAGCTATGCTGTTCTTTCCTGAGAATGGATTGCAGCTCTGTAAGCTAACCCTTAGGCACAAAAAAATGATCACAGAACTCTATTTTCCATGGCTTGTACTTCTGCAGATCCATTCAGGTAGTAACATATTATCCCACATGAAGAAGATTAAAGATTAATAATACACCTAAGAAGAAAGTACATTTCCAAATAAAGGTTGTCATGATTTACCAGTAACCATTTGTTGAGAAGGACACTCATCCTTTATTACCGTGAAAGGAAGTCGCTTTTGAGCTTGTGTAATACCTTTCAATTTCCCAGTTACTGGCATAAAATCACTAAACACAAAAAGTAGAAGTAAACTTCCCAACCACTAGATAAAAAAGTGATTAAGGTTACCTTTTCTTTTTTCTTTTTATTTTGTTTTTGTTTTTCATACTGTCCTGCTCGGGTTCATTCTAAAAATTCATAATTTACTTTATAAATAGTAGTAAGGAATATCTACTCCATAGAGTACATTTACCATTTTCTATAAATACACTATTACAACGTAATGTCAGTAACATTCCTGAGATGAACTTCAGAGTTGAAAAAAAAAAATCTTGACATTTCAAAAATGCTATTTTATTTTTCTGCATTTTGAATGATCTAACATGCTAGAAAAAAAAGTCAATAGATGACCATAGGCTTACTCTCCAGGGTTGGCATTTCAACCAGAGAGAAAGAAGGAAAGAAAATTGTATATTTTGAGGTGTCCCAATTTGCTTTGACTCCATTCCTGTTTAAATACAGTAAATGTGTATGGAACATTTTGACTTCAACTTGTATTTTAAGTATATTTTCCACTTTAATTATTTGTAGGATTTCACAAATCCTGAGAAGTCATTCTGGAATTAACAATTAGATCTAGCTTGCCTTGTGCTTTTTGCTTTGCTGAACTGACAGTTTTCTAACCAGCTCTGCAGAGTAGCTGGAGGTCTCAGAGAAGAGAATATAGACAAAGAAAAACAGAAGTAAAATAAGTAAAATGAGTGAAAAAGGTGAAAGAGATATAGGTGTAGTCATAAGAATACTGGAAGAAAATAAGTTATTCAATCAAATCAGGTGACCACCAATGTCATTTCACTTTACTGTAGGGGCCAGACAGCACTTCCTGATGCCCTAACTGAATCTGAAGTCTGTAGTAAAGCTTCCTCTTTGGTGGAAGTGATAAGTTCTTACTTGCTGTACTGATGTGCAAGTTTGAAGGAAGCAATGTGGTGCATATTTTGATGATGTGGGGACTGGAATATTTGAATGCCATGAACCGCAGCAGTTAGGTTCAGTTTCAGCTAGATACTAGCTGTCACTAAAAAGCAAGGTGAGAACACAATTCAGTGCTGTTGAGACACAATGAGATTGACGCTGAGAATGTTAGAACAGCTGCAGTAATTTAGCTGTAGAATTTACATCTAGATTTAAGGGGTCAAAGTACCTTTTTTTCTCTGAAAAAGGCAGAAAAGAATCTCAAAGGGAAAAATAATTTATTTTCAGAAACCCTTAACAAATTTAGATGCGAAAGATATGACACTGCTCCTGATATTCATACTTTCACTCTTTAAGGTAACCTGCTACAACACTGTATTGGTTTCAGCTCCTGCCCATTTCCGGTGGGATTGAAATCACTCCCTTACTGCCCAAGGACAGCATGCTGCCTGCGTAACGTGAGCAGCATGCTACTAAACTGATTTAATTCTTTCCTGTTTTCACCATCTCATTGTGTGTAAGTACCTAAATATTTACTGTAGTCAGAGTTAATATTCACATGTTCCATATTTGAGCAAAGTACTTATACTCACACTTCCTTTCTTTGGTTTAAATATCAGTTATTGGCGGTGTCCACTAGGATGCCTGAGCTGTGCCACCAAGACCGCCTTCAGAGGCAGAGACCAATAAGCCACCTCCAGCTCTCACTGAAGTTCACTGGCCCGTGCTCAGAACCAAATATTCAATTCATATTTACAATGCCACTATTCACAGCACCCGTGTATCATACATAATGTTTTTTTTGTTTGTTTGTTTGTTTTTCAAAAAAGCTGCCACAGTAAATCCATACCAAAGTATTTTGATTTAAAAAAAAAAAATCATTTTTGCCATACCAACTTTTACCTATCCTTTTAATGTCCCACCTACTTTCAAGCTTCAGTATCACTGCTTATATTAAGACAGGATCTATCACCTGAAGCATAGATGCTTCTTTCATTTTGTTTGCAAAAAAAAAAAAAAAAAATAGTTCAAAAACTTATAGTGGATCATAACAGAACTTTGGAGAACAGCATTTTATGAAACCGCTAACTAATTCTTAATAGCAAATGTGTTTAGAAAATATTTCCTTTAGTTGTCCTCAATATATACTAGTAATTCATTTTAATGATCCTCTCTTTAACACCAATGACAGCTGACTTATTAGAGTGGAGACAAAATACATGTTCAGCACATGGTTCATTCAATACGCTGTCAAAGCAAAGTGTAAAGATCTTCACATGTCGGCATTACTAGGGCATCTACACAGCTCTTCCAGGGAAAACGTTTGTGGCCTATATTTTACAGTCTGCAGTTAGATTTTATTAATAGCTTCACTGATTTGACTTATGCGATCACTACAGGAACAGTGGAAAGACAGAATTACAACAAGAGAAACTACACATGTAAGAAAAATTGTGGATGCCACTCAGAGTCCAGGTCTCTGAAACTTTTTTGACCTTATTTACTAAACATCTATCTAGCTGTGTTATCATCATTATACTGTATCAGCAACTTGAATTTATCTCTGTCAGATTTTAAATAGCATCTGGAATGCAATTATATATCTCATATGTTACCAGCAAGAAGGGAATTAGTTTGATATTCTGAAGTTACCCTTTGGGATATTACAAGGACAGGGTGCTACAAGAGAGGAAATAAAAAGAATACCTCATTAGTTTTAATCTAAACCACAAGTTCAATAAATTAATATGGTTCCTCATTAATACATAATCATACAATATCAACAACTGCATATTGTGTAGCCCCAACATTAGATAAAGTGTTTATCAAAAAAAAATATTTTGATCTTGTTTATGCCACTGAATTTCATTCTATAAACAAAGCCATGGGAAGGAAAACAACCTATTTACCCAGCTTCAGGAAACTTCATGGATTATCAGACTCCCAGAAATCTTTAAGAAAAATGAAAGTGCATCAACTGAAATCAATGTTTCTAAAATCCAACATATAATAAATAACTTGGTATTTATAGCATGTATTGGATGCTTTTTTCCTCCCTAACTCCTTTAGACAATTACACAAAGTCTTTCTATGATATTGATCAATAATACAATGTCATCCTGGCTGCTCTAGTTACATTCTAGGCACCCAAGGACAGAACTGAGCAGATTAAGAAAATCTTCAGGTGAACACAAAAAAGCAACAAACACAACTATGGATCTAAAGAGGGGTCAGTGGAATGGCGTATGACAATGATGCATGCAATGATTAGTTAATGAGACTAGTTAATAACAAGACTATATAACTCTGAATACCAGCTGAATAATGGCTGATAAAGTCATATCACAAAACAGCTTGTGTCATCGAAAAGCAACAACAATAAAGCAATAAAAGCTTTTGGCCTTTTGGCTATAGTACCAATAGAATCTTAACTGTTTTCATTACTGGTGGTGGTTTTGCAGGAATTTTAAGGAGGAGGAAAATTAAAACCTAACATGATCTTAACAAGAAGCTTTGGTGACATATTTCACTATAGCGTATACTAAACCTCAGCCAAACAATTCTGAAATTACTTTTGTTAATAATTAGTGCTGCATGGTTCACAAACACAAGAGACCCAAAGGCAGTGACCTAAATGTCTGGTAGTCTAGAAGTTCCATGTAGAATAATATACCCAACTTCCTTCTGACAGATAAGCATGACTATAGTACTTAAGATATCCCCTATAATATTGATAAAATCCACTTTCTATCCTTAATTTCCATCCTTATTTTCCATCTTTAATTACATAATAAAATAAAAGTACACATCTGCTAGTAACATAGAATATGTATCATATCAAAAGGAGTAGGTTTTGCTCTGTGAATCTTCAGTAGCCCAACTGTCAAACCCTGAAAAGTACCTTTCAGCAGTGTGATTAGCCGTCTACCTTCACTGGTATCCTGGAAGTGAGAAAAAGGAATTTCCCTGCTACACACTGTAGTGCCTTTGAGGGAATTGCGGCTGCAGAAGCCTTGGAGAACTCAAGAGGAATGACATCTCTGTGAGGTGCAGGAGTAGTTAAACAGTTGTATTAACAATACTAAGCTGACAAACCTATACTAACAATTGCATCTTGTAATATATCATTATCTGTTCAGAGAAGAGCCCCGCTCCCACATAAAACAACTTAATGACTTAGAAAACACCTACTGTTCAGTCAAGTTACATGAATTCCCCTTGTGGTAAAGAAGCAATGCTTTTGGCCACTTGTGCTGAATGCAGTGCTAGGTGCTTTGTAAAGTTTATAAAGCATCTCTGCCCTTTCTTATCCCTCACTCTAATTAATCTCAAAGGGGTTTTGTAAAAACACTAAGAATAGTAACAGTAAGATAGCCCATAGCATTCAACAGTCAGACATTTCTAAACCGGTATGAGTTACTTCTACAGGCGCTGCAATTTCCAAAGTTTCAATCACATTAAGAAACTATTAATGCAAAAGGATGATATTAAGATGTCACAGCACAGTAATGAAGTCTCTTTGAAAGCACAGGGTAGTTGTAAGTAATGAGGTGGGGAGAACATTTTTTTTTTTTTTTTTTTTCCAGTCTGCTTTCAAACAAGGCTTCCATAGTACAAATGCAGAGACAGTCATTTGGAAAACTGATTATCAGATGTCAACAAGCACTACAGACATGCATACTGTCTGGGAAAATATTTTTTCTTATGTACTCTTACACAAAAAACCTGGTTAGATAGATAATTAAGGGATAAATGTGTTTTTGTTCATGTCACTTTCTGTTTGGTTTTGAAATGCAGCATTTTCAGAGGAGAATTGGATTTCATTTTCTGTGTTGAAGTAATTTTCAGGGGAAATTTAACTGGAAGACACCAAAAGCTTTATTTTTGTAAATAGTTATTTTCAGATCTCTTTTGTTAGGCCTCACACTTTTTTTTCTGGATATTATAATTCTTTGTTGAAATCTTCAGAGGATGAAGGCCAGAATAATATGTCTGTCCAAGCACTATTTTGAACCTCTTACTAGAGAGCCTGTGACTGACTGTATACAGGTCTGTATTAAAAGCTCACAAAGGTTCCTGTATCAATATCAGCCTATTTATTGCCAGGTCATGTCCATTGACGTTTCTCAAGTTGATTCAACACATCAAATGATTGTTTCTGTTTTGCTTTTGGTGGTGTTTAAAACTTCCTTTGGAAAAAAAAAAAAAAAAAAAAAAAAGCTATTGGAAAGGGGATATGTCAGACTGCTATCCTTAGTCGTACTGCTCCGTGACTGCAGGAAAGAGAAAGATGAGACTTATACAGGTGTGAACCTCAGGAACGGACAGGCAAAATTGCAGATTAGGAAGATACAGAATAATTTGGTTTTGGATTTTTCTCTGCCTTTTCTTCTCCCACTAAATCAGTTTTGTTCATCTTAATTCTAGATCTTGCAAAAGCTGATTTTTATGAACATTCAAGAAGCTTATGCAAGCAATTATACACAACTTTCAGAAATAAAGATGGATGGGCACATAACTGCAGTTTTTTAACTGACAATTTCCTTTTTTTTTTTTTTTTTTATTTTTTTTTTTTTTAAACAATTTCTTATAATGGTTGTCATTAAAGCCATTAAGTCATTTCATGAGAATTCTTACTACCACAGCTAGGGGAAGAGCTAGTTCAGTAATCACTTTTCATTATTTACATCGTAGGCTGCACAACATCAATACATGAACACAAATACATAAATTTGTGTTTACACAAAAAGAAATTAAATTTCCTTCCAGCCGTTTTAGAGCTCATTATTCAATTAAATGTATTATCTTTTCATAGAAATCACTGTTAAGAAATTTTTTTTTGCAGCATTTTTGTTAGTTCAGAACAGATGTTGGGTCACATGAGCTCAACCCAGCAAAACAAAATCATATCTGCAGTACTAATGGAAAAAAAACAAAACAAAACAAAACAAAACAAAAAAAAACACTAAAAAGTTGCTGCAAAAAGACCTGAAACACTGAGAATATAACTTGATGAATTGCATAAGAACTCGTTTTACAGTTTCCTCATCCTCCAGTTTGAGGGAGAATGTTGTATAGAAGCAAAAACATCTGCAAAGATAAATACAGAGAAGGACTCTCACAAGCTTGTAAATCACAGTATCTCAGGGGAAAGAGAAAAACAATTTACAATGCAATTCTCCTCTGCCTTAATCTAAATTATAGCAGTGGATGAAACTGAAGTTTATTTTAACAGCATAGAGGTTCAGTTGTTGCTATAATAAAGGCTAATTCATATTTTTTATTCCTGATAATGGTTTGTTACAACTTCAGATATCTGTGGGGGCTAAAAATAGGTATCACGTATTACCTGAAACAGAAGGCAATACCTACCGACAAAGGTGTGCAAAGTCTGTTTCAAACAACGGAACAATAAATCTTCCAGTAAGTTTAAATAAAAGGTCCAATCATGCACTGCTCAAGCCCTATTTAAAAACATATGACATGATTTTGATTTCATTTTCAACTGCCGAATTGCCTGTTTCAGTCAGTGACAAAACACTTTAGTCAGCTGGCAAATATTTAGGTAGCACACACTATTTACTTACATTCATAACTGTACTGTAGCCCTTTGGAATGCAACATTTATATATCATACACTTATATAAATAGAAATTGCAAAATACTGCAAGATGTCTTTGAGCTTTTGATTTACTTTAAAAGTACTTTACTCCACCAACTCTAAGCAGCTTTGCCAGTTCTGACTAGCAGATTTCACGGCACCCACTCAATAGCTGAGCAGCAATTTGTTTTTCTTCTGTGAAACCAAAATGATGAGCTTCAAAACCTAAAACAGGAAATACCTTGGAAGTTCAGGATACATCTTCTCTGTCCTTTAATTAATGTGGAATTTCAGCTGATCAGAAAAGTAAAGCTCAGGAGGAATGTTAGATTTTCTGTTGAAATGCCAGCCTTCAAGTCTCTGTGCTGATATTTGCTGGTTGTGACAAGTCTACTAAAATAATAATGCTTTGTTTTCACTGGTTACAGGGCAACTATATATTTTTAAAACAAAGGAAAAATACTAGTTAATTAAAACTCCATCTGTCCACACCCAAACTGCATTTTTATCACTATGTTCAAAGCCCGCTTCCTTTTTTGCATCATTTTTGTCTGCGCAGAACCCAGGTCTCCTCTGGCTCAGGTTTGTGGTCACAATAAGAAAATCTCCCTATTCCAGATCTTTACAATGAGACAACGATCCCCCTCCCGTGCTTCATATCACAATTCTGTTGTGCTATACAGAGCTCTCAGTATTTAATCTCTTTCAATTATCCTGTCAGAATCCAACTTTATTAGGTCTTATGATTGTATTAGTATCATGTTTAAATTAGCATCTGCTCCTAGTTACCCCAGACTGTAACTACTGAAGTGATGATAATCTTTTTGTTTTATGAGAAGAAAGCATGGCTGGCTGGGCTGTTTTGCCATTACAGATCTTTACTACTTCACGTATTGTCAATGGGCAACACAAAACAAAACTGAACTGATCAAGATGCACTGATGTTGTAAATACATGCTTATCTGTCCTGACAGCCTAATTACTCTAAGAGATAAAAAACAATCACATACAAATACAAATTTACAAGCTCTGTCAGAGAAGCTCTAAACCTAAAACCAGTCCTAAGTCCTTGTGTTTGAGATAAGCACATCTATACTGAAAGAAAAATGCAACTTCTGTTTGGATATTTATCCCATCTTACCTTTGCGTTATCAAGGAAGGAAATGGTTAAACAACTTCTCGAACCAGGGCCCGAAAACTGTATTTTCATACCTTTTTCAGCATAGCATTAGATTTATTAAGTAGGAGCCTGAATCCTTGGCAAGGATTCTGACCTTTACAGATCTTTTTTTTTTTTTCCTCATCTTATACCAACAATATTATCAAATAGTGCCATTTAAGGAGTTGCTAGGGAAGCGACAGGAACATTTAATTTCCAGACTGATGCCATTTATTTGCTTAGAACTGAAATTGTGTCGTCTATGGGACGGCAACAATTCTTTTATCTCAAAGCTGTATATTTGTAGGTTAAGCTGCACATTGCTTCATTTAGCCAGCTTTCATGTTACTGATGGCAAGTTTTCTACTGCAATGCTCTTCCCTTTCCCTACCTTAAAAGGCATTCAATGCTTCTGATCTCTTTTCAGACTACCAGAAAAGCTAGAGACTTCAGAGACTAAAAATCCTGGAGTTTCTTGTAATCACATGATTTTCTAAGACTGAGGACATGAGCAAAGAACTAAGGATGTTACACCAGTGAAACTAAATAGGCATAAAAAGGAGTTAAAAAGTTGTGAAGTCTCTGCCCCATATGCAGCTTTCACCACTATCGGGATTTATTTACCATGAAACAATAACAGGTGTTTCAAGATTTGGACAACCCCAGTGCAATACAATTCACACAGAGTTATACTGAGCATTTAGAGAGAACTGCACTAGAAGTCTCCTTTCCTCATCAATAATGTATTCAGAGTTATTAATACAAGAGTTGCATCCTAAATGGCTGATCAGGAAAAAAAACTACATTGAGATTTGTCTTGACATTCCTTTGTACTTTCATTTTAAATAGCCAAGTAGACCCAGAGTTAAGCATTTTGCCACAGTTCCATTGATCTAACCTAATAGTAGACTGCAAAAAATTGCTAGGACCATAGAACAGTTACTGATACTACATAATATGAATATATTTAATATGCTTTTCTATTACATAAACCTGACATTTGGAAAAAAAGATATAGGTATGAGTTTTATAATAAGACAATTGTGGCCAATGGATTTGACAAGGAACTATTGACAAGGAACAAGTACAGTAAGCTCCAAATTGGTGTTTGAGAGTCATACCCAAGTTAGCTCAAAGGATATTACTGAAAGGCTAGAACTTCTGTTAATTACGTTTTATCTTACTTAATAATAATAATAAAATAACACACTGTGGCAAATTTAACAGGAACCTACTCTGCTACCACAGAGTAATTTCTGAATTTAATGAAGTTCTGTATTAGCATTCCAAGGCTTCAACGCAATAATTTGCTGATTCCCTTCAGAAGCAATTGATTGGAGAGGAGAGGATCTAGTATTATCCTCTGCAAAAGCCTCTTCAGTTTAATTTCAAAGAGTGATTAGGTTTCTGGGAAGATAACTTTTAAAGTTTTTGTTGTTGTTGTTGTTTGAAAAGTCATGGCAATCAGGGGATGTTCTTGAGGATTGGAAGGATTCAAATGATATGGTCTTCAAGAAGGGCAACATGGGAACTACAGACCAGTACAAATGTGAAGTCCAGTACTTTGGGAAGAATAACTCCATGCACCGGCATATCGAGGGTGATCAATTTTGCATACAAGGCTACAAACTGGGGGTCCTTGTTGACCACGAGCTGAAAATTAGCCAGCGATGCACCCTTGTGGCAAAGAAGGCTGACAGCACCTTGGGCTGCATTAGGAGGAGCACTGCCAGCAGGTTGATGGCCGTGGCTCTTTGCTCAGCCTTAGTGAGACATCTGATGTGCAGTGCCCCAGTACACAGATAGACTGGAGTCCAGTGAAGGGTCAAGAAAACGATTAAGAGACTGGAACATCTGACATATGAAGAAAGGATGTGATTTTTTAGGCTGGAGAAGAAGGTTTGGGCAGAGATCTTATCAATGAGCTTAACACCAGAGGGGAGGTAATAAAGAAGGTGGAACTAGTCTGGTCTCCCAATGAAAGGGCAAGTCAATGGGCACAGCTGGAAGAAAAAAAAAAAAAAAAAAAAAAAAACAGAAAAAAAAAAAAGTAATTCCATTTGATCCTAGGTCATCCAGAGAGGCTGAGTCTCCATCCTTGCACGTCTTCCAAACCTGCCTGAACACAGCCCTGAGCAATTTTCTCTAGCTGACCCTGCTTTGAGGTTCAAGGGGGTAGAACTAGATGATCTCCAGAGACCACTTTCAACCTCACTGATTCTGTGGCCAACCCCAATTGCTTTTCGTCTGGCTGCTTTGGTGGAGAGCCATCTTTCAATGGTTTGTACGTGTTTATAGTTATGAACCTGATGAAAATATTCCCCAGACTAAATGTTTCCCACCTCAGGTGTTATAAGTTGTCTATATTGTACATGCAGACTTGCAATGATTTCCGTACCACTTTACCGTGAACTTTCTCCACTTACTAATTTTCCTCTTAATCTTAGTAATGGTTCAAATGGTGAGCAGTGCATAACATAAAAGAAACGGTTAAATCACACTGACTGGAGCACACTGTAATAACAGCAAAGAGGCTTGACAAGTTTTCAGTTAAATAGACACAGGCTGCCTACAGGCATCTCATTCCTCTGGGCTTGCTATGACATCACTTGCAATTGCTCCATATTAATAACACACCTTCCTTGTGGCCTAATTTCTCTCCTAGCAGACTGACAAATTAAGAATATATAGAAATATTAAAAGCAGATCTACTTCTAACAGTCCCCAGCAGCAATGATTATGACTAGATCACCTGAAGGGACCTTAAAACAGGATGATAGGCAGCACAGAGTTCAGGTTCCACAACACCTCCTAAGAAGGCAAGCTTAATTGCACCCTGGCCCATCACTGTCAGTGGATAAAACTTGTAGCCATAGTAAATATATCCAAGCATTGAATGTGACTGGAAGCTGACAGCACGTTTTACTGAAGTGAAATGGATTCACAAGCTTCAGAAAGCCTTAGAGACTATGAAAGGGTCACAAAATAATCTTCTGTTACTGCAAAAAGGCCTGAGATGAACATGAACAGCATTTTTTTATTATTATTACTAAAAAAAAAGAAAAGCAAACTCAGGTAGCCCTCGAGAACCTGCATATTATGACTGCTCTTTGTGGTACACTTTAATGAGATCTTTGATTTGTTCTGGCACCCATGGCTGCAGCAAGAAAAACAGAAATCCAGGGACAGACACAGTGCACTTTCATTAATTGAGAACAGTAATTGGTAATCACCATAGTATGATCACTGAAGTCTAGAATATATCTACATTTGCACATCTATATGCTGACTTGCCTCCAGATAATTAGGTAAGGGTTTCCCCTCTGTAGGTTAGATATTTTGAGGTGTCCTCCAATTTTCTTGAAAAACAAAATAAGCAAATAATCTATCCCATATCTTGCAATTAGAAGCTGTACTCTGACATAGCAGCTTTTGGGAAGAGGCTTTTGTCAGCCCTTGAGAAATACTGGATACCTCAAGAATGAAGAGACAAAAGATTAGTATTTGTAAATCTTCCCTGAAACAAGGTATTGTACAATTCATACAGCTAAGCAGAAGTTGAAAGATGGAATCTGATCCCCACCCAATAAATCAAAGCTCACAGACCTATTGCTTTCAGAATGTAAATGCAACTCCGATAATATTCAACCCCTCTCCCCCTTTTTTTTGTCTCCTATTGAAATGTGTAACATTAAATGAAAACTTACAGCAACTTTAAGAGAGAATTCAGTGCTGAAAAGAGAAAATGATGGCTTCAATTAAATGTTTTTGTTGTTGTTGTTGTTTTTCAACAGATCCAAGATTTTATCTGATTTCCACACACATTAAGTTCTAGTCACGAGATTCAAAACCATGTTCTTTAAGATATGCAGAAACAGAATTTTTAAGACAAAGGGAAACAGTTCATTAGCAAACAGACTTGAATCATACCTCCAAAACAATCCCTTTTAAAACTTGGAATGAAGGAACAATCAGTCTATCAGTATTGGCACACGGGGTTTTCTACCTTTCAAATGACATTTTGAAAATGAGCCTAAAAATCACTGAAGTTTTTTCCTAAGTGCACAAAGAGCAGTTGAACACTTGCCTCTGACTTTCCTGTTAGCAAACTGGTTCTGAAAATCCAGCAGGGACTACATGACCTTGATGATCACTTCCAGTCATTAGCAGAACAGAAGGTGGCTGCAAAGCAGCTAACATAGTTTACACTTCACCTGCTTTAACTTTAGCAGGTGGCAGACAGGCTGGCTAGCAAAAGGAAGGAACTTGGAAATTGTCATCTTGTAGAAAACACAGCTGTGATGGAGCACTCTGTTACCAACAATGGACAAAGCCAATACGTATTAGCTGTAGCTCACTGTTGCTCCTCCATCCCATACAATGAGAAAAGAAAAACAAGGCTCATTGCGTATACCAAAAGGTGACCAAACTTAAGCATCTCCTTTTGCTAACAGCCATTCCTGAGCTTATATCTGAATTTTGTCATTTGTTACAACAAGTATTATTCCATTTAATAAAATAAATGGAACACTAAGTATCACAACATCTCTACATATTGCAAATGTATTTGAGATAGACACTAGCAATCAGAACTGAAATCATATATACAAGCAAATATACTCGACAATTTTAAAATATTCAGTATTTTGCATTTAAGTACAGCTGCATTGCATTAGGAATAATAATGCAGTACAGTTCTGGGGAGGAATTTCTGCAAACTGTTCCTTAACTGATTTTGAGATGGCTTTTGAAGTCATAACACAATCTATTTGACAGTGTGATTAAATGGAGAAGTCAGTATATTGTCACAAATCAGCTCTGCCAGGACACACTCTTACTCTACTGATAAAGACAACCAAATACTCTCTGGTACAGTATTTGAGGAAGAAAAGCACACATTTATTAGCTACAACACTATATGATACATAAATCATAACACTGCACAAAAAAAAGACTGTCCACTTTGTCATCATACCATACCAGGTTAAGGCAGACCAACTCAGTCAATAGCAGTGCTGGAAAGTTATAAGCCTATAATTATTTTTTTTGTTCCTTACTATAAATCTGTGAATGATAAAGTACTGCAATTTTATGAAATTGCCTCCTGTCCTCTGGAACCAAGAAATTAAGAGAAACACAGACCAAGGCAAATAAAAATATATATTTATGAGTCATAAGTCAAAGATGCAAAATATCTACCAGCACCGCAACCTTTTTCTTCTAACTTCTCCAGTCTTAACCAGTTCCAATAGCCATTTAATATGATTATAAAATCAACAGTATTTACCCAAGCTATCTTATGAATAAAACTATGTTGTATAGTATTTCTTGTATGCTTTATCTTCCCAGGCCAAAAAAGGCATCACATATCACTTATATTATTCTCCTGAGTCCCCTTAGACTGTCTTCACTGATATAAAACAAATGAAAACAAAGCTACATCAAAATCTATACTCAATCCACTGAAGTAATAGAAAGGCTTTGCATTCTTTTGGAGGTTTTTTTTTCATTACACCTACTGTTAGGGACAGTATATCATATAAATTTATGGGTACATTACTTATAATAATTTTATTTTGTATTATTTTCTCTGCAGGAACAGTATTATAAGCTGTTCCAGTCATCTGAGTGCATTAAAAGTGTTATGCTTTCACAGCACATCTTATTTTTCTATTAATCATTTTTTAGCAAGGTAACCACAGGTTCTTTTTTATCAGAATATTAACATTTAACGTGTGTTTGGACTCCTGACCTGCATATTTGTTTTAACATGAGATTATGACAGTATTTGTGAAGAACTCCACTCTGATGTCAGTGGGGAGTGCTTAAACATGAGTGAGGTAATGTGATTTCAGTCATAGCTTTGCCTAAGTTTACTTTTTGTGCAAGACATTCATCAAGAGTCTCATAATAGTTGTTTCTTGTTCATGATTGCTCTCAACAAATTGTTTTCTTAAGCTGAAAGCAAAACTTCTCCATCGATACTATGGATATGCAAGCATCACCCCTTCCAGGCTAGACATCAATGATAGCATCCTGGAAATTTTCTTTAATTTATTTCAGTCCAAATGAACCAACAGCAAAGACGTACTGTTTACAGACTTCAAACTAGCTTCTTCTGCCTGAAGTGAATAGTTACATGCCACAGTTTCAGCTGGCAGATCTGAGTTGTTAGCAGTCTTTCTACAGGGGAGTAGTTGGTAAAAGAGGAGCAGATCCCATTCTTTTACTAACGGTTATTGGTAGAGTACATGTGCATGCAGGGCAAGTAGATTCAGCCTACAAAATACCTACACAGAGAAATAAACTACTCTGACAAGTACATGCAGCAGCATGCAACTCCAGAGGAACAGCAGCAGTCAATGTATTCAAGATGGCAAAATATTTATAAGATGAGATATATAACATTTCTCAAACATGTCCAGGAAATCAAAGTTGACTTCTAAGCACATAGGATGGAATTGTCAAGTCTACAGATAGAGCATTTCAGTCCTTTCAGCAGAAAGCCTGGTTGTAAAAATTACAGATGGTTAAGTCTAAATTATTAAAATTCAAATGCATTTTGCAAGAATTGACTGCATTTCTTTTCCATGGGCAATCACCATTTTTGCCAATTGATTTTCAATTCAAAATGCACACATAAAGGTGATTTTTGCTGGAAACAGCCTTCATGTAAAACAGAACGTGGAGAATGCGTTCATATGTAATATAAACTTTGTGAATGTTGACTACATTATGCATAAGCTGTGCCGTAAAGTTATTTTCTTTTACTACTAGATTTTTTCTCCCTGAAATAGTATGACAGCATTACCTAAACAGAATTTCAGATAAAAAAGTCAGATTTCAAAAATAAATCAAGTCAGCCAAATGCATTTTAGCTAATACAACTGTCCAAAAGTTCCACGTACGTTGCCTGTTACAGATGTCAAGCCTTAAAAACTTTAACTTCATTAACATGAAGTTACAACTGTTTGCAAACAGACAGTAATGACAGACCTGTCAAACCAAGCTGTGACTTTTTTTTTAATGAAAATAAGCTGTTCAGCCATTGTAATACTGATTTTGCTAGACATGTACTGCATATCATAAAACATGACATCAGTAAAGTTCTGACCACGGAAAAATAGCTTAATACATCAGGGCAATTGAAAGCAATTCCATAGAATGTCAAGCAATATTTTAAGTGCAAATTTGGATCTGCATGAGAATTAAAATATGGGTGACACGCTGCTCATTTCCTATAGCCTTTTTTCTCCATGTATGCACACACTGATTTAAGTGAATATTTGGTGAAATTACTGCACCTGAACAAAAGACCCACAATGTAACAGCACCAAATGTCCTTCTAATCTGTTATATTTATAAAAGCCAAGTTTTTAAGAAGTTACCATAAAAATATAAAAGCTATCAAGTAAAGGTGGAAGATGGAAGAATATATATACTGGAAGTGTTCAAACATTCAATTCTTACTTTCTTCTATTTTATAAAGATCTTGGTGTTACAGCAGTGACTGTTTTATTAAAAAAAAAAAAAAAAAATGATATTCCTAACAGAGGTACATTTCTGGTATTTAGTAGAAGCTACTGTCCTGATTAATATTACATGAACATTTACTTTATGAGCTCAAGCTGACTGAAATAACGCCAGCGTCTGTTTTCAAGCTCAGTGTGCTTCCTTTGTCTTCCTATAAACACATTTCCTGTAATATTATCAGTGTTTGCCTTTTACAGTTTTCAGTAAAATACACTGAACTGCAATCCGGAATCCATATGGGAGCAGACCAAAGCATACAGACACGCAAAGAAAAAGATTGCCAATTGCCCTAAACAGCTGCATACAAGTAGAAGTTGGGACCTTTCAGGACAAATGCCTACCTCTCCAGTTTTCATAGCTGCTTTATGTGCACCGACACAAAGATGTACAGTGTTTGACTAGGCTTGGCTCCTTTGCACAGAAGAGACCTGGCATCCCTTCTGAGAGGTAATAGGATTGCGTACCGCAACAACTTGGTAGCCTACTTTGCTTCTGTCATTAATATTCACAGAATACTGATACCTTTCTCTTTGTCCAAATTTCATCTTTTTATCAACATCCGTAGCTTTTCCTATTCTTCAGCATTTGATGAATACCAGTAAGTATATATCATTCCTGTATTCAGATTTATTTAGTGTATTTTTCATCCTCACGTTTTGCTCTCGATGTTACTGCCAACTGTCAGCGTTTTTCTTTGCACTCTCAGGATCATCTACAACTTGTATTCTGTAACTGTCACAAAACATTTTTTTGCAATACTTCAAATGTCAATCTAACCTGTCTCATTCATGATAACTGCTTCTACTTTAGTGCTTCAGAGAGCATGAATTATTCCGACAACTCATCTATTTTGTTTAGTCCTTTTATTTCCCTGAACATTACATTGATCTGAGCAACAGCAAAATTCTGATACCTTCAGTGTTAAAAAGCATTTGGCTTCTCCTTCTTTCTCTTGTAGTCAAAATACACTTTGAACAGACATACTTCTGTAAGCAAGTCTGTTACAAGTCATCTCCATAAGCAACGTATTAATACTTCTTATATTCTGGGTAATTTCCAGCTCATAAATTCATCATTTATGAATATAGTCACCTTTAAAATTCTCAAAAAACTATCATTCAGATCTTACGGTGCATCTTTTATACAATATCTTCCTGAAGACAGGCTGTTACCAGTTAAGTGTCCTTTCTTTTCAGGCAAGAGCTCTGATTCACTTACTGCTTCAAAGCAACGGTAACCATAAGCATTGCACTAAGATAAAAAATTTTGAAGAGAGTATCACGTATGCCAGTTTTCACAGTCTAAGGGATTCCTAACTCTCATGGCTGTATCACATCCAGTTGAATCCCCATCCCCTACCATGATACTTTCATTTATAGTTAACAAAAGGTTTTTAGCACAAGCCATCATTGACCATGAAGTCACAGGTCTCTCTCCTGAGCAAGAGGCCTTATTGCATTTTACTTTAAGGAGACTTATGTTTTCTTCATTTTTAATCAGTATCACTTAAATTTGTACCAGTTACATTTTCTGCGGTCTGCTTGAACTCAAAACAATTCATTTTCCAAGTTTCCAGTACATCGTCTATTACTATGGTCACTTAAAGCAGCTGCATTTTGCTGAAGCTTACTTAACCTTCTCAACATTTGAGATTAACAGGTACTGGTTAACCCGATACCCCCATTGTGACAGTTAAGGTTACTAAGTGTGGCTGAAGATTTACCTGGTTTGAAACACTTTAGCAGCAGAAAACACTTCCAGAGCCATGCTGTCAGCCACATAGGTAAATGATTTATCCTAGTATGCCAACATCACTCAGAACTAGATAACTCAGTCTCCTAATAGAGCTGTTATATAATCTGGCTATGATAAAATCATTCAGAAGTTGCCTTTTCACCTCTTCCATTTATTTATTTTTCACAAAACAAACAGAGGTGCTCTTTAACAACTGTTTTCTTTTCAAGTTACAGGTCAATAAATGTCACTCACACTGCAACTTTTCACCTCTGACATGTTTCAGGAAATTGGTATTGTTCCATACATTCATGTTCAGAACACATGTCTACACCTAGGATGTCAGCTCTGAGTCTGAAATTATTTCCCCATTACCCTTCAGCACTAATTTCTCTTTATCAGATTAGGTTTAAATGCTTTTACAGACATATAATGCATTTTTCAATTAAAAGCATTTCACATATACAAAAAAAAAAGTTTTTCTTTTCCATATGTTTAGTCTATCTGGATAGACCAGACTAAGTTTAAAGATGTTCTCATGTTCCACTTTAAAACTTTAAAAGCAATAATACAGAGTTCCTTCCAAAACTTTCCTCTTTGGGTTGTGTGGGGGAAAGGAGGATGTTAATAAGTGCTGAGTTGACAGATTTTCTTTTCTTTTATTTATTTTTTGTAGAGAATAATCTATTTAGCATCATCTGGGATTCATCAAAGTAGTCGAGCTGATTTGTGTTTATGTTGATACCGTTGCTCTCCACCTTAGGTACTGAGAAGTGCCAGCACTTCATGCCCGATGATTTAATTCCTGGGTATCATACTGCTAAAACTGTCTTTCTTATCATCCATAAAAAATAATGAAGTATGTCTCAGTAATCACGTGTAAGAGATTATAAACACAAAAGAAAAAAAAACAAAGTATTCTCTCTCACAGTAATTAACCATCTGAAACTTGAAGGGGGCAAAAAACTATGACATCATGAAAGTAGCAATAAAGTAAGACAACTGGTTTGATATACGTTATTTAAACAAATAAAATAAAATAAAACAACAATACATAATGCATTACGTACATACCTGTCTTTAAACACTAACTGTAATGAATTGCTTGCTCCTCAGACAGCTGCAGCGATTCATGCCAGAACAGAATAGTTTTACTGTGCAATTTATATCAAGTCTCAACCTGTTGGCAAATATCTTCCATTTCTCCTTTTCTGAACCAGTGCTCTCAAAATTTGAGCACCTTCTTCATAGTTTATCCATGACTTGTGGTCATTATTATGATTTAACCATATTTTTTTTATTATTTTTTTTCTGTTCAGTTTAAAGATTTAATGCTTATCTGCATTATTGTGTAACTGAAAATAAAATGAGACTACTAGACTATTTTATGTGCCCATAAATATAAATTCATGTGACAAGGAATTTTTTCTTTGAGACTAGTAGTTTTACAATGCTAGAGGTCGGGCAGATCAGATAGATGTGGGACTCAGGGAATATACGTAAATATGTTTCAAAAAGAGTACTTACCACTAACTTCTTATTCACTCTGATCTCAATTCAAGAAGTTGTAAAATACGCATCTTCAAAGAATCCAAAGACATTCTATATATTGCAAAAAGAGATAAAGTCCCTCATAGGAATAAGGTTTAAATAATCTTTTGCTTTATCCTTAAACAGGTGAAAAGTATTTTAAAAAGATCACATGGGAAAGTACAGCTATCTTTGTACTTCTGATACCTAAGTGTTTTCTAAAGAATAATCTACAGCAATTATATGAATTGGAACTTGTATTCATTCATCTTCTCATTAACTCATTTATCACTTACATTATAGAATTAGTCTTTTTTTTTTTTTAAAAAAAAAAAAACAAAACAAAAAACAAACAAACAAACAAACAAAAAAAAAACACTGTTCCCAGAACAGGGAGAACTGAATAATTAAGGCAAGACTGGGAAATTAATACGTTCCTTATACAAAAAATTATACCATGTTCCTTAATAGCTTTTTCCCCTTAAAAATAGAAAGGAACAGAATAAAAGATTGAAAAAATGAATACAATTCCTTTATTACTTAATTTTTTATCCTGGAGATATATGAATAACTTCATTTTTACTGCACTTCTCAGGTTTAGTATTTAACTTAAGCCCCAAAATGTCATTTTGAGGTGGAAAAAACTATTTTACAAAAACACCACTCAACACTTCTATGCTGTCTGCTGCTTTTTATCTTCTTTGACCATGTTGGTTGTAATGTCATTGTTTTCATGGGCTTCGCTTTTATTTATTCCTGAAGATTTTGATTTTTCTTTTTCTACTTCAGGGAAACTAGATCACCTTTGTTTCCAAATCATGAAGTGATAATATTGGATATGGTAAACTTATTGAAGGAATATTGTCTCCTTCCATTTGTAAGCATTGAAATCCCACTTCTACAATCTGCATGCAGCAATATGGCAGCCATTTCACATTTAGAAGCTAGCAGGGCACCTGATTGGCTGTTTTATTTCACATTCTTTGACTTCTGAAAATTAGGTTTAAGCTTTTTTACCACAAACATGTCAATTTTCTGCTGCCTCTATTGGCTTCAGTTTTAGAGATGCCAAACAATGCAGGATTTGCTGACATTGATTGATGGAAATTCTGAGCACCTCTGAGAGCCAGACTATGCCTATTAATTTTTTTTCCCTTACTATACAATATTTTTATGGCTTTCATGTTTGCACAGATCATCTCTCTTCAGTTTAATGATGTATTGCCTGTACTTCTTTTGAGTGTTAGGGTACAACATAGTAATCTCATTTTCTCTTTATCAAACATCCATCTGGCTAGAGGTTTTCTACAGATTTTTCTACATTCTTACAAAATACTACTAGAGCTTCTACAGAAAATATTTTCACATTGAGGTTTATGAACAGCAGCAGTAACAAGCATGTACAAGTGGCAGTTCAATACAACATCACCCAACTAACGGTGAAAATCCCAGCTGGCTCCCAAAGCACCCACTGAGGTGCCAAGGCTGGTTCCCCTGCAGGTGGAGAACAAACACGAGCTCTCTGAAAGGCTGCTGCATCAACTCTGCCCTTCCAAAGAGCCTACATTTTTGCTACTGTACCTGCTGACCAAGGAAAATCCACTACATAATTCTTCTTTTGCATTTCTCAGGCAGCTTTGAGAGGCCAAGTATTTGCTATAATTAAAGACTGGAGAACCACTCTTTCCAGATGAAGAGAAATGTTCCCAGCTGACATTACAAAATAGGTCCAAGTCTATCCCAGTCCACAGGCTGGCTCAGGTCAAGGAGAAGGAGGAGAGGCCTCTCAAGCTGATAAATTCTTGTTTGTAATGGTGATATTTCTAGTTCATCTAAGCTGCTTCTGATAAGTACTACACCTAAAGCCACCCTGGCCTTAAGGACTTGCAATCTGAGCTGGTAAGGCGTACCCTGAGGGATCTTTCATTCCTCTTTTTTTGTTTGTAAGGAGGTAGTGGAAAAGCAACAGGTGGAAATCTGAGAGAATGAGGCAGAACAAGGAATTTAAGGAGAACAAAACAAAGGATAGAAAGGAATAGCTGAAAGAGCGTTCCTTGTTCTTCTGAGGGGACAGAAGACAACTGGGGCAATGCAGATGTGAAAAGAAACAGAAAAGAGCGGGTAGAAGCAGCAACAGATAAAAGTTCATCGAAACCACGGGAGTTTGAGTTTTGTTCTCAGGTCCTGCTCAGACTGCTCCTATACCTGCTGTGAAAGCTGCAGGGTCTGTCTAGAAGCTAACCATCTTCTGTATAGGTGTTACACACACCCTCCTCTATTATTTCCTCGGTAGAAATGCAGTAGCTAATATTGGTTTATTTCAGTCCTGAACAGCAAGCTATGCTAGTGGAAAAAGAACTTCACCTTTGAGTATTCTAAGTTTCACAAATACCTCATTATTAAGAGATGAAAGAAAGAAGTATTATCAAATGGCATAAGCACTTTTCAAGATTGGGGAATCATACAGATGAAGGGTGACATGTATTTATTGTGGCATGAAACAAGCAACTTCAAACAGGCACATTCCAATCACACCCTGGCCTGAAAGCATCAAACTGAACACGGCTGGGAAGTGAGCAAGTAACAGGCAGCATCATTTTCAGAGTATAAATCCAATTTTTCCACATGAAATAATACTGAACTAGAAATAAAATTAAGTCATGGTGGAATGAGCTCATTTGTTAAGCAATATTAGAGCTGGTGCATTTAAAGAGAATGTTTTAGTAAAAAAAAAAAAAAAAAACTGAAACAAAATTAAGGAACAAATTAAATGCATCTGAAGAATATTGTTAACATTTTGACAAGAGATGTTATAATATAAAATAATCTTGACAGACAGACCCAGATAATTTCGTGAGTCACTGTATTTTTTTTTTGAGATTGTGTTAAGATCTGTTGCACAGTATTGCTGCTATGCTGATACAATAAGGTTTATAAGTGATACAAAGATTTTAATTCTAATAATATCAATTTCACTATTTTCCACAGTATTTTCACTACTAAAACTTTCAACATATATATTATCTTTTAATGGTATATTGTTTATAGACTATAGTCTAAGATAGAAAATTACTTTCACCAGGTACTTGTTCATGTTGCACTTTAAATCCTCCTCATTAATTTGCATAAGTAGCAAAACATCCTTCACACCTACAAATACCTATATGCCCTTCTTAGATAGTGCTTTTGTACCACAACACAACAGACTGTTTCCTCCCACACCACTTTTTTTGATCACCCCTTTCCCCAAGCCCTTCTAGCAGACACTGACCACTGAATGGTGCTGAATTCTGATGCTGTTACTATATCCCTACACAGCTTCCCTAACCCAGGGCTATCCTTCCAATATCTAAATTGAAAAAAAAGAAAAAAAAAAAAAAAAAAAATGGCATTTCATACTACCCCACAAAACCTGGAAATCCAGTAGCTACCAAAAAACACCAATTTTCAATGCCAAGAAGCACCTAGAAATAGCCAAGTGCACAACTTGCCTTTGAAATTATTTTGCATGCATGAAATATTGCAATCAGATTCTCAGCTACCAAAGATGCTCTATCTCGAGTGACATGAATGTGCTGTAAATTGTCTTTTCACTGTCTTGGTTATGATGCTGTCTGCAGGCTCTGCATTATAGACAGCAGTCTCGCAGCTAACTTGCTGGCACTGAAACAACACACTTTCAGCCATGATGAGGATGACAGCTCAGTCAGAATTTTTGCAGTGTTGCTAACAGCATTGAGGACAAGATTATCAGCACATTAATTCTACAGAAACATTAGTAACCCACAGAAAAATGTTTCCTGACATATTCAGGCTCCTTTGAGAGTCAGAATGCTAGCAAGGAGACACAGAGCAGCTGCAAGAGAAAAGCTATTTCATGTAAATAACTAGGAGGATGTCAGGTAACATTAACTTAACTACTATGCTGAGTGGTTAAGTTATCGAGTGATTATTGATCATCTGTTAATCAGCAACCCAGATGAGTATCAATCAGCCAACATTCTAGCCACCCAACAATTAATAGTTATTCACATCTCTCAGCAAGTTCAAAGAACACATTGCAAGCTGCTTTGAAACATTGCTGATGTACTTCAAAAACATTTTTCCTAATATTTTACTCACTTTTAAAAACTGAATGCTAACTGAAGCCAATGAGCAGAAATTTAACATTACCCAGACAATTTCTATAAGCTATATTCCTCCATTCCATGTACAACAGTGCCCAAAGACATCTTACACCCAAAGGACTGTTGTAAATACTGTTCCTTGGAAATAGGGAGATAGCTTTGGGTCATTTGGATGCCAAATTACACTAGAAAAGAATCCATGGGCAAATGACTCCTATTCCTGCATGAACAGAGTAGTCATTGCAATACACTCTATTCGTTTTTGGATAGATAAAATCCTAAGTCCTGAGCAGACATGCTCAGTGTGGCATCAAAATCAGAGACGTACATAGGAGAGCTTCTGAATCACACTATATCTTCTGTGGTTACTTATGATTGCTCTGTTTTACTACCCAAGCACCCATTTGAAGAGCAACTTCGGTTGCTTTTGGTGCCCTCACAGTTACCATCAATCTCTAGCAATGGATCACTTTCAATTCACAAACAGAAACAAGAAATACATACTACGTAGGATGCTTTCTTTGCTTGTTACTGAAGGAAAACCCTCCATTTGTCTCATCCTGTTTATGAGTTCATAAAAATGACCGGTTCCACACTTATTTGGGATGGGAAAGCTGAGCAACTGACAAATATCAGATGTACTTTGTGTTTGTGGTACTATTTGGGTATTTTGGAGCATGTAGTGAATTACTTCATTGTGTCATTATAATGTATGGAATGATCAGTATTGGAGTGAAAAGCAACAGAGCACATACATACCAGGCAAATCATCCTGTGTTTTGAAAAATCATTCGGTAACAGAAGTGAGGCTATAAACTACAGTAAAACTATAGAGTGTCCTCTGAAGCTGAACAGGAAGCTGTACGACAGAGCACAGAGTGCAAACAGTTTAAATTATAGGACTTACTGGGTAACACAGGACATACAGATTTGCTAGGTTTGACAGATTTAGAAACAAAGTATTTGGGAAATAGTCTGGAAGCTGAGGTTGAGGGATGAAATTAGAAAAGGAAAAGGAGAGAAAAAAAGGTGCAATAAGTGATCTTCCACACAAATTTTGAAGTACTTCCTCCTTTACACTGTTTTTAGAAGGGGCAAAGATTGGAAGATTAACATCACATCAAAATGAGTAATTATACATTTTACATCTAGACAAAGTGCCTGATCTTAACAGCACTTGTGCTGATTAACTGGTATGTATAATTGAAACTGAGTGTCAGTGTTCCTCAGTCAGGTTCAATAAGGTAGGTAAGGGAAAACTGCAGGAAAATGATCTGATTAATTACAAAATCAGGTCTGATCAGAGGCAAACCTGAGTAAATTTTCAGTTCTATTTTATACTAGTTCTTATGAAAGCAAATCTAAAAGTAATAGACATGAATTGAACATTTTCATTTCAGAGCGATAAGTACTCACCCACCCACCACCCATAAAGCTCATTCCTCATCCCCTGGGCTTCAGCTGCAGCGATGCCTGCCTAATGAGTGCTAATTATTCAAAATTATGAATATAGTGCTCAGCATGTACTCCCTTTTCACATCTAATCAGACTGTATAACAACAGTCTGCAAAACAGAATATAAACGAAGAGGGCAATTATAACATACATAAACTTGGAAATAAACAAGAATGCTACTAGCTTTATCTGTTGGACTGATTACACGGATTTTTCTCTAAGAAACAGCCACAGAGCTGGAAAAATATCGTTGGAATTTATAGGAACAATAACTGCACTAATTTTTAAGTAAAATATTTTCAACTTTTCCATAAAAATGGGGAGGAATGCAAGGAATACTTTTTTCACTTTTGGAAATAAGAAGTGAGCATTTGGAATTATTACTATATTTTTAGAGTATTTGTAAGCATGACTTAAAAACAAAGCAGTTCAGTGACTGAATTACTACGACAGAATTCGGCACCATCTGACAAGTACCAGAATGTACCTGCCCCAGCTTGCTATGCACACGAAAATTAGATGCTGAAAAGATGAAGTGTTTGTAACAGCACTAAGATTTTTTTCAACAACGAAGAACTTCCTGCTTTTGATTATTATATTCTAACAATTACATTGCTATCACCAACAAGCTTCATGAGGGCAAAACAACATCCCCAAATTCTACAAAACACAACGCCTTAATATATTTTCATCAACACCTCCCAGTATTTGAAGTATTAGATTTTTGAGGAAAGCAGTTTCTACATTTAAATAATATTTTCAGAAAACTCTAAGATAAATAGGTCTGGAGTTAAACCATCATTATTTTATGAAATAATTGCAAGAGTTGGTTTGAATTTGAAATTATTTTTTGTGTGTTTTGAATCATTGTTGGCAATGGGTATCTCTGAAATTGTGTTAGCTGTTTTCTGTATTGCCACTCATGACGTGTATTTCTACTACATAGCACAGTAATAAAGTAACTGTAATATGTGCAGTTTTTGAAAAAACAAATTTTAGATTTTTTATTTGCTTTACTGGGAGAAAAGATTGTGCAAGATAAGCTATCTGCAACATTAAATAAACTGCAAAATTATCACAGAGACTGGCAGGTTTTGGATTTACTTTCAAAGCACTGCAGATCATGATTTATAGGTATGTTTGAAATGAAATGCCATAATAAAAGTTTTAGAAAACATTCAGTTCAATCTTAGAGTATCCCAGAGTGGTTCATGGGTTTTGGAAATAAATGTTTCTTTAATAGGAAAAACCATGTGTGACTGTACAGTTATGATATTTAGAGCGGGCAGAGGATGTAAGGATGTAAGTGTTAAAAGGTAACTGCTAAAGGCAGAACAGAAGTCAGGGCATTAAAAACGGATCTGAAGATTCATTAAAATCCAACACATACTGCTTCCTGCCCCAGATAGAACTACGTAAAAACAACTGGGTTTACAAATAAATTACAACACCTCTAACATCCACAGAAAATACAAAAAAAAAAAAAAAAAAAAAAAAAAAAAAAAAAAAATAGAAGAAAATGCTTATTGATTATGTTGACTGTCAAATTAAATTCTTAGAGGATTTTCAGATAGATGGACAGGGTACGATCACTTCAATTTAATCTTACATATAATCTACAAATGTGTTAATAATCAAGGAACCTTATGCCTGCTGGGACTTGTATAATACACATTTCAAACCAGTTGCTTTTATTGCTATCATGATCAGAATTGATATACATGTAATGCAATTATTTTATCATTATTTAAAACAACAACAACCTTTGCAGTTTTTATGGTTCCTCTGTAGTGTTTTTGTCTCTGGAAAACTCTGCAGTTAGCTTAAACCGTTCCCAATTTTTATATCTAACAATTGCTCAATTGCTGATAGCTAATCTGAAACCAGACTGAGTAAATGAAAATTTAAGAATTCAAATGGTCTCTCTCTTAAGCAAGTTGAGCAGACACCTTCCTTAAAAATGAATATAAAACATGTCAAGCTACTATGCTATTACACCTTCTGTAAGGAATAGTTTTGCCTCAGTTTTCCAAAATAGGGCTGGTTTTGGAGACAAAAAAAGGAACTGAAATGATTTTTTTTTTTTTTTTTTTTTTTTTGACAAATGGAAAGCTTACTTGACGCATGCTTGTGCACTGGAGTGAATATGAAGGCATTTCCTCTCCTCTTCTAGCCAGGTGGTTCATCTAACAAAACCAATATGAGCCAATTGCCAATTTACAGTAATTTACATATGCAAATTCCAGAACATCTTGTTATTACCCCCTCACAAAGTAGTGACTAGTTACAGAGTGGGAAGTTCCTAAACTGTAAATCTTTTGAAGCTGTAAGCTTTTTTTTTTTTTTTCTCCTGGGAAGATGTTTTGCTCATTCTGCCTTTTCTGCAGATATCTGTTGCTGGCTCCAGTCAGAGACTGGATGTTGGGCAAAGTAGACCCAGTGTGACCCTTGTCATGTTACTAATCACTCAGCTAGACTTCTCTTGGCCTTTAAATATTAATCTAAATTCTTCATTTTCAAGTGTCATTCATGACAAGAGTTGTGAAAATTTCGTTTTTATAATTTGACTGGAATTTTTGATGCCTTTTTTGACCTTACATATTGGCACAGCTACAAGCACAAAACATTTTTTTTTTTTTTTTTTTTTTTAATTAAAAATACTAACAGTGTCTGACTTCACTCTGAAGAGGACCTTCTTCCTTTTTGAGCAATCCTGGCACTACTTTTGAACACTTGAGTTCATTTGAAGAACATTATCTCCAAAGTTTCTTCAATCAGTGTACTTTTAATTTATTATTATTATTATTATTATTGTTATTCATGTCATCCGTTTGGATAGCACTCTCCTCCTGGAATTCATTTCCCCTCTTTCCTTGCCCTTTTCCTTTCCTTTTTTTTTTTTTTTTTTCTCCAACCAAGTTTATGCTTAATAAACACTTGCAAAGCAGCTTTTCCTGGGTGAATCTCCAGAGTACTACTGTGCATTAAAATACAAATAGCCCTCTGCTGAAAAATACAGAGATTGCTTTATGATTTGAGGCATCCTCAGAAGGGCTGCATGCATGCAGCAGTAAATTTGGGCTTTAAAAGAAACTATACATCTCCATTTTCTCATTTCCTACAGCATGAATGTCATTATAGCTTAGCATCTCACCACACAATCATGCCTAAGCAAAAGAGACAATACTGAACTGGATGAATTGCACACTGTAATCAAACACATCACTCCACCTTTTTTCATCTCATAGCTAATAAATTCAACAGATCAGGTTTGGTTTACAGTCTATAATCTGCATTGCTTTACCATGTTTTACATAGCCAAGTCCACCCATTACTCAAAAACCTCTGACACGGTGCTTTGTTAGTTTTTTAATCTGCCTTACAACTATATAAATTAATCTAAGGCATAAGATTAGCAGTTATCCTGCTACCAAGGCTTAATGGGATTTTTTTCAGAACTCGTTTGACTCTGATTACACATGCTAAAGCAGCATTATGAATTAGTATTAAGAAACATGTTACAGAAAGAAAGCAAGAACAAACTGTACCGCTCTGTATATCTGATTTTTCTGGGCACCGTTACTCTTTGTCTTGTTGAGAAAATAAGAGAAATCAATGAGAAATAATTAGACTGCTATTTGTAAGAGATTAAACAAATTCAGGGTTTTATTTTGTTGTTTGTTTTGTTTTATTTTCCTATCAGGGATTTTAGAATTGGATCAGAAAGGGAAAACTGACATGTCTTCTACAGGGCAGGGTAAGTCTAAAGAAAATAAACAAAAGGAAAATTGTCTTCAAGATGGCTATAGAAAGTATCTATCTGACAGATAGCACTGGACGTCTTATCATAACAAAGTTGGCTCAGAAACGACACCCAAGACATGTAATTACTGGTAATGTTTTCGTTATTAGTCCTTACACCTCTGATGGTTCCACCGGTGTTTAAATTGTTATGCTCCCTGTAAGATTTTTTGAATGCACAAAGCACCGTATTCAGTACGTAACATCTTGAGTACTTCAACCAGGACCGAGCACAGCCTTTGCAACCCATAAAGACAGCTGACAGCAGTTACAGGAAGATAAAAATGGTGGCACAGAAAGGGAACTCTTTCTTCATGCACATGCATGTGACAGCCAAGAACACCACCTCCCATTTTCCTGGAACATTCACACTGACTTCTCCCATATGGTGTAATGGTACACATAAGTACTTTTTAGTTTTCTTACGCTGCTTTTCTATTCCCACTCCCAGGTTTTCTTTTATCTGACCAGATATTACTATAGTGCCCTCAACATAAAGTAGGATAAGGAAAAAAAATGACTTCTGTAGCAACGAACACCTGAAGACCTTAAAACTTACTTTTTAGTATTTTAAATTCAAAGGAACAGCTGGAAACCTTTTCTAAGTCACAAGCTGCCAAAATATGTTTTCCTCATTTAAGCATTTCTTCATACAACTGCTGAGGAGGCTCATCAGACAACCGGCTACACTATAAATCCTATTGCTCTCGAGAGGACTGAAGCTTCATGACTAGTTTAGATGCCTCTTATAGTGATTAGAATTAGCATTTAAAACATACAAAGGGGAATGCTTTCTGAAAACTAATGGTTCTATTATGGCTTTGCCTTGACTTCTAAGTTTCACTGATGAAGCTGTATCCATTCAATTCAAATCACACATACTTCTCAGAAGGTTTGGAGTTCATCAGAATTTCAGATAGATAGATTTCCCTACAGAAGTGTTTTATCAGTTTAATTTATAGGATTTGGGAGGTTCTGGTGACCTTTACTGCATTGGCAACAGAAGGAAATCAGGGTTCGGTTGCCCTCAGTGTGCAGAACGTAAGTTTAAGACCTTTTAAGAAAGTAACCTCAGATATTTCTTGAAATGTACTCCCAACATTGCTTAGCTTATTTATTTTAAAATCAGCAATGTAACCCTTACATGAGACTAGCAGAGACAACTAGCACGTAAGGAGGCGAAGACAACTGTAACTGAGTTTCTCTGAACCATGTTTTGTCTTTGGGAAAGCAAGGACAGGGAAGGAAGAGAAAATTTGAAGTGTTACCCAGAAGCAAGCAAACAAACAAAAAACATTTATTTTAACGTGTTCTCCTTCCCAGGATTTAGGACACCTTAATAATGTCAAATAGCCTTTTGGAGCTACCTTTGAGTAGAAGTACTAACTGATCTAACAAAGGGCAAATCAAAATAATGAGCAATACCTCCCGCCTTCCCTACCATTTTGAGGTATCTTTTCATAATTTCTAAGTAACTTTTCAATAACAGTGAATAATTTGCAGTTTCACAAAGCTAGAGCAGCAGTCAGTACTTTTTCCTTGGCTCCCACATTATGCGTTTTACAGATCTGAGAAAGCAAATCAAAAGATGTAATGTTAATGTCCCACAGTGCAGGGCATCAGTACTGAACACAGCATGCAAAGCTGGAATGACTTTGCTCTGTTCCCATTCTCCATCCCCTGTCCTCCACCTCTCCCGTCTCCCCCTTATTTTTGTCTCTGGCTGACAATAGAGAACAGCTCCCATCAGAAGCCACATCCTGAAGATGCCTTACAGAAAACAGAAGAGCTCTAAAAATTTTTGCCAATGACGTGGGAGATTTTTGCAAGGATTGCCTGGTAATTTTAGATTCCAGCCCCAAAACGCTGGCAAAATTAACAGGCAGCACGCTGCTTTCTCTGGTTAAAAGCACTACTCCCAGTCTTGCTCGCCTCTGGCAGACTTTTCCTTTGACTAGTTTCTAGCCTGAGTTAATCATCTGATCATTTTATTTACTTAATTTACTTATTTGAAGTGCTCTCAGAAACAAGGGGGTTGTGTCCCATCTAGAAACACAGCAGCATTCTTCAAAGGAAAAAGGGGGAGCAAAAAGGTGCTCATTTAAGAATAGAATATTCTTTTATAAGAATATTCTTTTATAAGAATAAAGAAGAATACAAATAAGAGGAAATAGAAGTGGAGAGCAGGACTGGTAATGAGGAAGTCTGCTGGTGCTGTACCTTCCCAGTATCCATGTCAGGTAGAGAATGAGTTACACTTCTAGAAATGAAATTAATTTCAGGTTCTTGCCAAAAAATGTTATCTTGCTTTCATTAAAAAGCGTGTCATCTGCAATGCATTTTCCTTAAAATAGCTTTTTTGGGGGATCAAAGACCCTTTAAATCACGATCTTAGGCAGCATTCCCCCCCTTCATCTCCTTCTCATGCTGCTCAACATTGCTCCAGCTAAGGCAGAGCTTCAAGCTGACCAGTGGACTGCTGATGGCCCCGGCAAGTCATCCGTGACAAACACAGGGACTGTGGTTGTTGTTACTGCTGGCACAACAGAAATCTTTGTGGTTGCTTGAAAAGTAAGCTTGACTTCCTGCAACCATGAAGAACAGAAGACAGAAGGATTCATCTCTCAGAGGGCAAATTTTTGTTTTTAAATTTAGAAGTAAAAGGAGCTGAGGTGTAATTTTTTTTATTTTATTTTTATTTTTATTATTATTATTTTTTTTTAGCTGCCAATTCTCTTAACTCCAACCCTCTTTAGGAAGGGAAAAAAAGACCCTAACAACTCATACAGATGACCGTGCTTAAAAGCCTCAGGAGCAATTCTACCACAAAGTAAAACAGCTGGTAATAAAGTCCTAAGTGTGACACATCTGAGGCCAAATAAACTTCCAAGGGTAGGAAAGGGGTTATGCACTTTCACATGTTTAAATGTAAATCCTGAAACAATCATTAGCAGCCTTCTGTTGCATATTGCAAAGAAACCAGTCAGTCTCACAGTTTTGTAGAATGATATAGGTGACTGCTTACAGCTTATCAACACAAAAAGGTAAGGAGGATTTTATTCCATGAAATTAAATATCCCTTTACTCCCCACAGATGGCAGAGCTTCCATGAAACTGGGTGTTACACAGGCTACTTCCAACTAGGTTGCACTCTTGACCTAAAAGCAAAACCGTTTGACGCTTCCTCTTCTTGCAATTGGATTCCCCTGCTGCTAATTCAGAGAAAGCCGGATACAAGTTACTGAATGAGCTAATGTAGGCATTCTGGAAAAATATAAAATCAGCTCCAAGGAAATTGGCAGACATTGCATTCTGTATTTAAGTAATAGCACCAAATATTATGAAAACAGCATCTGCCAGCATTTTGCATAGTGCAGACTGTGTTCCAATACCTCCATATCCCATACACCACTGAAGTGTATAACACTGTGTATATATTTGGGAACAATTGGGAACAGGTTTTCAAAAATAGTTCTATATTTCAAATACACATTTCCCTGAATTTCTAAGTCAGCCCGTCTGGTATTTCAATAACATTTCCGTTCCCTTATTTGTCAGGTATACACAAAAGGTATTTTCAGTAGAGCTTGTGATGTGAAGGCAGGCAAATATTCCACACAATTGCAGAACTTAGATATTAATTACATGGTCATGGACCAATGAATATAGCACACATTTTAATTGAAAGGGGTAAGAGCAACTAAACCTCTAAATTAAGAAGTCCTGAAATCATCACAGAGGTGAAGAAGAAAATTGAATATTCTTACATTTCCTGACTATTATCTGGGGTGAAGATCAAGGAATGTAGAATTGAACGTATTTCCCAGTCAAGTAAGAAAATTCATGGGATATGCCTAGAAGTTCAACTAAGCCTACTGGCTAAGATAAAATGAGCTTGTTTTATACTTCAAAATAAAAGCACACCGTCCAGGGACATTAGATGTGATTAGACAGACATTTTCCAATTCACACGTACAGTCTGGACATATTAGATTATTTGGCTCAGGAAGTCTCCAGTCTGTATTAACTGGCACTGACTGACAACGAAGTTCTGCTCTGGTGAAACATTATTTCCTACTTGCAGAGATTAAAAGTATTAAAAATATTTCCATTCATCATAACCGTCATGATTAGTGCTGCTTTAAGGCAAAAAGAAAGGCAAGTTTATGAAGTGTGACAATGTCAGATCAATTTGAAGATCACTTTCCTACACACAACCTGAAAAACAAGCTAGCTTTTTACTGCTATAGCATCTCACATGTCTCACTGCAGGGAAATATGCCCAAGCAAAAACAAACAAAACTCTTATTTTATACATTAGTTTGAAAATGTCATTTAAATCATCCCTGTCTGATTTCCATTTCATCAGCATCACCTTTAAACTGCATACTGCCAGTTTATGTTATATACGTATCCTAAGCCACTTAGGAGACTGAAACACAGCGTTTTCTTTCTTCAGTGAAAATCTAATTTCTTCCTCTCCTTACCAGCTCTAAACTACACAAAATTTAGCATCATTACTGCAGTGAGTTTGAGTCATAAATCAAACTATCTCATATACTTCAGCATAGCTGGGTCAAGGCTGTGGAAAGCACAGTGGAAAGCTAAGAAAAAAAAATATATATATATTTGCCCCAAAGCAATTTACTTAATGCAAGGAATACTAAATGCCTAAAGGAGCTGCTTGTTAAGATACATGTACTATTTAGCTTTCATTTATTTTTATTTTATTTTTTTTTAATGTCTTGAAAATTAAGCTAGAGACCTGGATATCAAGTTGGGTTCTTTCAGTTTCCAGGTCATCAGCAGAGGTTTTCAGGTTCAGCAGGCACCAAGACTGATCTCAGACTGAGGAGAGGAGAGGATAAGCAAGAAGGAAAAGTGAATAATAGCAAGACGCTAAGGGGAATGCTGCTTTTTCTCTGTAAATATTTGATCACTGAGATATATGTAGTTATAAGAAAATACATAGAGACATGATACATAGTAAACTGTTCTTCTGCTTGGAACATCCAGTACCATAGACTACGAAGTCTCCCTTTCACACACTTTTCTGTAACTAAGTACAGGCTACTTCAAAAGCCACAAATGGTGTTCATCACTCCTTTAGCATAGAGATTCCTCTAGATGCCCTTGAAACTTATCAAATACTAAGCCAGAGTTACATACATGTCTTCACACCACCCTGCTTTCCATTCATTTTATCACGCAGTACCTGCCTATTCATGTGGCTGACATATTAAAGGATGAGGGCAGTTATGGAAAGACTGAACTAGAACACTGTACAGCAACAGAGAAAAATCAGAAATATATACGAAGTGCTCTTCAATTAAAGAATTACAAACTGTGCAGACAATGTGCCAGGTGCAGAGTGTATCATTAGCATCAAAAAAATCAAGGACATTTTGTCTTTCATTCTCAGTTGTTCTTGTGCTCGATTAGTGTTTTCATACTGACAGCTTAGCTTTGATTTAAATAGATGATATCAAAACCTACAAGACTTTCATGCTCTAAAAATACTTTTCTTTTTTTCCTGAGAAGGAATTCATATGAAATGTTTTTACCATGCAGTCATAAGTAATATTCACATGAAATATTTATTAATAATAACACAATCACTTAAGGCCATAGATACTACCTGAGGCCACCACATGCTTATTTTTATTCATTAAAATACATCTTGTATAATTTGCTGACATTCAAGATCAAATTATTTTGTGTAACTTGTTAGAGCTGGTACTTGTGATTTAAAGAACATGGCATATCTTCCTTTATTTTCTCTGCTTTTTTGTTGCCGGATTTACTTCCGTGAGACTCTTAAGGTTACTTACTAACATATACTAAATAGAAACACATTCATGCCAAACAATTTAAAACACAACAAACTTAAAACCATGTTCTTGCTCCAAATCTTAAATGCAAAGCCAAGCCATTAGAATACTGCTGTACTGTTTGAAACTTTTGGTAAAATATCTACAATTCAATGAAAACATTCCCATAAGACTACTATGATTATTTATAGTAAAATCAAGTATTTGATCTGGAAAAGAGGTCCTCTCTCTGAGAATTGATACAGTCATAGAACCATTTACTCAACAGGACTTTATTTGCTCCTTAGTGCTGAAACATGAGTAACACTATAGTTCCTCTGAAAGTACCTGTGAAAAACTCTTGAGGGAAACTACTTATAACAATAAATAAGCATGGAGATTAATGGAATTAGTCTGAGTTTTGCCTGGGGGGAAAAGCATACTTGGAAAAAAAATGCATTTAAAACCTGAAATGGAAAGGGGCTAGCTAAATGAGAGCTCATTCTAGTGGCTTATATTAAACAGACTTACAATATTCTAGAAAGATTGTCTGCATTTCTGACCAAGAACAGAAGTTGTCTGGGACAAACAAAACAGAGCAACTGGAAGATATAAATGACAAAGGCGCTTTAAATGTTATTAACATGGTGGCAATCACAGGAGACTGAGTGCTAGCAAGAGACTTCTACGTTCTTCCAGATCTCATGGTAGACAATGTTGAAACCAATTGTTTACTCTGTCAGACAACAACAAAACATTCAAATTGACGTTTAAAATTTCAGCCTGATATATTAAAATTTCATACCAAAATAAAAGCTCATTGTTATTGCTACCATACTCAGAAAAAAAAAAAAAAAAAAAAAAAAAAGAGAGAGAACACCTTACATTAATTGGCCAATTGTCTTAGAGTGAAGAGAGCACAGAACTTTGGTGGACATAGCATTTCAAAAAATAAATTTTAGAAAGACTGATGGGGAGTGGACTGACTGGCAACAGGGATCGGCCAGACTGAGTCCATCCATGGGCCTAGAATCACCAAGAGCTAGGTCCAACTTGCTCACAAATAGTTTTTTTTTTTTTTTTTTTTTTTTTTTTTTTTTTTTTTTTTTTCTGGTTCAACATCTTGTCCAAGAAGCCTAATCTGTGCAAGCCTTCCACAGAGCAGAAGTTCCAGTAGTTCTTGTACAGCTATTACATTTCCATAAGGAGCAGAAACTGGCACAATGATTCTTTCCACTTCCCAACTAATTTCCCTAAAAGGGCAATCCAAGCTTTAGGAGTGCCTGTCAATTAAAGAAAAAAGGACCCGTAACCTGAGGCAGTCAACAACAGAAGGGATTTTATTTTGTTCACTGAAAGTAATCACAGCTGTAATTGTTAGACACACATGGAAATGTAACTGCTTGTAGTATTTCTGCCTTTAACCAGAACCATATGAACATCAGTTCCTCTGTCCACAAGCTTCAGATACCACTCCAGCATGCACAGACCTTGCGTCGCACACTCCCTCACACTCATTTTCTCCAGCGGTTCTTGGGATGCACACACTGAGCTTTGCTGTTCCCTAACTAGCATTACAAAGCTAGTTCAGGCTTGAATGCTGCCCCATAACTAAGAAAATATTAGTGTTGTGCAATTCTGTCACAGCCTCTGTTGTACTAAGCATGCCTACAGTCCTATCTTTAACCTAGGTTGCCTATTTTCATTTACATCTGCTTGCCCCAGAACTAAGACTACACTTTAAAACTGCATCTCCTCTCAGCTGAATACATGAAAGAGAAAACACAAGACCTGCAACATAAGTAACTCCCCACTTAATCACTCTGATGCACCTTTTTTTTTTTTTTTTTTTTCAATATCACATTGCCAATAAAAGTTTCAAGGGCTAGATTTAGCTAAAACTCAGTTTTGCTGAAATTCCAGAGCAGAGTTTGAAACAAGACAAAGGATGTGAAGGATGTGAACTGCAATTTAGGTATCCTGTATTGCTTTCTGAAGTGCATTCAAAACACATTTCAATACTGCTTCCAAAAGCCTGATGAAGCTGAACAGATAGCTAAAATGGTTTCAGTTGCAGTGTACGTTTCTTCTAACAACATATTTAAACTTGGAGAATTTTATTTTCTTCTGAAATCAAATACATAATTTTAATCTCCAAATCAGAAGACAACTTGAAAATCCCCACCTGAGCTTGCAGGCAGTTACATTGACAGTGAAACCTCATGCTGTTCAAATCTACCTGAAAGAGCTGCCCTTTCCAGAGATTTCAAAGGTTTCTTATACAGTTAATGCATAAAAGATCCAAGCACTCAGTATGACAGCATTGATGATTCAGATGAAACCATGTCACAGAATTCACAACTTCTAATGAAATCCACCTTTTTTTTTTTTTTTTTTTTTTTTTTTTTTAAATCAGCATAGTGAAAATCTGGGATACAAACAAAATTTTCAGGCTTTCAGAGATTTGAATGGCTGAATTGTCTGGTTCAAAAGTTGTTGTGACTACAGCTTCCATTTCTAAGTTGTGACCCAGTCTCAGGGAAAAAAACAACCACGGCAAAATTTCTGGAGAGCGTAAAAGATTCTGCTAATTCTAACTAGGCATATTTTAATTGCAGGGCAACACAATAGAATTAAGCAGTAAAATCAGTTTAAAACTTTGTGACACGAGTTTCACAGGAAGATAAATATTGTTTTAACTTTTTCATACTTTGAATGGTCAGATTTGGGACATGTTGACCCCATACACGGAGCATAAGCTAGCCTTACAGCACTAAATGCATCTGGTAACTTGCTGCTTTGTTTCTGCTATTAGCAGCAGCTTTCAATGTAACTCTTTAAAATGGGTTCAGGCTTCAAAAAGTCTTTTCCAACATTATTCAAGAGGCACTTGATATTTTCATTTACTTTCAGATAAATGTTTCATAAATACAAGACAGAACATCTAGTTATCCTAAAGTGAATAAAGATTAACTGAAAGTACAACATTCTTCCAAGTAAGCAGGAGATAAACTAGAATTTATAGTCATAACAGTAGCAATCTTATTAAGTTTCACATATTAAATAGATTTACGTTAATAAAACATGCTCAGCTGTAAAGAAACTTGAGCTGTTAACCTGTTTTGATTGTTATCTTGAAGGTAATATGGGACTTTTATTCTTCATGATGCTCAACAAGTATGTGCATTGTATTCAATATGGTTACCTTAGTTATTTAATGTTACTACTTTGCCCATATTTTAGGTAGATAAACTCAGGTGAACAACTTCACATAAGCCACAAGCAGCAAATAATGAGGATTAAACCTCAAGAACGCTGAGGTCTAATAGCCTTATGAAAGCCTATCTGAAATCCTATCTGAAACGGAGGTGTTCACCCATGGTAAGAGGTTCACCACTGTTATGAATTTTGTGGTGTGATACCATAAAGTCATATCTGTAAGCCTCACTTATCTGGTTGCCCACAAACCTCTGATAAAACGAAACTGCCAGATGTGTATGATAAGATCATATGCTGAACCCACTGCAGGCAAGTTCTCAAACAGTTTGGTAGGCTCTTTGATCATCATCCACCACGGAGATTGAAAGCAAAGGAAAAGATGAGACTATATTCAGCCAAACAGATTGCTTGTACCAAAAAAGTCTCTCAGAACATACAGAATTACATCATTTATTAGCACAGCAGAGATTCCTGCAGATTGAGGTAATTACATCTGCATATTTCCAGACACTGGTCTTTTCACATTTAGAGATGGCATTGATAAAAGCTGTCTGCTTATTCTTGTCAGATACGAACTGCAGAGGACCATTGAATCAGTGGCCATTTAGATACAACAAAAGGCTTCATTTCCTAGCCAGACTCATTCCCTGCACTGGTGCTAGGCTGCATGACTAACTGCAGTCAGAGCTCAGCAGGTCAGATAAATCTTACAGCTCTTTGTATCCTCCACCAGAACACCTTGTGCTGTCAGTGCTATCTATGTGTAGGTTTGCACCTTGTAAACACGGTGATGACACTAAGGGAGACAACTTGCTGAAATACATTACTTTTCAGTTAACGTTCCTCCCCTTTTCCTAACTGAATAAAATTGCAGCATGAAAGTTCATCTTACAAGGAAACTGGACTGAAAGGTTCGCAGGAGGCAACAAGCTCTGTCTTGATCTCATTCTTCTGAACAATCATTGTCGCAAGCAACAGTACTGAGAAGGGACATTATGTTTGTGTGGGTAAGTACTGCGGTGAATATATTCAGAGCTCAAGCAACTGAAATATCAAAATAAAGATCAGAAGTTCATTTTTTATCAGTTAGGAGTAATCTTAAAAAAAAAAAAAAAAAAAAAAAAAAAAAAAAAAAAAAAGCAAAAGATTCCCCCCATAACACTAATATTGCTCATTTGTGAAGATCTATCCCTGTAAATGCACTGTCCACTGTCAGTTAAGCAAAGCAGCAAATGGTCTGAAATCGTCAATGGGACAAAAGATTAAACATCACATGTCTGGATCAGTGCTTGTTATCTGCTCATCCAGTGATAGGTATCTCTCTTCATGTACTGCACAGAACTGATCCTGCCAGGAACCTTCCGGTAACATCCACAGCATAGTTACAAGCAAGGATTTTCCAATGAAGTCTGTTTCCTGTGATCTCCATGTTAGTAGCCCTCAGTGGAACAAAGTGGATTGGCTCTCAATATTGACATTCCAACAGAGTAGAAGATAAAGGCCATTCAGGCGTGTGGAGAAAATCAAAGTTTCTTCTTTAACCAGCTGCTTAATCCCTTTTAATTGTGATAATTGAAGCTAACCTCCAAGCTTTAACTTTCAGCCCTGTTTCGCATTATGAACTGGTACAGTGGAATTATCTGACATCCCACAACCCAGAAAGCCCCTAACGGATGGACAGCTTTTCTACTCAAAGGTCTTGGAGCAAGCACCACGTCAATGTTAAACATGAATTTGATGTAAATTCTGTAGTCGTCTTTTTAGCAAAACAGAAGCACTTTGCTGCTAATTTGCATGATCATTCTTAACAGGGAAAAAGACAAAAGGCCATGAGTTGTGCTATTAGCAGTAATAATGAAAGCAGGGCTGACTTTTTTTCCACAGGTCAAATTTGGATTGTTTACTTTGAGCTATATTCGCTAGTCAGATTCCTGTAACAAAAACAATTGTTCCAAACCCCTTAGCCCTACCAGATCTAGCAGCTAAAAATTAATTAACTAAATCTAGTGGTATCACATGTACAGATAATAATAAAGCACTGAAAGTCATTCTCAATGAGTATACAAACTTAAAAATGAAATTGTTAATGTGTAATATACACAGTGTCTCAAGGTACCACAAGAGGAAGCCTTAAGGAGGATTTTGAGGAATAGACTGAGGATTTGTGAGTGTTCCTCAAATACAGTGTGCATTTAACCACAAAAATGAGAAAAGGTGAGCATGAAAATGACTAGTAGGCTTGTTGCAAAAACTTATTTCATCTGTTTCTCACAAGAAGTAGCAACAGACAAGTCAAGCAGAATTTTATCTGTGAAAAATGCATGTAAAATCTTCTGCAAAGGGTAAGAAAGTGAATCAACCTCTAGGAAAAATACAAATCATAATGGGAAAATCAACTGAAGAAGCTCCCTACTGTTAATCCCTCCTTCACTTTAGACTCCATATTTCCAGAAAGCTAACCACATCTTAGGAACATTCTCACAGGACTTCCACTGGAAAATTATTGATGCCCTTCAGTAAAAAACACCCTGCATCTTTACTACTTTTCTATACATTGTTCAGCTGTTCACAACCTCAAAAACTAACATTAGTTCCTCAAATATATATATGATGCATCTAGGTAAAACATTAAATAAATCAGGATTAATATTCCCAGATACCATCAACATTTATAAACTCCATATGAAGTTACATCACACAGGAGACTAGCCTTAACCTTTAGGTTTGTACAACAGAGCGCAATAGAGTGATTAAATAATAGAATTTCCAGGATAAAAATAAAATGCTCAATTTATGGAGAGCAATGAAAAAACAGGGTCTAATCATAAAGAGTGACATGGCTTTTAGATTGTCCTTATTATAATTTTAAAGCAACAAACATTGCAGTGCAATATGCAGTAATGTACACGTTCTGTTAAGAATGATGTTTAACAATAGAAACATCAAACAAATGTAATGCTTTTGTAACCTCTATTTCAGGCTAATAAGGGTATCATTAATTGTGGTCAAACAGCCTCAGAAAAGGCACTTATGTACAATTGCACATTCACACAGGGCCAAGGGAAACTAGAGCCTTAGTTCAGCTTAGCAAAACAATAGCTTCTGGAAAAAATAGTCTTAAGGTCCTTAAGGTCCTGTGGTTTATCAGAGCCATGAAGTATCAGCCATCCTCAATTGAGTTCCTGCAAAAAAAATCCATAAAAGCATACTACTTAAAAGCTATGAACTTATATGTAGTAACCCTCTGGGTACAGCTGAGTTGATCTGCAAGCCAATTGCAAGAATGATCATTTCCAAGAGCAACAGATACATTTTTCGCACAAAAAAAAAAAAAAAATGTTGGTTATTTCAGACAACTGTAAGATTCCACAGTAAAGTCAAAACTTTTTCATTCTTAGAGCTAACTCCCCTGTCTGGAAAAAAAAAAAAAAAAAAAAAAAAAAAAATTGAAAAAATTATTACAGTTTTTATTTTAATTATTGAATCATTCTATCATTAATCTATACAGATGTCTCTTCATTGTTAAACTGAGTAAATCAGTAACAAAACCTGCTGCAATCCTGCTGCAATGCCAGCACAGGGAGTGACTCTAATCTGAGATGTAACACAGTGCCAAAAATTTAAGCCATTTATAATATGTCACACAGAGCAAAAGCTGGGCTGGTAAAATTATAATTGATCACAGGAATCTGTGGCCATGCAGCATTTAAGCAAAATAGCATATTTAATGATGAATAAATTATTTAAAATAATTGTCATAATACTCAGCCCCTTTAGAGAACACAAAGCTGAATTTTGGCTTTAGTTATTATATGGGCACTTCAAGAGGCAAAAGATGTTAGGGTATCAATGCAATATAAAGCAATTTTATGTTATGTACCTTCCACTCCCTTTGGACAGAATGGACTCACATATAAGTAATGTTTGTGCTGTGCTAAATCCTATCTAAAGAAGTGCTAAAAATGGCAAGTATGTTATCCTTTCTCATCCAAGCTGTCTCTACAAGCTACATCTCATACTTCTCTTTTGCAGATTTCCATTAAAGCTGAACACTTCTTATGCATTTCTGCTAACATTTTCCTTGCCAGAACATTCATATAGCAGCCTAAACATTTTGATTTGTTTTGCCTGACAAGGCACAAGTAAACTCACATAAGTCCTTCTTTGCAGGAAGAAAAATAGCACACTGTCATTTGAGAAATACCTTGAACGTGAACAGCAGTCTCCTTTAGCATCCAGCTGCTGTGATACATCTTATTGATTTTCACCCTCAGTAAATCTAGGCCATGTTTCACTTACAGTGCCATCTTGTATGGCATTTACTTTGTGGCAGAGTCTTATTACACAGGAAATCCTTGGATCACCTCACCCTCTGTAGTCCTCAGTCTGCAAACCCATTCTATATGAACAGTCTCACTAAAGCCAGACTGCCTGGCCTTTTCCCCACGCTCAGGAAAGAACACTATGCCAAGAGCAGCAGTTGGCTCTTTGCTGCTGTGGTAGGGAGGGGAGCAAGGGAAAAGTCAAGGAGGGGAAAGGAAGCAGGGCTTGGAGAAGAATCTGTTTTTGTCCTTCTGTTGTGGCATTTCCACCAAGAAGAGCTGGCCAGGCAAATAACAGGAAAAACATGAACTAATTTTCTTCTCCGACAATGTCAGAGGATTGGGACTGAGAGAACACAAACCATGCCATTCTCTTTCCTTTACTCAGCTGTTATCTAGTCAGAAGTGCTCATGGGCTACCACTGGAAGAGTATGGAAAAATATGCATTATTAAAAAAGTGACACAATGTAGTACTGCTCGTAAGATCACTACACACGCAAAACATCTTTATTTTATCACAGCCTGCCAAGTACAGGCAGGAAACTTGAACTTTGGGAAGATAAGACTCATTACTTGAATTATGTTCTGCATAAATATATGTCAACCTGTTACTGTTTTTCCAACTTTGGTCACTAAAGATCTGGAAAAAAAAAAAAAAAAATTAGAATAGAGACCACTTATTTAATTCAAAAGATATTTTGGATGTCCCTGACTTGCTGAATTAGAGGCCACGGGGCTTCTTACATGCCAGCCATCTGTAGCCTTTAAGAAGACCAGATATGAGCGGAGCATGTTGACAAGTTCCTCTTTTAACATATAAGCCTGTGATAAGCTAAAGCATGCTACTGCACAGTAACTATGTTACACTTCAGGAATGAAAGAATATCAGCTCCTTATTAGTTCCTGTAATTAGTTCCTTCTAAACACTGAAAGCATGCATTCAGGTGGCTCACTGCAAGCATGACAAGGACATACAGTAGTCACGTAAGCCTGTCACACCAGAAATTGCTTCATGAGGAAGTTAAAGAGCTTTTGCTTAATGTGTGACTGCTGCACAATTCAGAAACTGAAAAGAATGTCTTCATGATTTTATTGGTTTAGAGCAAATTTCAAGAGGTTAGGAAAATCAAAGCTCTGAAAAATGGCTATAGCTATTTATAAGTTACCATTCTTGTAGCCTTATATTTAGATCAGGTCCAAATTTTTATGGCAGTATCTCAACAGAGCATCTTGTCATCTACTACAAATAATTACTCCATGTAATCTCAAAATGTTCAATTCTGTTATAACCCAAACTGAAGCATGTATCCACGATTCCGTTGCTCACGTGTAGAGCAGAATCATCCCAGAATCTCTCCCACGTGGAGTTCTTCTTTCTGATAGTTGTGTTGACTTAAGTAGTTTTCATGCCCTACTTAAGTGTTGAGATGTTTTGAGAGTAAACTCCACACTGTTCAGTCCAGGACATCTCAGAACAAGATCATTTTGTGACAAATCGATGTTAAAGAATAAAACCTGCCCTGTTAACAGTTGTAGGTGAGCAAGTGGATGAAAAATGATAGAAGAAAACTATTTGGCAGCCAGCAGAAACAACCTTGACATTCTTCCCAAAGATTACTTATATAACCACTGGATAATTTCTACATGATTCTCCATGAGGAACTAGGATTTTGTTCTTTAGCTACTGTATCAGTGAAGAGAACAAAGAGCAGTATTTGGTGCCTTCAGCTTCCTGATGTGGTCATACATGATCGCACATGGTCACCAGAGCTACCTAAGAAGGGAGCCTTTGGAGGTGGTTTGACACATGAAAGCACCAGCACTGTGTGCTGTCAGTACATAGATAGGTGTAGAACCCCCATGATATCATTAGCTTTTATAGACCTTGTGTTGAAACACCACAATCCTACAGGGATTTTAAGAACACAGAAGCAATGAACATTTTGTTCTTCGTGCAGAAGCATCTTTAAGCTTTATTCATTAGTAATAAAAATGTGGAGGGTCTCATGCAAGTCAAGTACAGATAGTTCAAGTCCCAGAGAGCACACTAAATCTTCAAAATAACATACTAATTGAATATTCCTGACATCAACCATAAATCTGTAGGCTTCTGACACCAAACCACATGCGTATTCAAATGATTCTTCTCCCGATGCAGTCTCTGCACAGCTCTATTTTACTTCCCATCTTTTATTCCAAAGAAATGGCAGTTTTGCTAGCAGAGATTAAAGACACCATTAATAGCAGAATAAATTCCAGATTTTTTTAATATATATTTAAAAAATTGCAAGTTCTGGACTCTACATACCATGGTTTGGGGGACTATTTATAATACAGTAACTACCAGTCAGAGCATATTCTATAATTAAATACAAGCATTCTTAAAGAAAAGAAAAGGGGCTTTATCTATAATGGTCAGCTATGAAAAAAAGGGAAGAACAGAGTTGGCAAAAATCAAAACACCTCTCAGGATATTTTATTTCATCTTTCCTTTCAAAACAGAAAAGCAAGAAAATTGAGTCATTGTATTATGCATTAACAACTATAGATACATCTTTCTGCAATGCAAATTTAACGCTTTTTATACTTCAAGTCAACATTTATTAACAGCCTTTTCTCCTGCAACCCTAATATCCTATAGAGGACAACCTGCAGGCTTTGGGGAATTTTCTTTTTCTTGCTTTGGATAAGTTAGTTCATAGCAGGTGTTTAAGTGAAAGGTCTTTCCAGTCCTAAACATCAAGGAAGAAATTATGCTGATGATCAACTGCTAGAGTAATAGTGAACAATTAGAAAAAGACTTCCAAGTCTTTACATCACCCAGGCCAGGATTCTGATTTCTTGCTGTATCATAGCTCCAGAGTATTGTGATAGATATCTGAGTTCCTGTCTCAATTTTATTGCCATACATTGCAACTGAACATTCTTAGCTCAAGCTCCAAAAACAAATAAATGCTACAGATATTACTTGAATAAAGATGCTTTGAAGCCCCCCTCCCGCAGCTGAATTTAAATGATGTTAAAATTATGGGGATACATTATGGCCAGAAAAAAAAAAAAAAAAAAAAATCTTTTTTTGTGTATTTATTCAATGTGTTCTTGAATGCACAGAGCCCACCTGTGGATGGGGAGAGTAATAATTCATTGCCCATTCTCTAATCTCTCTCAAAGGAAATTAGTGCTAATTTCACAGGAATTAGAGTGCAGAATGTTCAGATCCATTTGTAGCAAAGATTTAAGATTGATTAGCTTTAACAAACAGCAGCAAAAATCCAGGAAATGTCAATAATTTGATAGAATAAAGTTTACATCATTCACCTGCATAAACAAAGATTAAGGCCCAAAGTCATTTACAGGGCTCATGTGAACTCTTTCAAGGACTTCCTAAATATTAACTTTTTAACTACATTTTTGGTGAGGACATTGTACAAAAGCATGCACAGATGCAAGTATTAGATGGGGAACTGCATAAATGTTTATGAACTCCCTGCTAGTCGGTCTCTATTACTCCTTTTTGTGTGGCAATTTGAAAATTCTCTAGTGAAATCAGCAGCAATGGGGAAACAGTCTTCAAGTACAGGGGAAAGGCAATTGTTTCACTTCAAATACTCTTAGGAGTTGCTTTTACATTTTTTTACATTTCCAAATAAACACCTGAAGCCAGGAATGCAACACAAGGGTTGTGAAACAATGTGAGAATATACAGTTGTCAAGTAGCATAGGACATTAGTATGTAGCCTGTCTTTAGTACCTCACTGCTCTTTTTTTCCCCTGCATTTGAGTATGTATATTTATTCTGTGTCTTACTACGGGGGGTATTGAAATCAAGGAATTATCGTTTACAGACACCAAACTATTGAAATATACCCACATTTTAAAATAGTTATGAAAACTGTAAACATGTTTATGAAAAATCCATGAAGAACAACAGATCCCTATAGTCCTACTATCCATCTATCAGTTACCAATAGTGTGTGGTTATGGGGAGTTAAATCACTAATAGGAAAAACTGATGGAAACCCACCTCAGAATACTTCCGCTTGTCACTTCAAGGGAACTCACCTCAGAACTTTATTAGAAGAAAATGTTTAACCAGAGGCCCAAGTCAAACAAAAATATGGCCTTCACCTCTGAGTTCAAAGGTTTGTCACTAAAGAAGATGCACAACCCCAGTAGCAGAAGCAGTACAGCAAAGCAGCAGCATATGAAGAGGCAGAAGTTATGCTGCAGTATCACATTTTCACAGCACCTTGCTGTCTCCCCCACTTTTTCACCTGGATCTCCTTCTGAACCTTGGTGCTTGTTGAGTTGACACCTGTACCAATACAGAAAATTCAGGAGCTAAGAGTCTGGTTTGTAGCTACACTTAAGTTAAGCTGCAGAATGCTGTATCGAGTTGATGCAAATTTGGGGGAAAGGATCAAGAGAAAGAAGCAGTTTACAATCTGCCAAGCTGGTGGTTTCATGTTTTCCTCTATGGTCTCTCAAGCAGCTTAAATTAAACACAAGTAAATTAAATACTAGTAAAGCTCATAGATTCCAGAAATCATATAAAAAATAAACCAAGTAAAAAGATGAAGTCACAGAACAGCATGTCCCCTCACACGGGAAGCACATCTGGGGAATTAGGAACATTGGTCTGGAAGGCACATCAAGGATAATCAGGTCTAGTTCCCTGTCAGACAACATTATTAATTATTGACCACTTCACAAGAACCTTCAAGCAGTACTTCAGAAATAATGTAACAGTGTTGGTCAGACTTACTAAACCTATGTAGACTCCTTTCAAAGATGTTTTTCTGCAACTGTAGGGCCATCTACAATATACAGATAGGGTAACAAAGCACAAAATGAAGTGACCTCTGGTTTGGGTTGCATACTGGATTTGAAAATATAGCAATTAGCCTTTTAGGAGTTTGTTCCCCAAGAAATATGAACACCTAGATAAGCACATCAATTACAGGTAACATAAGTCTCTTTTAATATAGAATTTTTTTTTTTTTTTTTTTTCCAGTCCATTAGAGGACATCAGATCTCCAAGGAACAGTAAACAGATGAACCTGACAAAGAGCTTAAACAGTGGGATTTATTCTGTGAAGACACAGCAAAAAAAAAAATGCATAAAAATATTCAGCATACAGAGGTAATAATTCAGCTCTGTTCGTAAGTCAAGTAGCCCTAATCTCTTAGAAACCATAAAATAGGTCCAGATAGAGAAAGGATAGCAAACTTTTACTGGTATATCCACATAGTTTTACAGTGAAAATACTGCATACCTTGCAACAGTACCTAACTATTGTCTTCCTCCAACAGCCAACCACATTTCTTGTGCCACCATTTTTATACAAGTAGAAGAAAACTTGCTTCACCTGCTGTAACCACTAGCTCCTATTTTCAGTAGCAGAGTAATGCTCAGAGCTCATTACACTTTTCTATATGCCAAGCTAATAAAAGTACCAGATTGTATGTTAAAAGCTGGTAATTAAGCTGGTATGTAAGTCCATAAAGTTACTGCTCCCATTCTGATGTGTTAATTGGATGCAGAAACTTAAAAACCAACAAGGATCTAAAATGGAACAGGTACCTTGTTACAAAAAAGCCTGTGTAAATATACCATAGCACATGTTCAGAAGGTCTACATACTTATTTCAAGTTAATATCTAAAGCTGCTAACAAATATGAATAGAAAACCATAAACCATTTAATTCTATGTATTTCTACATTCATAACGGGGATTTCACAAATCAACTCTTCCATATTCAAACATATACTAGACCCTAAGAAAACCAAGCTAAAAACTGTCCCTTTAAAACCACCTACAGTCTTTTAAGAACAGGGTGTAACCCACTGCTGAATTTAGAATTCACTCCCCAGAGAGGAAATTCTTGATGAAAACTAGAAGACAGGAATCTGGTTGACTCATAACACAACCAGTCTTAAAAACACTGAATAAATAGGGCTATGCTGGCTTACTTGAACAATCTGGTCTTGGATATAGTCCTCTGAGGAACCTGATTTGGCAGGGGGGTTGGACCCGATGATCTTGCGAGGTTCCTTCCAACCCCTACAGTTCTGTGATTGTGATATCTTTTCCTTCATGAATAGAAACAATAGGTAAAAACTTGGAGATCTTCAAGGGCAAAGCTATGCAAGTTATATCTCATGAAAAATAGTTTGTGAATTAGTTCAAACACTGTTTGAAATTTACACATCCCAATCACAATTTTATGTTCCTACCAGAGTCTTCCTTAAAGAGGAATAGTTTCTTCACTCTCTTAAAAGAAATAATCCCATCTGCTTCCTAATCTTCATTTTTCTTAATCCCAAATTAGCAGGTTTCTTGTACATGCTAATTCCAAACTTTACATTTTGGTGTTCACAACCAGCAGCCTTTATCACGTTGTAGTCTAACTCAAAAATCCTTTGGCTTTTATTTTACTCATGATACCATCTTTGATAGGAGAATGACTGCATGCGTAAATCATACATACAAATTATGTATATCAAAGCACTTAAGTCTTACAATTCAGCTTGCATTTGTTTGCATTTTTAAAGTAGCAGAATCAATAGGTCTTCAGTATTCCACTCAAGGTCTCAGCTGAGTGCTAATATGTGCAGAGCTCTATCTACTAATCTATAGTTTATTTTCACACTCCAATCTTCATCTAATCAATAGTAAAGAAGCTCTGTTACCCCAGTCTGTATCTTTTCTTGCAGAAGCAGCTCTAGACTCTTCTAGACTTCATGTTTTTCTCCTCGTGTTCATTTCAGAGACAATACACACAATCAGCCCAAAGCATAGATGACAGTTAGAAGGATAGGAAAACACAGCAGGTGATCACAAGTTTAAAGATGTGATTGAGAACTAGGAACAAGGACAAGCACTGCTATCCATTACATCTAGGTCTGCTAAGTTGTGAAGACAGACGTTCTAGCTAGCATGTTAAAAAAGGTTTGCATTAATTGCAACAAAATGACACACCATACAGTTCACATTCCTCATTTCAGCAAGTAGGCAGATAACCTATTAGCTGATTAAGCTAACAGCTAGCATAATTTATTTTTCCTTGGCTGGGGAATGCCTCCTACAGCCATTTAGAAGAGACATCCTGTCCAAACTTCAGTCAGTAGTATTTGCCTACTTCCATGATTGCATAATGAATTATTACGTATGTCTTGCTACATGAAGACCTGAAAGGTCTTGAAAAATAATTCACCAAGGTATTGCTAGTTATGGTTTTGGTGCTACTATTAGAAGTTCCAATATTCAGGAAAGTGACTTTTTTTTTTTTCTGGCATGCACTCTAAGGTATTCTCTTGGCACCTAAGAAGTCCCAGTAAATCCTAGATTCAAATTCATTTTAATTCACATTGTGTGGGAAGAACAGTGCAGCACCATTTTTCTTTATTTCCTATTAATAAAGAATCACATAAACACCATGATAAATTTCAAGTTACATGCATAACCCTAACTTATAGTAGAAGTCTTCCAAATGTTCTTTGAATTGAGAGTTAAAAGCATTGAGCAATGTAGTCATGATAGGAACAAAGATTAAGCTGATACCAATGTAAAACATAAAAGATTTATGCACAAAGTAATTTCCTGCCATGCTATCCTATTATTTCAGTTTATAGGGGATTCATCTGAACACATGCAGAGTAGAGCCCACAAGACAGCCCTGGATGTTGATGCAAATTACCTGTCTTGAGCCAGCAGCACTGGATTTTAAGTCTCTCAAGTACAGACTCCTATTAAATCCTACCCAACAACACTCTCCCAACCATCTGGTTAAATTCCAGAGACCAGGAGCATTACTTCCCCAAACTGGCCTTTCATATCCCCAATTTATGAATCAGTGGTTCAGATTTTAGCTTCCTTTAAAAGCTTGAAATGTGATGAAAAGGTTATTCAGACCTAGATTAGTTACATGCTGCAACATGTAATCTTTCAACACAAATCAGGTGTTCCTAGATGCTGACACTTCAAAAACAAGCACTAAAATAAGACGATTGTCTGCTCTTGGTTTTGCAGTTTTCTTGCCAGTTTGTGCTACTTTTCCTTTTTTTTCCCCCCTCAACTGGTACAACATTGTTAACGGAAATTTGAGAAACTGACCTTTAACATTAAAAATCCTGTATACAAATTATGAACAAGAGAAAATAGTGTAGAAAGGAGAGAAGTAGAAAGCTATTGAGAACAGTCAAGCTGAATTTACTAAATTCCACACATCTCTAATAGTCTATGCCAATTCTTCAACATAATGGTTTAGTGCCTCTGGACAGTTTAATCAGTGCTTCAAGCAAGCTACATGGAGCTTTCATAATACCTAATAGCTCTGAAATCTCTTGAAGTGGACAGCTGTAGAAAGAAACAAGGAGCCATGCTTTGATTAGCTTAAACATGACACCAACTTATTACTTTCTTTCTTAAGTAAGACACCTTTATAGTATATACACACAAACACTGGAAAGTAATAGAAACAGCTGAAGAGAAAAAGAAAAACAGAGCTGCATGCACCTGGCAGGCTGTATTCATTGCACAGCAGTGAAGTCCTTCAGCTGTACAGAATTACCAGCTATGATGGAGATGGCTAGAACATATGAAGCAGAGAGAGACAGCCTTCTGTTTCTCACAGACATTTCTGAAAAATCAATTTACTTTCTGGTGAACTACACTTCGTAACCTTCAGCAAGGCTTCAGCACAGAACTACATGTTCCACGCACAAGGATTTCACTACCTTTTCTGTGAGATTATCACTACTGATTTGAGGAAACACTGAAGCCAGCCCCAAAATCAGAGGCCCACTGTCATATGCTGGAGAATACATGCTAGTCTTACAGATATGAAGTAAAAAAGTATCCTGCCAACAAATAAGACTTCAACCAATATTTGAGGTATTTCTTGATATTATTTGAGTATTTTTAAAAACAAACTTTTAAAAACAGAACCAAAGCAATTATGACTGAAATGGTCACATCACTGCTGTTTTCCACAAGGAGATGGGATGAGCCTCAGGAAGTGAGAAAGCTCCCTAAAATCATCCCTTCAAGAAACATTCTCTGAACTCAAAGGAAAAGCCTTTTGATTCCAGACACCAGCCCTGAAAAGCCCTTTACCAGTATGAAGTCTGTTAGTAATTTTTCCTCGTGTAGATAACTAAAAGCTATTTGGAATTACTCCAGCTTCACAGGCACTTTTTGGTACCTGCACCATGCTCTTAAGTCATTGTTACCACGAACATGAGGCAGTTCAGGGTCCCACATAGAGTCAAGTGTTTGGGTGCAGAGCTGCAGTTATATAGAAATACAAGATCCTGAGGACTATCAAGGTTTCATCCCATTTTTATGCAAGGACAACATTCCATCACTTTTCAGCACTATCCTTCCTTTTGCCACTCTTGCTGCAAATCACTGTCTTCTGGCATTCCTCCTGCCTTCTCCCTCCCGCACCTCTAAAGGGGCAGCTATTTACCACAGTGCAGCTAATAAGGTTGCTGCCATTTCATTACTGTTTTATGTGGTATATACTTCTGAGATTCATCATTTGTTGGCAGGAAGCCTCAGAAATATGTCCGTGGTGAGGACTCACTTATTTTCCTCATTGCTTCCTGAAGAAGTTACAAGACACATATAATCACTCACGGATTTCTGCAGAGTGCTTTGGGCAAATGTGTCACACTGAATTATTCTGCTCTCTGATAAATATTTGAACCTGAAGAAAAATGTAGAAGTCAAACCAGACAGTATGAAAGTAATAGATCCTTGGAGGAATTTAAGAGAATAGCGGCCTTGGAAAAAAAAAAAAAAAATTACAACCTACAGTAAGCAAATTACAGGTCCAGGCAAATCTTGTGGCAAACAAGAAGGATCTGTCAGTAATCTAGGGGAAAAAGGCAATTTTACCAGTCTCTGAAGATGTATTCCGGTACAAACTACAAGAGGAGACCCCCACTGCACGTGCTGTTGTACTGCACATGTCCTTACAACACAGGGCAGATCAGGATTTTAAATGTGCTGCTCTAGAAGGGAAATGAATTAAATTAGGTCTTTTGTAGGGCAGATAGAGCAGTGGGATTTCCCAGAAGCAGGGGATTAAGGGTTCTCACTACTTTCCCGTACAAGTCTTTGTAGTATGCTTTTTATCCTTGATCATTTAATAAAGAGAAAGGCAATCTGACACCACCAGGGCTGAGCCAAGATTCAGTCTGCACAAGGTTATGTAATATTGCAGGTTAGCATAAGTACAGAGATTGTCATACTTCGGTTTAATTTTCTGTTCATTCTCACACAAGCACTCACAATGAAAATAATGAATTAATACTTGCTTATCCACCTTCCTCAGTATAACCTCTTCATTTTCCCCAGTGATCTCATTTAAACATTAAGTAAAAAAAATGATAGCAAAGGACTTTTTCAAGATTGTTCTATTAAGAAAGATCAGATTCAGTGCAATTCACTGAGAAAGGGAAACAAGATGGAACACTGAGGTGAGCAGTACCTCACACTGACTAATTCAGAGCAGGAAGTGTTCAACACAAGCAGAAAAACTGCTAATAGTCTTGAATAGCTAGATCTGCTCATGCAACTGGGATTTGCTTTGTACAACATATAGAAATGCTTTGTTGCCTTCATTATGGTTACACTTTATTATTGTTATGGCTTAAGTTAGTATTATATATTAACCTCAAATATAAGAGCTACAGTGCCCAAAGCATAAACAAAACTTACAGAAGAGATATTTAACCTGTACTCTATATTTTTGTACCTTAACATTAGCAGAAAGTTTATTCTGGGTATTCAAGTGAAGCACAATTGCAATCTAACTTCTCTTCTACATTACTAGCCTGCACAAAATGCTAGTGTACATTTGCTCTTCATTTCCAAAATGCAGGCTAGCAAGCTCGCATTACATAGATTCATAAAATGGACATATAAAAGTGAAATTATTTTTTTTTTATCAAATTGTTTAATCCTACTTTTTGCAGACTTAAGTTTATGAGACAAGGATGGCTTTACTGGCTAACATACTAATCAGATATGGCCCTGATGCTGGCAAGACTTGTTTGCTCTTTGGCAGCAGTCCGCAATCACTTTCTGCCTTTTGAGTGCTCACTCAATAAAATAAAACTTGCAATCTGCTTTGGGCCCAACCTGTGATAATTCACTATTTTACAGCTGACACTACTGCACTGAAAAGACACGTTATGAAAACAGCATTGAGTTCATTTTATGACTATGATGGCACACAGCACAAGTTAGGATTTTTTTTTTTCCTAGGCAGCAAAGCTGTTTAGCTTTCTCCAGGACTGCCAAAACTGACAAATGCAGAAGTATTAAAAGTTAAGACAAATAAGGAAGATAAAACTTCCGTTATAAGTTCACAGCTTTATCATTAACACAAAGCATTATAAAAATGAAGAAATCTTAGAAGAAGCCCAAAAAAGCTGTCAGACAACACCACTGAAAGCTATGAACATGAATTACAAGAACATTATCAAAAAAGAACTAGAGACAAAGATTAGTTTTTATGGTTTCCATCATACAAAACTGGTCTTTCAAATTTACCGGGTTGAAACAGTGTTAACAATATAGAAATTATATCTTTCTGTATAATAAACTGGAATTCTGAGATTGGTAAAAGCAATCTTAATTCCAATGCCTTAGAAAAGTTATTATTTCAATTAGTTTTGATTCAAGCCTGTTATTACACTACACAACTGACTTTATTACCTCTCCTGTCTTAGCTCACATCCTTTTTCACATCTTAAACTTAATGGTGACAGTATAGGCAAGGACACTGTCTTCCTGGATTTGATGCAGCACCTAACACAAAGGGTCCTTGGATGTAATTTGGGCTTTTGATTTCATCAGCATCTACATAAGTAGTCTGCAAATCTGAGTACGCACACCTGTGAAAATGCAAGTTTTTGCAAGCATGTATTGGGCAATTATAGTAAATATATTCTACATAAAATCCATCAGGGCCATCCCCCAGTGGATAAAACTGCCAAAAAAAAAGTCACTGCTTCAGGAATTTTATGACCATATACCTTAATTTAATTCCTACAGCCTAAAATCTCCCCAACAAACTTGAAAGGTACATTAAATAATTTCTTGGATCATTAACTTGAACACCGCCAGCATATCCTCATGATTGCATTTACTTTAATTAATGTAAGCTAGTAATTAATGACACACTTTACACAAAGGACTGCTCTAGCATATTGCCCATTTCTAGCAAATACAGAAACTTCCAGCTGTTGAAGCACGACTGAAGACAATTACAGGTGAAAAGTATAGAACCAAAAAAAAGATGAGAATACTATCATAACTTAGGTACAACATAGGTTTAACTTATTTTAAAGTATATGGCCTGCATTTTATCATATTTCTAAGTTTTATGGTAGTTTGATTGCCAATAAAAAATTAAGCCTGCAACTTCTATTCGTTATCATGAGAATTAGAGAAGCATTAATTCCATTCTAATACAGCAGTAAACATTAAAATAGAGATCAAAACATCATTATCATCCCACTACCTCACATGTTCCTCACCAGAAGACTTCTATTTCAAGCTCATTTTCCCCTTACTCATGTGTTAAAAGGTTTCAGCGTGGGGGAAAACTGAGTCAGGGATGATCTCCATCAAGGCACTAATGTCCTTCAAAGCATGTTATGCAAAATTTCATATGCTTTTGAGAACTGAGATAACAAAAAAATCCTGCTGCCAAAAGGGCATAAGTGTACATAAATACAGAATTGTACTTATTAACCATAAGTAATATAGTGACATTACTATAACATTACTTATATAAGTAATATAATTAATAATTGCATAGCAACAGGGTTTAGGGTAAAAAGCTTGTCTTTAAAATATTCTAAAGAGGAGTAAACTGCAAAAGGCCTTTAGCAATCCCGATGACTAAATTCACTACATTGCCCAAAGCCCATAGAACTATTTCTTCTGCAGTCAATACAGAAATTAGACAGTGAACTTTAAGTGTGTGCTCCTTGGAAGAATAGGTCAATTATCAAACTGACCAATCTTATTTTACTACAGAGCAGAGCATTGGGTATAGCTGATATACAGAACAGCAATGGGAAGGGAAGCTCAGCAAAGTAAAAGCCCACTTCTTGGACTTTTCTTTTTCCTTCCTGGATACTGACTTGAAAGAATACACTTAGGTGAAGTTGGCATGACATTAGCACACTGTTCATTAGCACAAATGTTTTCACTGGCAAAGAATGAGGGACACTAACGACAGGAAGAATGCGAAGTGATCCCAGCTATCAGATTTCTTTTCATTGATTCCAAAAGCCATCCGTATACCAGTATTAACAATTTACTTGGAGAGCCATGTGTGGGATACATCTATACACCTGAAGTCTGGCAAAAACTAGTTTTTCTTTCATGACTGATTAGCTCACTTTCTTCTCTGAGAACAATAAAGAGGGTAAAAAGTAACATGGAAGCTTTAACTGTTATCCCTGCCTGTACTCTACCCTACAACAAGTTAGGGACATGATTACAGTCGTAACACTAAGGACCAGTACACTTAATCCATGGCTACAGCTCCCCCCACCCTTCACTTTGCTATTCCCTGGATAACTGTGTTACATTTACTGAATTATTTTGCAATCATTTACAGATTTATGTAGTTAAAATATTTGTCTTCACTGAGCATTAAAGGATTCATAGAGATAACTGGAAAAAATAGTGGGACAGCAAAGAACACGAACAAGTCTAGTTTGGAGAGGGGGTGTGCACCACAAGCATTTGTCCCCCTCCTGATTTTTCATTTCCACCCAGAAGCTTGGTGTTCTCTCCATAACTACAGTGACAGAATTTATTTGGAGGTCATAAATAAGTGGGAGTCCTTCAGTCAGCTGTAACCAAGGAAAAGTCTGAGCCACTTCAGTGAATCTCTGCATGCAGGTGTATGTAGTGCCTCTAGGTCTGCAGGAAGGCTCAGTGCCAAGGAACATTAATCTACTGCCCTTTATAAGCTTCAATTTTTCTTCATGATCTGGAGTTGCACCAAGGGGAATTTAAAATAAAATATAAATATGTAAAAATGCCAGTACATTCTGAATTACAATTTAAGTTTGTATGTTTAGTGACTTTATTAATGGAGAGTACTCAAAAACTCAGATCCTGACTGACAAAGCACCAGAAATCAAGTGACTGCAGAATCTCAGGCTAAAACATCTGAGAAAAGCAAGTGAAATCCACCCTGTGTAAGTGCAAGCCAACAGAGCTCAGAAACCAGTTTAAGAAAAATAAAGTTAAAACATGAAGAACACTGAGAAGTTATATGAATTGAAGACATCACTATAGGATTCGTAACATAACTGGTCTGCAAAAATGGCAGAAACAATTACAAGATTTTATTTCTGTATCAGTACAGAAGAGAATTCACAATATAGAATTAGCAACTCAATTCTGATCATGCTTCTTTGTAGTCATCCTCGATACCAACTACACACAAAAACATAACCATGCATACCAACCAAGATAATGTTGACTATATCATTCAAACACCGTACCATTAAAATTACTCAGCTGACTAAATATACTTGAGCACAAGTGATAATGCATTTCTGAAGAAACAAACTCAAACTTGATTGAGAAGACATAACACCTTGAAATTTATCTTCAAGAAATGGAACTAAACCAAATAAATTTGACTAACAATGTTTAATATGTAGAAAAATGCAGATTTATCCTGTCAACACAAAATGGAAAATGTATTCCATTATTTAAAGAGTAAGAAAATACTACCATTTAAAAAAAAAAAAGATTTAACAAAGTTAAGAATTACACTGGGACTGTGGGGGGAATTCAGAGTATCTGAAGGCAAACCAAAAAAAGAAAAAGGAAATCTGCTTTAACTTACTATCACATACCAAATATGAAATGGATTGAGCAACCCGATCACCTTAAGATCTCTCCTAAAAATAAAAGTTGCCACAGCTCTCATTTAGGTGATACGTTTTCCACAGTATAGAAAGGACCCCTCCCCATATCTACAGCTTTTTGTCCCTTTTATTTTCATTTTCAGACGTAACGGTTGCTGATATTAGCAAAGAATGAACACTATCCAAAGGTCACTTTTAGTCATGTAACGATGACATGATTTATGTTCATCTTAATTATATTTCTAGGATTGTTTTATTTATTTTTAACATTTCTGTTGATCATATGTGCTAAAGCTTTCATATGTCAGTGACGTATAGCACTTCAAAATATAGGTTTCCTGAAAAGAAGATACAGGATGAACCCAGCCATCAGGCTGTTCCAATTTCAAAGCGCACATTTAGGGATAGATATGTATGCATTTGACATCGAGTTGTAAACTACACTTCAAAGCAGCTGTATAAAACTGTCTAAAATGACTAATTTGTCCTTTCATATTTGATCACTGACCCACTGCAGGGACTTCAGTGGCTAAACAATAAGCCATAGTTTCTGAGGAACCGATCTGGAAATCACTTCCCAATTAAAATCACTATAATCCTTAGCAGTACACATTCAAATACAAGTCTGACAGTACTCAAGGACTGTCAACCCAGAAAATCTGAGTAAGTTGTCCACAGTGGAATAGCAACCTCTACAGCTAAATGCAATTTGCAATTTAATGTATATACATACTACAACTAAAAACAATTTGGTATATCTGCTCCACAAGCACTTCCACTGCATAAATCATTTGATCCGAGGAGCCAGTACGATACCTGACAAATGCAGAAGTGACCAAAAAAAGCCAGCTTGAGCATTCCAACACGTACAGCATTCAGAGATGCTATTTTTTCTGCCCCAATAGAATTTATAGCTAACTTTGTTCATTGCTATTAATTAGTTTCTTTAGTCTCTGTAGCAAGACCTAGAGAGCTTTTTTTTGTTTAGTACACAGGACTGGAAATGGTTGGCTAGATTACAAAAATTATACAGATGAAGTCTGACATGACTAAGACTGCTAATCCCAAGTCTTTTGCAGTAATTGCAACATCAAGCAATGGACAGGCTGATTAAAATCAACATTTTCATCTGAGCATATCAGCCCTCCAGAATCTAGTCCATCATCCAAATTGCTAGGAATTACTCATGCCTTGTTCATCACCCCAGAGGCATAGACTTGCACTAAGGAATTTGAGCAAATCTTGAAAAAGCCACCGCTGCCAAGACTGATTCTCAAAAAAAAAAAAAAAAAAACAGAATTAGTAATAAAAACTCTTGCATTTCTATCAAAGAAGTTCCTATTCAACATCCACTTGCTCATTTAATATTTTGACCTACATGAACCTCGGGATTACAATTGTATCTTCAAGTTACATCATTGTGGTAGAACAATGTAGTTATTTAACTTGGGAAACCGTAAGGAAATCCTGATTCAACTTAAAATACTGGAAAAAAACTATAAGGTACATAATGCAATGGAAATAAAAAGTCAAATTATACAGATAAGTATACACAAAAATGCATATGTATTTGCACATATATTTATCTCAAAGCTACAAGGAAAGTACGTTTTTAAGAACAGCTAAAGACATAATGGCCTTGAAAGGAACACTCTTGTATTTTAATTTAAAATTTAGCATGCATCAAATGAAGTGCTAACTAGGCATATTCAAGGATTCTCTTCTGATCACAAGAGGGCCAAGGCAGAGGCATCAGGACAACTTCTCTTAGATCATTAAGTTTGTATTAAATGAAGTAAGATTTCCAACTTTTTTTTGAAAAAAGGAAGCAAGGCTGACAATTAATATAGTTTGTGACTCCTAACATTAGACTGTTTTAAATGTAATATAGAAGTTACTGAATCATGTTTTAAGTCACAAATGATTATTTAGCCTATTCCAAAGCCAAGAAAAGGCTGTTTACCAGACTTTTTCCCCCTTTTAATCTCTATAATCCGATAATGATTCTCAAATCTTAAGTTGTTTTTGCCTCCAGAATCATTATTTGTAGAACCAGTAGCTTCTTGCACGAATCTTTCCTCTAAAACAAAGATTGATTTGTCAAGGGCACATTAAAATAAATCAACTTGCTCTTTGATGCTCAATAATAACAAGCTTCCTTTGTGAATACAAAGTATCTTCAAAGCATGCCTCAACTGAAAACAGAACAAAGCTTAAAATGCTTACTCTTACAAATCTTGATAACCTTAAGTCAGAGGTTTAGTGAGAGTGCTTTTCCTAAATTTTCTTGGAGTACCAAAGGCCTATATGCCCCAAGATCAGCTGTAAAACAGAAAAGTCACATGAACACTAAGCAAAAAAGTCAACCAGCCAAAAAACTGCTTTGACATTTTATCCTCAGTTTATAATTACTCCATCAAGTCAGGTGTTTGATTGATTAGCACAAAGCCATTGCATAGCACATCATGCATTATTTGCTGCAACTGCCACAACTTTTACAATTCTGTTTACATTCCTCTTGAATAAATATCATAAACCACCAAAATCTACATGATCACCACCATAAATCATAAGTTAAACACACGGAAAGGTTACATTCTGATGATCCCTATTTACAACTGTGAAAAAAAAAGATCAATCAAGGTGTTTGATACTGCCTGTCAGCACTACAGTATGATGATACATAACATACCTAAATGTAGATAGAGATAAGAAAGTGAAGTTACTTCCAAAGGCTTCAACCAATTTTGAAGTGTCCAAAGACAAGTCGTGGCAATATTGCTATAACAGCGCTGAGTACAGTCTACCTGTATGCACAGAATAGCTTCAAATCTTGTTATTCTGGAGAGGCCTTCCACTTCGTATTTCACAACACATGGCAACAGATCAATTGGCTGTTAGTTACATCACTGCCACCCAGTGAGTCATTACTGCTGGCAATAGCACATTACACACGAACATTCAGTTTTGTATGAACTGTTGACTAACTTCCTACAATCTTCAACACAGATATTCCACACCAGTTTTCTGACATTACCTGGCTAATAGGTTCTCCATTTGAAAACATTCTATTTTATAAAGCTGTGAATTCCATATCAAGACACATTGAAGCAAGAATACAACATAGCTGAATGAGTCATCTGTAAAGATTATATTAAAGGTTACAAGCCTGAGGCTGTGTACCAAGTTATGTACTACAATTTCTTTGTTAGTGTAGATATACAATTTAAACTCTTGATTTTCCTGAAGCCTATGGGGAAAAAAAAAAAAAATAGATCATGAAATTCCCTTTTACATTTAGCTTAGACTTGTCAATAAGGAAAACAATGTTGTGCCAAAGAAGGCTGTTAGCCCCAACAACTGGCATTTTTGGAGTTTGACAAAGAGAGGCTTGTAGAGTCACTCCACTGTCATTCCAGAAAGTCTGGCCTCTATCACAATTTTACATTTTAAAGAAATAGAAATTGAACTTGCAGGCCCTCCACTATAAAAAAAATAGATCTTTAATAGAGACAAAATTGTCCTTTCATCAGAAGATTGCTGTGATTTCAATAGGATTGTCTGACTGAGTTGTTAGGAGATTTTAGGTTACTGAAAGCAAGGATAGGTCAAGAGTTGAACCAGTGATTAAATATTTCATAGAACTAGGGAAAGCCTACGCGGCCTGGAGACCTGCCATAGAGCACAGATTTAATAACTGTTTGAATTACCTCTTCCGAGAATTACTCATTAGAAAGTTACTTTTGATCTACAGCCAGGTGGAGATATGTTTAGTTAAAATGGGATTCCATACACACTAAACAAGCTTTTACTAGAAATGTTGCATGCTTCTGTCCAATAAAGGTACATGAGCTAAATTTAAATTACTAAATATAGAAAGAGCATTTCCTAGGAGGCATTTGCACACATGGTGTAAGATTGCTTCTTCAGTATCCCCAATCTGGCAAGTTTGTGAAACAAATGTTATTAAGAGAGGCATACTCTTCATGGAAAACAGCACAATGCTGACCACAACAGGAAACAGTGGTGTACTTTGCCATTCTCATTAAATAATTAGGTTTAAACAAGAAAAAATCATCTTAATCACAAAGAATCTACAGTCAAACGGAAGCAACTTTACAAAGACTATAAGCACCATGATGTACTCAAGGTCAGCTGTGATAACTTAGGAAGGAACAAGCTCAAAATAAGCAGTGCTTAATAGCTTATAGTCAGAACCAATCTAGAAAAAAAAATACATTTATTTGTAGTTTAAAATTCTTAGGAAAAAAGCTAGAGTTTAAAGGATAATGCATTTTCTAGTTGTAAAAACATCAGATTCCAGTTTGCTTCCTCTGCTAGAACTTTGTTATTCCTGTCTCTAACAAATCAAGTGCTTTGATAACCTTCACTGTGGACTGTCACCAAAATGCATATTCAGTCTTTAGCTTCTTCAGTTATAATATGACACCAAATCATTAAGCATCTGAAGACTGGTGTGGATCAAGAAGCCATTAAGGGATTTGGACAAAGACAGCAGTGTCCAAGTCTCTCTACAAGAGCAAGCAGCAGAAGCAGGTTCATGTGTATGCTACCTCACATTGCCGAAGTAGTGAGGATGGAATTTGTCCTACAAGATGATTTTTCAATAATGACAATGAGGGTTAATCTGGGTTTGGTCATGTCCCCTCCTTCCCCCTCATTTTTGGGGTAGATGTAGTTATCCCATCTGTTGAACAGTGAAATAAGAGGACAGGAAGGAGTTGAAAATAGTCACTCTAGTTCTCCTAAAAAAAAAAAAAAAAAAAATTCCATTTGAAAACTTCTGTGCTTTTGACCCAACTCGATCCAATAGACTGTATCCTTCCACTCTCACCAAACAACAGATGACTAGAGCACATTACATGTCATATGAACATGGAACAGCAACATGGATACAAACAGCTCTGCAAAAAAAAAATAAATTCCCCCCTACACATCACAGAAGCATTTTTGCTGGGAATTCTAGGTAACTGTTCAAGTTTTCAGCAAGATGGAGATGTATTTAATCCCAACAGAAATATTTTAGTTGTGTTTACAGGAGATATTTAAACTCAAAAGCAAATTTCAGACTCTCTGGTTTATAAGTTTAAAGCTAACAGGTCATATTCATTTAAAATAATGACTATTTCTTCCTAGAGCCCTTGTAGTTCATGCTCATTTTAACAAGTCAAGAGTTATTTAAGTAGCTATAAACCACAGTTGAAGTTTTGACTAATTGATACGCAAGCTCAAGTATTTTACTGCAAAGCCAAGGTCTTAAAACAGGGAGAAAACGAATCTATCTTCTTCGTACAGGCAGCAGAAACAGAGAAGCCTTCTTACTGAAAGCGACAACAGCGGATGCTTCTCTCCCTCCCCCCAAAAATATTGGCAATGGGATCAGTATATTCCATCTCAAGTAGCCTAGGAGGACATGACTTGAGAGAACAAGTCAGTCTAAGCAACTCAGCCTGTACCAAGTATTTTTGCAGTAACTAAACAGTTAATCTAGGATGAATTCATGATCACCTGATGGCAAGACTTCATTACAAAGTTTGATGGATGTGAAATGAAATAGCTACAGCTGAAAGTTATATAGCCAAGTTTTATGTTTAAGAAAGCATTCTCTTGATTTTGACAAAAACAAATTCATTAGAAGAATTCTAGAAGGAGTGCCTTTAAGAAATTCAAGATATCACAATAGACAATTCTTGTTTTCATTGCTATCGCAAGATAGTTCTATTACTTGAATTAAAAGAAAATAAAACTTGGGAAAAAAAAAAAACAACTGAAGGTAATTTGAGTATATAGACATTTTCTCAACAGGCTCAGTTTCTCAGATTTCCCCAATTTTGTCAGTTTCATAATCCTGCATACTAAGTTTAGAAATAAGTCTGTGCGATTAAGAAGCACAGAAAAGAATTTATTCAAACCATTCATTTTAAGTGGAACATCAAAAGGGTAGGAGATACCAAAGTTTCACCAGATCTGTTTGATAAGCATTATAAAGTAACTAAGTTCATGACAACTGCTTAAAGCATTTAGGTCCACTATTAAAGAATGAACTATTTTTGACAGGCAAAAATACATTCATCTAACTGGCGAATATAGAAGCTGTAACATGAGGATTCATGTCATCCGACTGACATGCACTTGAGATTCTCTTCGGTTTCCACCTGGTGATCCTCCTCTACAGGAAAGATAAACCACTCAAATCAGTTCTACAGTTAAATTGTTTGAATATATTTGTTGCTCTGAAGTGGTAACCTAGACCTAGCATTTTTCCCCCATGCCAAGAATTATTTTTCACAAAAGACGATGAGCCACCTCATCAGCAAGCATTGCCATAGGCAGAACAGTTATGCCTGTCAAATATTTCCTTAAGGGATAAGCATGTTGTACTTGGTCGAGCTTAAAGGGACATCTCAAATTTAAAGGAAGACTTGGAAAAAGATGTAGTTTATTGGTAACACTCCCCCCAAATATTACAGAAAAATATAATTGACAAGTATTGTAGCTAACATCTGGAAATAAGCTTTATAGTAAAAACTAGCATTAGAGTTTCTCATGCTACTGATATTACTACCTTAGAAGTCAGTATTCTTCAACATGTACTGTGCACAGAGGTGTAAGCCCATCCATCCAAAAATAAAAGTGACAGCTGTCCCAAGGAAAGACTGAATATCAAAAATAAAATTGAGAAAGTGACATCAGGTGTTCAGTTAGATCTTACTTCCAATATCAAAAAAAACACCACTGCTCTTCCTTTCATCACCAGGAAATTAAAAACATCAAAACCTTAAATCAGTGCATCCCCCACACAGCATTAAACCCTGTATTTTCTAATAGAAGCCTACTCGAGATACATATGCTTACAAAAAGTTCATAATCGATCAAAACATTTCCAGGACTCTGAAGCAACAAATCCTATGCCAGGTCTAGCACTTATTCTTACTTCCACTGCTCAGAAATTGCTACTTAAAAAAAAAAAAAAAAAAAAACCTTTGAGATATTAATTAACTTTCAGTATTTTTCAGCTTTCTACTGTTTGAGATTTTTGCTTTCAAATTTTTGGTAAGGAAGCCACTGGTAAATGCTCACTGAGTTTCAGAAAGTTTATTTTGTATACACCTTTTTCCTTGTCCCATGAAGAGTTACAGCACATGTATATACTATTTTTGACATCTTTAGCAATAACAGAAGGGAAGGCATTAAGTTTCTTCATGCTTTTCCTCATATTTTTATCTCTGTAGAGCTTTAATATCACACAAACTAAAACATCATTTTTCACTCCGTTTACAAAATTAGAAGAGGAACAAAAATGAAGTTTAGCACTGCACAAGTGAATTATCAACTACAGCTGTATTACAAACCTCCCCAAAGGTTTTATCATTCAAATTGCATATTATTCAAATGCCTTTTCCAAAAAGCTGAAGTGGTGTTAAAACTCTCCTCAATTTTCATTATTTTCAGACTTTTTTTTCCACGCACTTAAGAAATGCTGAATTCATTGCATTAGTCTAGATCACACAAAGCTTTGATGAAGTGTTCATGTCAATCAGTGTGGCAAATGAGCTAAGAATGGGGATTTGCAAGTTACATTATCAGAAGATAGCTTTGTTTTAACAAAAAATGTTTTTGCACCATATACAATTTGGTATTCTTTTGTGGCTGCTCCAGGGAAGAAAATAAGTAGCTGAGCTTATTACAGCTAACCAAATGACTTAGAACAATAAAATTTTATCAGGCAAAACTTCAGGAAGAAAACTCAACACTAAGCAGCTTACTTTCTCACCAGCAGATTGGGAAGTAGAAGGAACAGGACACAGCAGCCCCTTCTCTCACTTGAGAATCATTAACATTTACAAAGTCTAGGCCTTGAAGGGAAGAAAGGCTTCCAGACATTCTGCAAAGAAAACCTTTCAGAGATCAACCAAGTGCAAATAAACCACGTGCCAAGTTCGCTACAGAGAAAAACCTGAATGCCAGAAAGTTTCGCTTCCCCTTTCTCAGAGGTTGGAAAGAAAGACAAATTGTTTATGCAGAGTCCTATACTCAAGTTCCCACAGAGATCTCCACAGATCTTAATTCCTGGTGTACAATTAAGTGGAATTCATCAGTAAGCAGGCAAGAAAATTGATCAAGTATGGAGAATTGTCTTGATAGTTATTCCGCAAGATGATCAATAGATTTAAGAAAGTTTTGTGCATCTACAACCACCCCCAGTTAAGCACTATGATGTTGCCAGGACCAAACACCTGATCTGGACTGCCCTAACCAGCAAGCTCAGAAGTACGAAACAAGTAAAAATGTTTTCCACATTCTCCTAACTCAAGCCTGACACAAATTAAAGATGCTGATGTTGAAAACAGTTGTAGAAAAATAATTAAATACTAAGATTAAATAATCAGGAATGTAAAACTAAGAATAGTATGTCTGTCTTTCTGCTGAAGTTGCAAACACCGTAGCAGTCAATATAGAGGTAGATATCTTTAGATTCGATTATCACCTGCTATGCAGAACCTATTCCTAACTTCGAAGGACAAAAGAACAGATACATTAATGTGAACGAAAAAAGTCAATAGAGATAGCAAGAACTGTATTATACTCCATTCCTCTGTTGCATAACATGTGTGGGTGAAGTCATTGTGTAGGATGATTTAAGTGTCTACGTAGGCTTGGAGGATACCTGTGCAAGATAGTTTTACTCAGGCTTCAAACTTATGTGCACAGGATCATACCTTGCTGTTAGTTTCTGCAGCGTTTGATTACTGTCTCAAGATAACATCCTGTTAGCAGGCTTTACTAAGTTAACAGACCACTAAAATAAACCCACTCCAGAGTGAAAGAGTAAAGAGGTTTCATAGGTTTCATCTTTCTCCTTTTCTTGGTTCTCCATTTCCTGTGGCCACCTAAAAGACTTAGTAGTTTTTTCTTCAAGATAAATGACAATTTACCCACAGACTCTTCAGCATAATATTGCCATTTATGAAGCACTTGGAGAAACCCTCTCTAGGTCCAAATTCACCCAGATAATTGACGTATTTAACATAGCCTGTACGATTAAAGGATTGGTGTAAATGTTGGGTACCAGTCCCACATACTCAGCATTGCAGTGCATACAGGTCTTAAGCAAAACTGGGCCATTTGTCCAGGCAACTGCTTCACCTCATGGCTGCACTGACAGGCACCAATGTTACTGCTACATTCAGTGAAGAGCACACACAAATGCTTTCTGGAACCTAGAACACTCTCTTAAATTTAGAACTAAATTTATATCGGATTATATTGGCTTTGTCTGCATAAGCAGAGGCTAGATAACACATCACTTAAAACCCATTTCTCCATTAAGTCCCCATTTATCAGACCTACAACTAACAGGAGTCTGTATCTTCTGGTCAATCTTTTATGTTCTTTGTAAGTAATTAAATTGCAAAGTTCAAAGGAACACTTCTGCTCATCTGCTTTACTCATCTGACTGGCTGATTAAGGCATTCTCCAATCTGCACTTCCACAAGCATATATTTCTTCAAAACTAATCACTAAAGTAAGTTTGAAGCACTCAGTCGTAATTTCAGTCTAGTGATTATGTTTTCAGATGCTTTATTACTAACTTGATTTGAAAGTCTATTTTCACTTGGAATAACTTTTCATCTTTCTTGAAGGCATTATATCTTTGTGGCCAGCTAGCACAGGTTACAGTAGTTAACATGACACTTAACATTACATTTCTAATCAACTTAAATAGAAATCTCTATAAATGCTTGAGTCACTCAGAGCCCGCTCCACAAATCTTTCTTCTGATTCAGTTGAAGCAAAGTAAGAATTAGTAGCTTTGTTTTATAAGCTCCTCATAACGTACAACTCGTCTGTAACAGCCTGTGTACACTTTCCTGGCCAGTCCTCTGGCTTTACATACAGGGACTGCTGTTACAACGCTTCAAGCTCTATTTTTCCTTGATTTGATCCTTTTTTGGCCCCACTTGGAGGTAACAAGGCTTTTCTGTTCAAGACATTTCAGAATATGGGTTTTTGATGAACTCCATTCATCTTCATCACATCTTACCTTCATTTATCAGCATTTTCCCTCTTCTTCCATCACAGAAATCAAACCACTAACCTATCCATCTGCAGACACTTCCTCAGCTGCATACTTCTCCACTGAGCCCTCCAGCCTTGTTATCTCATTAGATAAAAAGGGTCCCTTGCTGCAGGCTCAGCTCCCAAGCATGAGCCTAGCACATTGCATGCCTGAACTACCATTACAGACTTCATACCTTTCACAGGCTTCATTGCATATGACAGGAGCAAGAGGTTTGACTGATTGTTTCTGAACCACCAAAGACTGTCTGGAAGAACAGTCTGTGAACATACACAGTCTCCTGTGCACTGTGAAGCACAAACAGCATACAAAAATAGGAACGTCTCCCACTAGGGCTCGTAGTAGTTACTTTCTCTTCAAAGCTTTGGGATCTTCGGAAGTCAGGCATGTAACTTCCAAGATCAACACATCCAGAAGAAAAAGAAACTTCCCAGACCCAAGCAGTCTGACAGCTACAGCTTTGCTGTATGTAGATGCTCCACATTTGCCATGTAAGTATATTACATGACACAACAAACTGCAGTTGCCTCCAGTTGCTGCTTCTTAAAGGTACATCTTGCTTCAGCCAAACACCCAAATAATCAACAAGCAGAAAGTAAGACCATTTAGCAAACCACCACTGACAAGATAGTACCTATTTCTCCAGGCCAGCTGAAATAATTCTGCTCAAATAAGGATCAAACTCAGCTGCTAGGAAATACTTTTTCATTTAATAGATATATTGCCTAGGTGACAGCACTTGAAATGCCTAATATCAAATTCTTCAGCAGTTTCAGTATTTTCACTCTCCAGTGACACTGGAATAGCTCTGCTTTCTAAGCATGCTACCATTAACATCTTCAGTTTTGTTTGTCTCTCTGCAGCTGACTTCATTTTCCCAATGCTGTTCTGTTGCCAAGCCATGCTACATTTTAACCATGAACCTGTAAATATACCTTTTTAATAGGCACTTATTTTGGACATCTCCCCACACACCCTGAATTAGTGAGCATGAAGAGTAACAAATATCCCCAACTCCACAACTTCATGCCCATAAACTGCATTTTTCCAGTCAGGCAGTAAAAGGAGATTTATTGTTTAGTGCCCGAGGACCTTCACCTGCTTTAATTAGAGCACCTTCTAGTAAAGCAGTTTCAGGGAGGCAACAAAAAAAAAAACAAACCACAAGCAAGGAAAGTTTTGAGGTGGCCATATGAGAGCTGTTACTGGTTATTACTTTTATTCTAAGCAGTGAAAATAAAGGCACATAGCTCTATCCTTTAGTCATACCACCACCACCGATGTCCAGCACATGTTAGAATTAGTTGCCTCTGCTACCGCTCACTCACCTTTGAAGCAGACCAGATTACTCAAGCTAATATCCAGCTGTATTCAAGCTTACTGTCAATATTAATCTATAAAAAGTGTCTTAAATTCCTTTCTAGTCACAGAGCTGACAAATCATTTTTACACATGAACTTAATTCCAACATTTAGCTCTATTTTACTTCAATTGTTAACAAATGTTCAAGGGCACAGCTATCTCCAGCACACTCCCACATTTATAACCTTTCTGCAGGCAGTAGTTTACAGGTGCCCCTCTATGTAGAGATGGATGTTTTAAGTCCAGATCTAGGGCAGGGCTTTTTCTGCTTGAGGATGCCAATATGTGGTTTTCTGTAGCACTTGAAATGAATAAACCAGTGCCCAGATCTGATGAGACTTGTAAATCTATAAACTAATATGATCTGACTACTCAGATCACTATGCCTGCTATTACTTTAATCCCTCAATTTCTTGCATGCTTTAATATTTGCATCTCCTGACATCAGGCTGACAACAGCTCCATCCTTCCTGCAGTGTCTTTTCTTGCTCTGTCACCATCTATTCTTGGTAACTGATTAGTTCTCTTCTATTGCAGTTATCACTGTTTTAATAAATTAGGTCTAGATATGTAGCTTGGAGTCTTTCCATGTCTACCAAGTATTCCAGCCATACTTTTCAGCGTTTCCTCAGAGCAAAACATTATCCATACGCTCCTAGACCTGTGAAGCTTGGATATTAGAGCAGAGGCTCCCTAAAATCCATTTTTGCCTTCCAGTTAGAAAAAATAAAACATTGGATGATCCTACATGGTTGGTGATACCGAGTGTGGACTAGCTGCATGCATGGACTGTAGTTACTAAAACATTAATGTCCATTGTGACTTGTTATTTTTCATTCCCAACAAAACCTATATACAGCATCAGATAAGGGCTCAATTTCTGCCTGACCATACTTCACTGTCTACAGCATGAGCATCATAATACTTAGCCATTTTAAAACAGACGACCAGTAATGTCAAAGTTAGCACTCCTTAAGACTCAGCTTGTCTGATATACCTTCACATAATTTCAATACTGATTAGCAGCAGTGAGTACTTTCTGCACCCCAGTGAGCTGGATTTCTTACCATCTTTTTTCCTCTTTAATCTCCAGTGAAGTTTGTGTCAGAAGTGGAAAAGTATAGAGAATGGTTTTCTATATTACCTAGAATTAGTACGGAAAGCAATTGTAAAATCATTAAACACATGGTTCTCCTACAAAATTGTATTATTTCAAAACTTATTCCACATCAGTAAAAAGATTGTTCACTTTGAGCAATATTAGCTTAGAACTGTAGTCCTGTGTCCTGATTAAAATCAAAACCAAATCAAGAATGGCAATCCCCTTCCACCCCCCCCCCCCGCATAAAGTACATCTTCATTTATAAGACACATGGTTTTAAGAACTCTGAATTACCTTGCAGAACAATGTTTTTCTAAGAGTACAATATTAATGACAAAATGCAAGCCATCTGTGTTAATATATTGTTCTTCATCTACAACACCAATCACTGAAGCACTACAAGGTTAACATTCCTCTCTAAGTGCTTCTATTTCACATAAGTACCACTTGTATCTGGAGTTCAAAGTAATGCTTTATACATTGCTCCCTGTACAGTACTGATTGACCATGTAGATTACTCTTTATAATATTATATAAAATCTTATTGTAGTTTATAGAGAATTATATCTAGAGTGTTCCATAAGCCCCCTTTGTTTCAAATTCAGGACAACTCCTTTTTATTCTGAACCTTCACTACGCAACCTTGGTGTGTAGGAGCTCTCCATTTTCAATTGTCTTATCAGTTAAGATAGAAGAACTGATTTCATAATGTAATCACTAGATAAAATTTGTGAAGACAAGGAAAATGGATCATTCAAGATCCAGGACACCCATCACAGACTTCTACATATATTTATATAGTTTCCATTTTAAGCTTTTCTGCAGTCTTTCATTTTGTACCTTTCAGGTGATGAACATTTTTCTTTCAGTAGTTTGAATGAGATCTTCAAGTCAAAGGTCAGAAATATTATGCACATGACTGTGTTTATGCAGCAGTTTTCCTCTTTTGCCCTCATCTTTTTTCAGCCTTCCTACATCAGGTTCATGACTGGTATCAGATATTTTTAGGAACAGAAACAATTCTGAAAATGATAATGGTATAACGCAAAACATCTGAGACAATGATACAGTTCACACACACATCAGAGGCAATAAAGGGTAATGCAAAGAATGCTTGCATCAAAGTGTGTTTTTAACCTATCATTCTTCATGTTTTTCACTTTCCTCAGCCACTTCTGTATTCACAAATTCCTCTCGATAGTCCAAATGTACAGGATATTTCCATTCCTCTATTACATTACTGAAATGGGAGAGAATCAGATTTACAATGTTTCTTTAAAGTTAATCTCTGTTTGAACACAGTTCACTCCAGCATGCTTACCAAGCCTGGAAGTATACTTTAGTACTCGCACAACACTTATGTCTCCATGTTTCATTTACACCATGTTTTAAAACAAGGTGAATAAATAAATCACCAAGATTCACTCAAGGCCCACACTGTCATTTTTTTCAGTTACTATGTGAACCCCATGACTAAATCTCAAGTACACTGCAAGGTAAGCTCTTGTAAAATGAAAAAGTTAAAAAAAAAATTCTTAGCTAATCCACACACAAGTCATTAGTTTCACTCTTTCCCACCCCAACATTTCCCAGAAGAAAATAGCCTTCCTGTTCAATGAGCAATAGCTCTACAAAAACTGTCATTTCTCCGGCAATAGAGGTACCCAGAAGCCAGGCATATTTCTACAAGACTTGCTATTCTCTCTCTGGAGCCGGAAGAGCCTCAGTAATCTCAGAATAGATTTGATCTGCCCCAGATTCTCCCCAGCACTTCCTGGGGCAGTTGGGGGGGTGGGAAGGTTGGAGACACCCTCTGTGAGACCTGACATTCTTCAGAGAATTTTTCATTTCATAATTTTAATACTTTAAATATTCACTCTGAAGTTCCTAGCTTCCCTTTTTTATTTTTTAATTCTATAAGGCTGAAAGACTGCTTTCATTTTTTTGAAACAAGAGGTTATTTAACAAATTGATGTCAATTAAGCTGAGATTTAGTAAAGTTAAAACTTCTCACATTAAAACTTAGATCTGATATCAGAGCATATCAAGAAATGTTTTCTTTCCAGTCCCTATTGCTTGTAATTTATCAATCAATAACTAATGTTTTATGTTGCCTACACTCAGTACAAAACCATTGTTCAAGAGCTTCTTCCTCAAATGCTACCAGGCATATGAAACCTCATGCTCTGCTCTAAGAAGTCAAACAAATGCATCCACCTCTGAACACACAACCACAGCAGAAAAGCCATTTCTTGATTTTAACAGATGTGATGAATATTTATATCCCAGACCTTCTTTAGCTTGTAGCAGTGCATAACCCTATCCACAGAATGCAAGAAAAGCTGAAAGCCATTTGCATTTATCTGAGCAAAGTCTTAATTTAGAAATATTTATGATTTGAACGTATTTTGTTCTGTGTTTGCAAAGGACTTGGAATGCAAGCCTTCAAGTGTTTTCCTAGCTACAACATAAGATTTTTAAAAAAACATGCTTCTTTTAATTATGTCATCAGGAATTTCAAAAATCTTTGCAAAATAGAACCTGCAGAATAAACAACCATGGCAAAAGCAACTAGAACATCTGTACTTAATGCACAAATCAGTATCTATTACATCACAGTTCACTGAACTCCAGCCATTCACATCTATTCCATAGGAATACTTAGAGGATAGCTAATCACTCAAACACTTCTTTCAAACACATACATAATCAGAGGAGATAGTCTACCTCCACTAAGGCTAATGCTTCAGCTTCTCAGAGATGCTTTCTAAAAGTTTTATGCATAGATAAGTTATGAATAAGCATGATACCTAAGAATCAGAAGGGTTAAATCTACAAACAGGTAAAATTGGCAGTCAAAGCACAAGGTATTAGTCACATTTTTTGAAGGAAAGTTGTTTTACATAAAACATAAGAATTGATAAAATGCCTTCAGTCAACAGCACTACCAGCAACTCAGAGTACATAAATAATGGCAAGAAACAACAATTTACTAATAACAAATGCATAAAGCAAGACTTTCCATTAAGAATGCGGAAAAAAAAGATTGACAAGACACACTATAATTATTTTGAAGGGTGCAAGAGAACATTACTCTGAACTTGGGGGGAAAATTAAGTCTTTGTTCACAGTTTCTTAGACCAGATTTTTTGACTTGCGTTTTTTGACTTCATTTTAGCTTGTGCTTCTAGCAGTAAGTCTGCAAGCTGGAAGTACAAGGTAAAAAAAAAAAAACAGTTATTTGATACAACTCTACATGATCTTTCATTATTTCCAGTCTTCTAGTTTGTAATATTAGCACAGGAAATTTTAAGTAGCCTTACTTCAGAAACCAATAACCAAAATGTGCCAATTACTTTAAACACATTAAGGCTGGGGAATCCCCAGAAAGTTTAAAATCTTAATGAAAGAAGTCAACTAGCTATAGTCAGGCATGACTGGTCTGCTCTCTAGATTCTCATCTGCTTTCATCTTAGAGAAGTAAGCAATTTCTGTAGTTTGTGCACATGGCTTACAAAGCACTAAATAAATATTTAAGAGCAAACTGTCTTAATTATGAAATATTTATGGTGTTGCAGGCCACATCTTTAATGCTATTGTAATAACAAATAATTTTGAACTGAGCAGCACTTGAAATAACTCTTGGAGGAATACATTTATAATATTTCTTTTCAGTTTATAGGTAAAGATAACAATGATTGATATTATGCTACGTGTTTATGTTTAAATAAGATTAAATGAAATGAATAGCTACTACACAAGCTAGATCCTATACCAGATACCTTCAGACCATGCAGACAATGAATGCAAATATTTAGGTAGCACAATTTAAACACTCGAAAAGTCTAAACATTTTAAATAAAAGCATTCATTTCATTATTGCAGTTACAGTCTCATTTTTCCCCTTATCTCTTTGGAAGGGAGCTGCTCTCAATTACAGCTTCACCCTCAGGGAGGCTATTAGGTCACATAACAGTAAGGAATGTATTTTTCCACAGTTAAGTCTTAAAATTAAAGAACCATTTAGCTTCCTTCCTTGTAGAAGATAGAATAAATTAGAGTAGTATTTATAATCTGGATGTCCTCATTTCCTATTTGTTATGTTTTAAAAGTCATGTATTTTAAGTTTCCAACATGACAGACAGGAGAGCATAGTCACAGTATTTGTGAAACAATAACTCCACCTGTCTCTCCTATATTTTTTAAAAAATCATTTCAGATTTCCTTGGGTTGTTAACTGTCTTTATCTTCTTGTTTCCTTAATTTACTAAATGCTTTCTGTTAAGCTCAATGAAAGCAAATATTAGTGTTACTATACAGAGCTCTTTTTAAGAAACGCATATAAAGCACGCTCACTTTTCCAGGCTTCCAGTAATACTGAGAAAAAGAAGTCAAAGCAGCCTAATAGGAGCACTGAAATGAAATAAGCTAATAAAGCAACCATCTTCCTTACCAATTACTAGGATGCTCTAAGCTTCAGCACTGATGATAATCAAGTGACAAAGCTCATACGCAAGTGAGAAAAGCTCCTACTCCCATTCAGGCACACAAAAAATTCTCTGTTTTAAAAAAAGAATTATTAAGTTTCATATGGAGTAGCTTATTGTTGAGCACTAAATTCAGAGGACATGCAGAGAGAACAACATCAGGAAGAAACAAAGAACAGCTTTCTCCACTAAAAAAGCAAGCAAGGAGACAAAGCTAGCCACAACACATCCAGCAGAAGGGTTTTCACCAGCAAGGATACAGGCCCACAGACCTGAATAGTGAAAGAAGAGAACTTTAGAAGAGAAAGAGAAGAAAAAAAAAGAAAAACCAAAAAAATACTCAGAAGAAAACAAACAGAAGAAAAAATATATACACAATATATATACATAAAACCCATAGAGACTAAAAGCCATTTGCATAACTTAATGCAATAACATCAGTAAATTTATGAGACAAATACAGAGCATCAAGTATACATTGCCAAGTCATGCCAAAAGACTAATTGCAGAGCCCAAACAAAAACAAACAAACAAAAAAACACCACAACAAAAACAACAACAACAACAAGCCCTTACTTACATCTCAAAAATAGAGCTTCCTATCGTTTCAAGATGGATCTTAAATAAATTTGTGCTGAGGGTGTGTGTGGGTGGAGAGCCCAGGATATCTGATCTGAGCAATTAAGGCCTATTGGTACACACTGGGCCTTGTAAATGAGTTAGTTGAAGCTGATATGATTCCTTGAGGTAGAGAATAATTGGCTAACCTGCATGTTTCAACACAGCAGGATAATGTCTTCCCTGAAGAATTCATTGATTACTCTTACTATACTTGGGTTGTCACAGTTATAACTAGATTTTCTCTGGCTTATAGGAACATATTCATAAATGGCATAGTCATTTCTCCAAGTTTCTAAATAAAGCTGAGTAAAAGAAGTGAAAATATACCGCACGGCAGGAGTCCTGAAAGGAGGCACACGACACAGACAGATTACTAATGATATGGCATGTGTACGACTGGTTCAAAGCATTTAACTAAAATTGGAATAAATAAATAAATAAATAAATAAAGTTAAGACTAGAACTGAACATTCTCCTGTTTGATAATGACAAGATTTACATTTGCTTATGGTCAAGTGAGTATATCACAATAAATGTTGAAAACTGCAGCAGCAACACCTGCTCTCTTGAATTTTCATATATGTTCATCCACCAAACTGTATATCTAGAAGGATATTTAAGAGATTTCTTCTAAATGCTGATATGCAACAACCTTCTATGTATGTAACCTGCTTCAAATAAAAAAGGTCACCCTTTAATATATGATGGATCTGATCATTCTATTGTTTAAAAGAAAAAAAAATTCTCAGGGAAAAAATGTTCACACTTTTCAATTTAAGTTAGTTAACATTCATTTTCAGTCCAGTTTGGAAATGCTATCACCATTGTGACAGAGCAAGGCTGACCATGATGTAACAATATCACAGCATTATATAGTCCCACATCACACCTATACTCCTCGTTGATCTGTGAGGGTCTAATCAAATAGGAAACAGCATCTGCAGTATGAGATAAAGCCACAATACTTATTTCTTCCAGCACCTCTCAAAATCTTCCTGTAGGCACATTCTCCACACACTGCACTGTCTCTAAAAAAGGTCTGTTTCTATGTATTGAGAGTACCTCCATAGAAATACTATGGCAGTAACAATCAGTATATTTTGCAAAATAAATAAATAAATAAATAAATAGATCATGAGGAATTTCTTCATTAAAAACAATCTGATGATCTTTTATCACCAGTAACTTGGCATTTAAAACATGGTTTATTCTGGATGAGAGTGTTTGCATCTTAAGCATTATTACTTTCAGTATATTTAAGTGTATGTTTGCATAGTAACATGATTACTTATGTAGGACAAAATCAACTTAAAATTATAAAACCATTAAAAAAACTAAAGAAAAAATGGACAATAAGTTTGGAACTATTTATCAAGTATGAATGTAGAAATCTGCATAAAGAAATCATCCTGGAATTATTTAATTTTCTTTTATCATAATTTACATTGTATACTTTAGTACCTGTTTCTACCAGTTTCTATCTTATGCATCAGGAATGATGACAGTGACAATTTTTCAAAACAGCGGCTCCTTCTTCTGTTTCAGACATTACAATCTATATAACTTTGCTAAATGAAAACTTGACCTTCCCTAAAGAACAGACAATAGCTGTTCCAGTACTCAATCAAAATTAAGTGGAATTGCTTGAAGAATCCTTTCTTTGTTCAGCAGTATTACAGTGTTTGTCAGAAATACTTTATAACACAACCTTCAGTGTTTTTCCTTATATTGCAGTACTGCAGTGATTTATTTATTTATTTATTTATTTATTTATTTATTTATTTATTTATTTCCACTTAAATTCTACGAAGAAACTGGTCTACCTGTGCAGCAAACCTCTGGTTTGAGAAGAAAAAATTTTTAAACAGACTTCGTATCAAGTAGCAGTACTCTTGCTGGCAAAATAGACCTTGTGTAACCACAGGAGTTCTCCATTTCTATCACCCTGAACCTACAAATTTCACTTTTAATGGTCTTACTCAAATAGCATGAGAAAGAAATGGCATGTCCAAATAAACCATCTTTGTACAATTACAATTAGAGTGAAAGATAATTGAAACAGTCTGTTAAAGGATAATTTTGGGGGATTTGATTGTTTGTCCTTTACCACTTTTCCCTTATTATAACAAAGCCTCATTAAACTAAGTAGTCTTAAGCATGAAGGAAAAGCTGAGTCAATCAATAAAAGCTTTTCAGAGCAGCAGAAAGTAGCATAACTTTTAGTTAAGCTTTGTTTCAGCTTAGTGCTCAGCTCAAAGAAATGTGGATATTTAATTAAGCAAGTGGAGAAGAGAGGAAAGAAACCTCTTGTAACTTAATCCCAAGAGACTGTGAGTAACTATGGGGAACAATTAATATATGTGGCTTTAAGTTTTAAAATGTGAAATCTCAAGTATTGATTCAAGTATGTAATAGGGAGAAGGCATTCAAGAGAGGTATTTTCTGGAGGAGTCACAAATGGCTCTGCAAAGAGCCAGTGGGTACCAGACCAGTAAAACAATTTACACCAAAATACTAGTATGCAGAGTGGCATGGCACAATATAATAAAAACACTGCCCCTTAAAGATTTCAGTAGGTTTTTGGTAGATAATGTCAGAGGCCTCAGTGCACTAATAGGTCTTAAATGTCCTGACCAGCCACATCTGGTGTCTCCTCTGAGCAGGAGCTTATTTAAGCTCAGAACCTGCTCTAGTCAGTTTTCTGAAGGGCTGTGGAGGATTGTAGGCCTGGCTTGTGGCTTGTTGTGCCTGATGATTACCATATCTGTTATGTTTTGCTGCTGGTACTATGGGATCACGCTGTTGTGGTGAGGTTTGACTGGATGGCATTTAGCCTTTCCTAAAAAATTTAAAATGTTATATGTAGTGCTGGGGGGGGAGGATGTGTTAGCTGATGTGGTGTCTAGTGACTCCAGAAACCATACCATAAAAGAAAAAGATACATTTTTTTAAAGCAGGGTGCTTTTCCTATGTGAAATAAAAAAGTAACAGAGGTAATGGTAACCGTCCATCATGAAGTCATGCCCACAAAAGGAGAGACGTTGCATGTTCTCAAAGGAAAGGAAAAATAATTGAGTATAGACCAAAAAAGACAGCAATAATTGCTGCAAGGCTTAATGTAATTTATGCAGGATAAATTTTATAGTTGCTTATTGTAGGCTGTTAGGTAAATAAGCAGACTGTAAAAGCTTTTCTTTGTCCTGCTTTTAAGGACTAACCTCACCATTTCTGAGATGATAGGAGACAGTCAGTGACTCAGAACAATTTATATTTCCTTTAGAAGGTATTAAAGATTTCTCTTCAGCTATATATAGTGTTAAAATAAAATAGCCTTATCTGATAAATGTTAAATTTCCTGACTCTTTACTCATTGAAGGACAGGTTACAATAAAGCAAGATAATTTTTTTAAATATAATTCTTATCTAATGGCCTCTCAGGGAAAAGAAGAAAAAAATGAGAAGTTATTTCAGTGCCACGTCTCTGATCTTAAATAGGTGATCTGGTCTTCCGTGGCTACATGATCAAGCCAATTTCTTTGAGAAAGGTATGAAAGGTATGCTATTCCAGAAACTTTAAGTATTCTTAAGTGATAACGAAATGTCTATGGAGTATTTTGCCCAGAAACTTTTTATTTGGAGATGTCTTGGTGTACCAGATGAGAAATCAGATTATTTCTTTTATTCAACTTCTCAGTTTACTGAAGCTTAAAGAATGTCTTGCCTGTTTGTACTTGGGTGATGCATAGAAACTATTTTTGTGCAGACAGACTTTAGATGGGCTGTAACAAGCTGTTGGTTATTGTCTGCAAAGTCTAAGCGTTCAGGTAAAGATGCATTTAACTGTGCAAAAGAAATTTTTAGATTAGAAATAAGCAAAATGGATCATGCTCAAATACTATTGAACAACTCATGCATTAATGTCACATCTTTACCTTCAAATATTGATTCTACAGGGAAGTTGACATGTTATGGGAAATGTTTTATAATCACTTCTCAAAGTAAAACAATGTTCCTTTTCATGCATTTTTTGTTTGATTTAATTCTGGGTTTGGCTTGGCAAACTGGATCCAGTGAACTGTTTTGTTTTGCTTCTGACTTTATGGCCTTAACATTGCTCTTTTCAGAAATGCAAAAATTGAAAGCACATTGAAAGGTTTGGTTAAATACAGCATAGAGGTACTACAACAACGTGACAGATTACATATCTTGTTTCTGAAACTAATTAACAAGTATGTTTTGCTAATGTGATATATCGTGTGGTAACTAACTCTGAAAGCATGCTATCTTCCTGCCTAGCCTCTAGCACCTTGCTAGTTCCCTGCAGACTGGACTGATGGCATCAGAGGGTTAGGAACTGAGTAGCTGCTATCAGGCATATACTTGTCTTGATTCTATTACCCCATTTTCAGTTTGGTCAGGTCTCACAATATGAATGTAGATTAAGATTTCATAGCTATTTCATTGTCAAATGACACTTCACATATTTGCTTTTCAAAGCTTCTATCAGCAAGAAGATATTACAATGTTCTTGATAACATCTGCAGTGTTGACAGTAGCAATGATCTCCCTGCTAACCACCCCCAAGAACATGACATCTCCAGCAGTAGTTTACAGGCTGTTATGATGACGTATGGCATTAGTTTTGTGTGCCCTGCTATATGGACAGGGCTAAGGCACGGTGGGGAGATGCCCTGATGCAGGTTTGAGGATGAAGGGGAATTTGAATAGTGAGCCGCAGCTCTGAATGTCAGAGAGAATGGAGGCATCAGAACAAATTATGTTAAGAACTCTATTTTATTAAGCTATTTTAAACAGAAAATATTAAGCTTAACTCCTTTTCATTACCTGACTACCTTACAATGACCTGTGCTTGTCAAAAAAGCCAATTACAGTGGAAAAGTATTGCACTTGTATAATATTTGTAATGCAGCCTTGCAATAGACTGTTCAAAAAAACCACCTGCGTTTATGCAGATAATTAATATTTTACATTTACTAGTATATAGATTTAAAAGCTGTATGGAAACATAAAAAAAAGTTCAAATGCCAAATTTTTGTTCTTTTCCTGTTTCTATGGTCTCCCACTGAGATAATGTTGAAAATCTGTACTTTAACTCTGAAAAACAGATGGTAGCATTTTTAAGAAAGAGGAATTATTCAATTTCATAGGGACAAAACAGATGTAGGAAAGACTTGGTCTAGTTAATTTCATGTAACAGCTATGTATTTAAGTGAAAAATAGTGGAGCAGAGGGCATAGTAGTTACAGCTTTGTGAAATGGATGTACTTTCAGTGTGTGAAAAGCATTTAATTTCACATTGCATTGTGGATAAACATTGCTTTCTATATTTCTCCTGTTTGCCTTCTTCCCAACAGTGTTCACTTCTATTGAAGCTTGTATTTGTATCTGTTAATTGAACTGCAGCTAAAGGGGGTGTGTGTGGCAGGTCTGAAGAACAGCTTTGTAAAGAAAGGTTTAAAAAGGCAAAATTTAACCTGTTGACAAGTTTTTCTAGTACCTAGATATTCATTTATATCGAGTTTTTGTAGATCACCTTGCTCTCTGACAGCAAGATCTATGGACCTATCTATGGACCTTTAGGACTAAAGTTTGCTGGTTCAACTTCCTTGAATTTGTATTGCCTGCTTGATTCTCAATGTTACTGATGAATCATTCTTTTAGTGTATTTTGAGCTATCAAGAAATGAGCTTAATACAATTATCTCCTGTAACACATATTCCCCATTATGGGGAGCTTTTAATGTGAAGGAGAAAGTTCACTTTGCTCTGGCATTCAGTGATATTCTCTGTACTTTCAGTGGATTGGCATCTGTACTGGGTAGGAGAACAAGTATTGTGAATCTGTCTGTATTTTAGGTTTCTCTAGCAAGTTCTTTTAATCTCTGAAAAATTTTGGATGGGTACCATATTATATAAACTCATGCAATAATTTGATTTCTGAAATGTGTAAAACACACCACAAGACAACCTTGGTGATACCAAGTTTGTATTTGGTTGCTCTGCAAGTAATCTTTCTTTTTCTGATTAAAGAATATATGTAGCAAAATGATTTTGTGGTTGTCTTCATTTTTCTAAAACAACAGAAACCTGACCTATTAACTACTGACTTCTATAGTCACAAACTGCAGTCACAGCTTGATAAATGAAGCTAAAAAGATTAGTTTCCAGAATTCATTGTGGGGTTAATGCACTGTAGTATTTTACCTTTGGAAGTATTTATTTGGCAAGGAAGAATGGATTTGGCTTTTCTCCCCTGTAAATAAGAATGCCAGTCTCAATTAGGCCTTCCATGCACTTAGCTGCATCTTGAATTGATAGTGATATCTCTGCAAAATAACTGCAGAATTCTATCTACTGTACACTGCTTATATGATTAGGCTAGAAATAAGTTACCAGTAAACTGTGCTCTATATTTCAAGTTTCTATATGCAGACATGTCAAAAATCTCTACAGAAATAAAGCGAACTTCAACAGTGTTGGAGTTTACCAGTGCTGAGGTGATGGGGTAAAGTGAAGAATAACAAACCTAAAAGTGATGTTTATCAGGTGGATTTTGAAATTAGAAGGGGACAACCTGCAGCTGAAGACTAGAAGGTAGCTAGCCATAAAGTCCAATAAGTTGAGAGCATGATGCCCAGTAAGAAGTGGTAAAATTAATGGCTGCTGTGATGGAGTAAATGAGGATCTTCACTATTTGTTCCCTGTTAAACTTCTCAGTACTTGGTTCATTTTATCCTGATGGGGTCAGGATTTGACCCAGGGCAAGACCTAACTGTTCCATAAGAATATCTACCACTACTAACTTAAGCTTTATACTATTTTGAAAATAGGATTTCTCACAGACAACTGGTTTGCAGTATGAATTAACGTTTGCAGTTTCAGTCAGATCATACATTTTAGGTTACTTATCTAAAGAATCTGCATCTTTTGACCTCTTACTAATTCTCTTGCCTTCTCTTCTATTGCTTGAACCTTGGGCCCATTCTAACCAAATGTAAAAAGTGAAAATATTTTTTAGCCACTGTAAGCTTCACTAAAACATCTATGAGGAGACAGATGGGAGAAACCTCAGGTACAAGAAAAGCTGTGAGTTCAACCACACTGCAAAAAAAGAGGAAATGGCATATGATATCCATATGGTGTATCAGGTTTCAAGGCTTACACTGTTTATGCAGTATTTAAACTACTTGTAATTTAGACTAAAGCAAAATTGTGAGTGTCTGAGCGAAGGAACAGGCAGCATAGATCAGGCTCCCCTAGCATAAACACGAAATGAGGCACGTGGGCAACGATCAGTATTATTCCTTCAGCAAAATGTTATGATTGGAAAAACAGTTGGCTTGCACAGGGGACACAACTGTGTCCCAATAATAGTTGCATTTTCCTGCAAGTGACTGCTTTCTTGTTTGTCTTCCTATATTTTTTCCTTGGACTGACTATAATGATTATCAATCTCTCCCATAGTCCACGAAGCAAGTTAAACGTGCAATATATTCCTCTGACCTTCCTTAAATAGGTTCCTCTTCAGAGAGAACCTTTTCTTCAGAAAGCACAATGCAAACTGGGGGGAAAACAAACAAACAAAAAAAACAACACTAAGCCAATCCTTCCTCTTCCATTTTAAAACCAAAACACAACATCCAGTGTGTCTTGGGAGGACCTTGTGTAACTAAGACAATGTGTGAGTTTTGGCTGTATTAGCTGGCGTATTTCATTGAAAAGTTTGTGTAAAGTGAATTTAGACATTTCTCACTCAATTTATGATGTAGTTGGCAGTTCTATTTTCTTACTGAAATTCTATCATTTCCTTCCACAGAGGAATAATCAAAGACAGGTGTTCTTTGTTTCTTCATATCAAATGTATGCATTTTTTTAAAGAGACAGACAGGGAAGTGGTTACTTCCTCAAGAAAAACATGTCCTGGAAAAGTGCATATTTCTCTATTTTACCTTTTTTTTTTTTTTTTTTTTCTCTTGTTTATTTGATACTCATGATCTGTGTGTTTACATGATATCTTGATCTACTCTGAAAAATGTCAGAATTGCTTTCTGGAGCTACAACACAATGACAGTTTCCTCAATCTTTTCAAATTCCCCTAGTGTTTTTCTCTAGGACTCTTGCTCAGTCTTACAGCTGTCAAAAAAACTAACCTGGAGAGCAAGGAGGAGTAAGATTTTGTCTTAGGTTTAAAGAAAAAAATATCTTGGCACCTCTCTCAGTTAGTTCACATCCCTATAATTTCAAGAACTGAAGGAAAAATCCTATCTCTTTGTTCAAGTTACACAGAATCCATCTCAGAAATCCGAGCAAGGATCATGCCTGTACCCAGAAGCAACTGTCTGTATTCACTTTTGTCTTGCATTGAAGTGAGTGGAGCTATTCCATCTCTGCTCTGCAGTCACCTTTATATTTCAGTGTTCAGTATAAAAACCTATGCCAAATGATGGAGAAAAAAGGAAAACAAACAAAAAACCCCACCAACAAACAGAATTTGATATACCAGAGAAAGTTAAATACGTTACAGAGGCATGAACGTTGGCCTTAGTATTTATTAAGAAAATTCAATATATTGCTGTGCACCTTTTCCAGCAACATAGAATCATCCTTCAAATCAGAGCTTGTTTCTTGTTTGTTTTCTTTTCCTCTTAGAACACCATCCAGAGTACCGGAATTGAGCAAATCCCTTTTTCTCCAATGTTGGACTTTGGCTTTCCCTTTTCCCACTGGGATTTGGAGGTTTGAAGATGCGTCTAATGCTTGCTCCAAAACGGACAGGTCCATAATATCTAGGGAAAGAGAATTTTATTGGCTCCAGATCTCCTTTGCAACAACAGTATCCCAGTATTACAAGCAGCGGTTCTGTATATGAATAACAAATATAATTTAGATTAATGTATGACAGCACAATATGCATCATCAGGTAAGTTTTAATTTGTTTGTTGAAATAGTCAAAACAGTCCACATGCTGAATTACCATATCCAGTCTTTTCTCTAGTGTGTGAGCAGGCAGAACAATATTTTTTTTCCTCCCCATTAGGAGCTTTCAGTGATGTGGAAATATCACATTATTCAGACTTCAGCTACTTATGGTTGTATCACGCCTGATCAATTCATGGGTTTTATTTTACTATTATCAAATTAGATATCAGGTGAGACAAATGCAATAGGCACGGGAAATATCTTGTTTTGGTGTCATGTGCCTGCTAAGGCTATCCTTCACAGGCTAGTGAGGTTAATTCACAGCAAGGTGCAACAGTAGATTAGTAATTATCTTAAAGACTTGCTGCCTATTTGCTGTGAATTTGCAATGAAAATATCCTGCCAGCTTCCAGAGGCAGGTAAACAACCTGTATATAAATTGATCATCAGCTGGGAGATGACACCTACTATGATGAAGAGATGAATGAGTTTTATTTCCTTGTATTAATCAGGTTCATGACAGCTACTTAAATGCAGGATTTTCACTTCTTTGACACTTTGTGTAAACTGCTATCTTTAGTCCTTCTCTTGCCCAGACAGAAAGCAAGTGACAATCCAGAGGACCCATCATTTTTCAGGCTTTTGGTAGACCAACGTGATATGGAATATAAACCTTCCCTTGTAAAGCTGCACCAAACAAAGCAGAAAAGCCTCTGAAGTATATCTGCAATCCAGTTCACAGAGCAGATAATCTAATTCGCTTTCTTTTTCCTTCTTTATTTTATCACCCCCATCATCTTGCTGAACTGCTTCCTGAGAAATCATCTGCATTTGACTGTGCTTACTTTCTCTGAGGACTTCTTCACACCAGAAGGAGCAAATACTGCTAACAAATGTAATCGACATGAAAATAAGTCACAAGGGCTTGAAAAAAAGCTCAGATAAGGCCCCCCGGGGGGGGGGAGGAGGGGTGTCACTATTTTAACTATAGATAAGATTTCCTGTGCACATGATGAAAATGACTTGCAGAAGGACTTGGACTTTTCGGTGTTCACCAGCTTAATAGACAGTTATTGGCATAAGAAAGAGTTGAAGAACGATGGCACCAGCTGACCGTCCACTTAGTAAGACTAATGTGGGACTTCTTCGTGTTGTAGAAATAGCCTGTAATTCTGCATTTCACAAGTATATTTAACAATTTAACTGTATAAATCTGAATGTGTAATCATCCTCCCTATTTCTTGATCTCTGGAGTTTTGCTAATACTGCAACTGGTAGCATAATTTGGGCAGTAGAAAAAAAGTCTATGTAAGAGTAGGTCACAAGGAGGTAAATCATTCAAATGATATAATATTAAGACACACAATTTCCAACCTGTACAACAATGCTCTAAAATTAACACAGTGCTTATCTTGTAGTTTTCTATTTGCATGCAATTCAGGAAAAGTAGCAAGACACATCAAGAAATACATAACAGTGAATGCAATTTGTATGCAAATTTACAGCACATGTTTCTGTTTAAGGTAAATGCTGCTTTAATCAGTTCTGCAGTGGTGGAAGTATTATTCAAATTAGTTTTACTGTGGTGCAGGTGGCTTTCCAGGCATAGGCAGTCTATCTTGCAGTCATATAATGAAAAGCAAGGGCCATGACTTCACCTATGCTTTGGACCTTTCTGGTGTATTTTAGGTTGTTTTATGCTCTGAGGCTATGAAGTAGTAGATTCTAATATTGTTAAATGCACTGACTTTATTGCGTGTCAAGTTGAACAGAAGAAACTTATTTCTGCAGGCAATTTTTCTTTTTTTCTTTTTTTAAAGGCTCCTTCTTACCTAGTTTACTTCTTGTAACGTAGGAAAAACATAACATATTGTAGCTATTTTGATAGTCAGGGCATGCAAATATAATCATGTAAAATGGAAGGAATGTTTTAAGGTTCATCTTCACTTATAGTGTATGGTATATAGCAAAAAAAAAAAAAAAAAGTCATATGATTTATATGTAATTTTAAGGGTTCAGTCCTGCTGCCAAACAAATTAAGGGCCAGAGTTTTTTTGTGTTAATCTTGTAGTATTTGGACTGAATAATGCACACAGTTGTGATTGTTAATAGAAAGGTTTATTGTCATTTACAACATAATTATGTAACAGTATGTATTAATTTCTACCTTTGTAAAAAGGTAAAACTCAATTTTATTCTTTTTTTTTTTTTAATGATTAGGACTTCACTGGACTTTTTATTAGTTCTACTTCTAAAACAAAGTATGTGAACAACTTGCATCTAGGCAGTTATATGCATTCTCAGAGAGCTGGCAGATGTTTGTAGCATACACTTCCGTATTATATAGCGCTTTCAACATGTGCAGCTGAAAATTCGTAGATCTTTACTCCTCAATGTCCCTTTGTTGTCCTTAGGGCACTTCTTGTGCTTGTTATTACCCCACAGCTGAACACAGCTCTGAATGACAGCCTCGTTATTTAAAGTTTGTTGGGGGACACAAATTCAACCATAACAGGAATACATTTCCAGCAAGATTTTCATGTCCCAGTTGGTAACAAATGCTAAGACAGTGTGAAAAAATGCTGCTAGTCAATTCACGGTGTTAGCTGTGCTCCTGTCAGATTTGGTCTTAAAGGTCAGCTTCTTATGTATAACTTCCAAATATCAGTTAACTTTTCTGATTTAGAATTAATTAATTAATATTTTACCCAGCAGGTTCAATCAAAAAAAAAACACTCTAAATGACCTGTCAACTTTCAAAGTGTTCGGATTTTAAATATAGGAAAGCTTCATTATTTTCTACCACGTCTTTGCTGCTTCTTCCTTTGTTATGAGTTGCTGTATATCAGGAATTAAAAAGGAGGAAAACTCTGCCACCTTGCCTTTTGTTTTTTTGAGCAGGAGCAGCCTTGCCCAGACTATCAAACCCCTTTGTTATTTGAATGCAAGCCAAGTTATATAGGGGGAAAAAATCATCTACTTTGATAAAGTAACTTAGAGAACTCGTATTCTTTTCTCCATGTACACTCTGTTTCAAGGTGGAATGACACTTTTTGTTCAGACTCTTGTTTCTAACAGAAGCCTAAATATTTTTGTTTTCAGCAGAACATTCCTGCTTCTGCTTATATCTTCCTTCAACACTGCTGGCTGGTAGACTGAATTTGTTTCATATAGCAAGCTAGCTTGAAAAGGTCTCGTCTATTCATGGAAATTAAAATGGACAACTTGGTTGTTTATAGATTTATTTATTTATTTTATGAAATGTTCCTAACCAAGGACATGGAAGTACCTCTACTTTAAACTGCTGACTTGCAACTGTGGTTGTCTTTCCTTTGGAATTTTTCCTTTTTTTCTAACAAAAATATTTTTGCAGCAAAGTAAATCTACTCTTTCTGAAAACAGCTGTTTTAACTTGTAATTCTGTGTATTTTGTGTCTGTTTTATTATACTTCAGTTAAATGTTTAAAGTTTCTTTTGGAAATGAAAACATGGACCTAAGCGCTATTTCTGACTGCTATTGATGTTAACTTTCTACAGACTTGAGTCTTTAAAGCCACACTTTTTCTCATGTTCCCTTTTTCCCTATTATTATTTTTATAATGCTTTTTTGTTTGCCATACGAGAAAAATAAACAGGCAACAGAACATCTCTGTTCTGCTGCTCATATGCTGAACACATACAGCCTTTATGCATTATGACTGGGACATAAAATCCAGCTGGTGTTGATTTCAATAAGGAGACATTAATCAAACCTCCTTCATTTTTAATAAAATTGCAAGACTGTTCCCAACTGCACTGACACTGAAGAAGTCTCCAAAACAATGAAACTGCAATAAGATGGTTAAAAAAAAAATAGCTCTGTCTTTATGAATGCACTTTTAAAATATATAAACTTATAGCAATTGAATATTCCTTGGCACAATGTAGCATAGCAAGATTCAAGAGGAAGGGACATGCAGTGATGTAACGCGTGTTGATAGCAGCTCTGATATACAAGTACATAGTAATCTAAATAAGCCTTAGCTTCACATACATTAGCATCACTTTGTCTTGTGAAAACCATGTTAACCTATGAAGTTTGTTTTCTGTAGCTCTCTTATTTTGTAAGGTCACAAATTAAATTGGGAACGATGGAGGACTTCAGGAAACAGTCGTGCAATGGCAGGGTACAGCCTAAATGATCTTTTGCATCTTTTCAGTATTTGAGTCTGAAACCTAGCTTATAATAACAATGGTAAAGAATTGTTTAGATGTGGCATAAAGAGCAAGATCAGTACAGGGACAACTATCAAGAACTGGCGTGTCACTTAGCTATAATAGGTTAATGTTCTTATCTCATAGCTTTTTAATAATATGGATTAATGACCTTCAGGGAGGGAAACATCAATTCATTTTGCTGCTGAACTTAAGATCTTTGCTCTAGTAAGTTCTGTCTGTAAACAGTCGATGCATAACCCATCAGTAAATTATACCCCACAGCTTGAAATTTCATTTACTTTCATTGTCTCCTCCCTTCTTTGGGTCACTGGCTACTGAAGTTTTCATTTCCTCTTTCTTTTCCTACCTTTTATTTTTCCTCCCCGAAGTCCTCTTTACTATATTTTCCAATTTTTCTTATATATTTTCATAAGAATTGCTTTCTGTATATCCTTAACTTAGGGGTACACGGAGTAACTGGACTCCATTTATCTTTCTTGCCTCTTCTTCACTCTCTCTCCCAATTGTTTGCTGTCCTACTTGTCCCTATCAATTATTTTTAAAATCCTGCCTTTAAACAGCTGAGAAAGCCAAAATGAACCCTATATTTCTAGGTTTCTTTTCAACACAGATATTTGTAAATAAACTTACAAAGAGGCCTCACAAACAGCTCAGGCAGCATAATTAAAAGTGAGGAAAGAAGTTTTTAAGGGTGAAGAAGGAAAGTTATTCTTTAAAATGTTTTTGCAATCAGAAATTATCCAAGGAATTGCATCATTTTCTTTAACCTTTTGTGCATTATTTAAATTGCAGCCAAGGAACTTTTACTGGGGGAGTTTCATTTTGTTTAGTTTTCTTTCAGTTCTAACAATAAATTAAGAATATATCCATGTGGTATCCATTTTGGGCATTATTTACTACATCTAAACCCAAGTGTGCAATACTTCTAGCTAATGAGCAGTACAGATTAAGGGCAGATGTTTGCTGTAACCATCAAGTTGGCATTCATCTCATAACAGCACGTTTACTCTGTGCTGTATGTTTACTTCTTGGTATGTTGGTTGTCAAGTGGTTGTAGTACTTCTGTTTTGCTTTTGTGTGTGTATTTGCTTTTTATTATTTTTTAAAGCCTCCATCTTGTACCCTTCAGCCTTGTAGAAAATGGAACTGGTAGTGTTTATCAGTGCCTCATGCGGAGCAGAGAACAAAAGGATGCCTGATTATCCAAGAGGGTACTTGAGGGTGTGAATCAACAGGGTATAGATTTTGAATAAAACCAGAATACTTTCTAAACTGAGGAAGTGCGATGACAAGTTAAACTTTAGAGACATTTGAGCTCTTCTATTGCATGGTTGTAGAGTAAAAGTTCCAACCTCTCTCTCTACCTTTTTATCTCAGGTATGACTTCAGGTATGTGTTAGATGGTTTCTTGTTTGTTTCTACTATAAATTGACAAGTGGATGTATGAATCTCTACTTGGAACAAGTAGGTACTTAGTGCAGCTAGCTTTACTATTTCTTACCATGCGTGAGACAATTTGGTGCTATGATCTTCTCCCAGGGATCATTTCTGTGCAATGTTGGATGCTTCCAGTGCTGTTTTTCTTGTGCTTTCTGAACAGGCGATACTCAAATTTGAGGGATTATATATCTGAAGGTCACCTCTGCTTAGTTGGTTCCATGTTGGGTTGTGCAAACACAAGATGGGATGGGTGGGGGGGCCAAACAAAAGGTAGAAGAAAGGGCTAACAAAAGGAGGGTTAATATTAAATGACATCTACTAGAAGAAGAGGGAATGAAAGAAAGAAACAATTTGTGATAATATAAATGAGGGGACAGCAACAAACTGAAGCAAAAATATAGAATTGACATTCTTGATACAATATAACAATAAAATTAATTTTTATAGCTACACAATTAAATAACTTACAAAAAAATAAATGACAATGATTCAGAATTATATGAAGTCAGAGACAGCTGAAAATTATTAGAAAAAATATTCTAGGAACAAATATTAAGAAAATACACTTGTAGGGTAATTAATCTATTGGCGTTGGTGAATGAATGCATTGCCCTTGCTTCATTAAGCTATAGAAGAGAGATTGCAGTGGGATGATTAGGAGGCTTTTCCAGGGGCATTATTTGCTCTGTGTTGCTAATATGCTGATGTAAAATCATGTGCCATATTGGAAAGTTACTTTTTCCTGAATATGAAAAGCTTTGCCATTCTAAATGTCAAATGTTGAAAGGCTCTGAAAGGATGTCGTTCTTCAAGGTGAGCTAAGGAACTTACAACGTAATAGGAAAAAAATATATATGTTTAGGAAGATTAGCTAAGGTTCTTCATGTTCTTGTAGCCATGAAAAGAAAAAATTACTTTTGGAAGAATGGTTTTTCAATAGGGAAGATCGTGGCTGGGTTATCATGATATGAGAAGTTTCTGGTTCATGTAAGATGCAGCAATAGCAACTTGTAAGTTAATTTGTAGGCTGCTGGAAATAGGGGAGAACATAATTTGCTCACAATTTTGTATGGTAGCAAGACTGGCTTCAGATCTGATGCAAATGCATAGAGATGAAAACTACAAAAGACTCAGCAATAAATGGAAAATATTCTTTATTACTGTGCTCCTATGTTACATCTAATTCAATTGGTAGGGATGCTAAAGGCTGTCCCTCCTGTTAAGAAAATCTCAATGATCAGTATGGGGAGGAAGGGACTCAGCTAAAGCCACATAACTGCTATATTGCATACAAAAATTAGGGGAAGAAATATGCAGCAGCGAGTGCAAAGTAGAGACTGAGACAGCTCTACTCTGGAAAGAATGAAAAATCAATAGAAGAAAATACAACGAAGGAAAAGACAAGAATAAGAAGTAAAGAAAACATTTTTATTTTTATTTTTTTGGTGAAATGGGAAAATAATGGTAAAATAAAATAAAAAAAAAAAAGAAAAAGAAAAAATATTTAAAATGCCACATTTCAGACATCTGCATATGTATTTCATATACCAGCTCTATAAAAACTTCACACTCATTTTGAGACTCCTAAGGAATATGCACAATGTATATTCATCTAAAATATATTTTTGGAGTATTGTCACTATCCTAACTCTGGGCTAATTGTAGTTTTCTCCTTTTCTAATTTTGAACATGATCCTGATTACTAGGTAGGGAATAAAGCAAGGGAAATGGTGCTGAATTGTTTGTTCTGTTTCTGCAGCCAAAGCATGCCTTAGAAATTTCAAGTGACAGCTAGGAAATGAGATTGGTAGCAGATGTGTATTTTATTGTTCTTATGTTTTCTTTAGTAACTTTTTTTCTGGATTCTTTTAATTGAGACTTCTGAGATTTTTGGTTTGGCAGAACAAATTGAATTTCCTGTTTCTTATTGATTGGCAAAGATGGAATGGGCTGTCCAGAGGTAGGCATCCCAATAAGCAACATACACCAGAAATTCACTCCACCCATGTGTGGCAATCTTAGTAAAGAGCATGTGTATGTTGCTGTAAGAATCATTTTGTGAGTTGATACTAGATGGTGTTAGGAGGCAAAAAGGCAATTTACTTGTTAGGTATTAACTAGCAAGAAAAATGTGGTTGGAGAAATAACTTATTACAGAGAACTATAGACTGATAAGTGATTACTAATGTCATTACTAAAATCAAAGTTAATCAAAAGCATTTTTTTCCCCTTTTCTCACACGAAGTGAGACTACAAGACACTGAGAACAAGTTATCTGTCGACTTCTGTTATGTCTTCTTTGGTACAGCTATACTATACTGCTGGTTTGAGTAGCAAAGTGCTGCATTAGCATAGTTTTGTGAATTGTATGCTCCTTATTCAAAGGATAATCACCCATTACTTTTTTGAGTAATATAATAACATCAGCCGTCATGAATTAGAACAATTATTACTTTCAAAGGAATGCTTAGGCTTCATTTTGAAACGTGCTTAATGTTAAATAGTCTCTAGGGGGGTGTAGGAGTTGTGGATAAAGTCAGGGTTCATCTTGAACGAGATTTTACCACAATATTAAAATGCTGCTTCATCAACAGCAATTTTTGAACTTTCAGGGAAAGTATTGCACTCCATGTAATTACATGTAAATTTAAAATGCACTCTGTTGCATCTTTTCAAAGTTCAGTTAGGCCTTTTGCCCTACCAGTTTCATGTTAGTTTTAAGGAACAGCTGTTTGAGAGAGGGTCACATGTATGGTCCAAAATTTGGGAAATGTTTATTCCTTTAATTTTTCATCCTTTGTTTTCACAAAAGGGATCTGTAGAACATCATTATGAACAGAATTCTAACTGCAATTTCCATTAGGGGAAGCTGTTTTTTACCTCACGACCTGTGGAAGATGGACAGCTCTGACCAAAGGACTACAACAAAAGTCACTAACATCAGAAGACCATGAATTAATTTTTGAGACTGTCAAGTATGAGACAGACAATATATTTAGTTAGAAGAGTTCAAAATGGTATCAGTCATAGGTCTTAGGGGGTATCAGTCATCAGGCATGTTTTAATGTTCTTCAGATTGCATAGATTCCTTGCACCCACTGCTTTGTTTTTATAATGTAATGCTACTTTTCAGATGAGTTGAATTTCCCCTGCAATATCCAAGTACATTTACAAGCTGTCTACAGGCTGAGTAGTTTCTCATCTAAAAGCACGAACCCAATAATAATAATGTGAGATATCTACCAACAAAATGGAAAAAGGAAGAAAAAAGTTTGAGATACTTGGTAGGGAATAACAGATGAGTCTCATTCTGGTAGCCATGGAAATGTGTGACCCTGTGTCCAATGAAAACACTTAGACTTATGAATAAGTTCATAAATCACAAGTATCAATTGTCAACTAAGAAGTAATTTTATATTTGCTTCTCACTCCCATAATTCAAGAATAGTACCTAAGAAGTTTAGAGGAAAACTTGAAAGTTAATTCAAATATCTAGATAAGTCCATCCAAACTCCCTATTTACAGATGCTGGCTCAAGGGTGCATTTTCAATTACAAGGTGATGTTCTGCTCTCCTTGCTTAAAGGTGCCAGTTTATGCCAGCTCTTGAGAAGTCTGCACCAGAACCTAGCAAATATCAATACCATGCTTTAAACTGATGCTTACTCCTATTGTTTTATCTAAGAAGGTAGTTTAATTGTCTGGCATTTACTAAGGATTCTTATAGTTTCAGATGGAACATCCACTGGAAGAGATTAATGGAATTTACTGCTTTCCACATGCGTATTCCAGGACAGAGGGTGCATTTAAAAATATTTAATGTTGAACTTCTAGAAAGAAACACATAGTTCTCTCACTGAAAATTGAATAAGCAAGACATGTTTTGTGATTTTGGTAGGATTAAGGGCTCATGATGGATAAAACTGATTGCACAGCTGACTAAAATGGATGAAAGCTCATTTCTGCAGAACACAAATAATGTCGATAATTAATTACACTCCAGACTTCCAAACTAGAGAGCAGTTGTAATTGGATGTATATTTTCCCTGCTACAGACTACAAACAAACAAACAAACAAACAAACAAAAAACCAACATTGTTAAATGTAACTTTATTTCTTTTTCTGCCAGTATTTGGTTCTTTGTTTTGATGTTAACCCTGTGCTGTGCTCAGCATTCATATCCTTCTACCAGAATTATCAAATGTCTTATTTTTGGGCTTTACATCATACGTACAAAATAGTTTTAAAAAAATGTTAAAACATGAATATTAAATGCATCCTTTGTTATCAAGATTGTGGCGTACATCTCCAGGACAATACATCTAATGTGAATAAGTAAAATTCATCCTTAACTGTGAATGCATCTACGTCTAATCCTCTGCATGTTGCATTAAGTGGAATGAAATATTACATGTGGAAAAGTAAATGAAAATAGAGAAAAGTAAGGGTTATGAAATATGCATTTAAAATATTGAATTGGCCTTGATTTGAAAGTAAACTTTTGGCTTTTGTTATGCCTGAACTGTTTTACTTAATAGCTTTGAAGGTTTTAGTTTGTAGTTTAATTGTTGATAGATACTACATTGTTTATGTCAAAGACTAGAGATTCTTTCAGAATTCCATCTCCTTTGTAACATTTTATTTAAGAGAAGTCCTAAAAGCAAAGGGTTTAAGAGAGATATTTTTAGAAGTTTTATTTTTGTATAAATATTTTATTAATATATTATGATACTGCTCTTTAAAATCCCTGGGAAAATTCTTTGTGAGTTCAAACAAGAGCTGATGTGAAATTTCACTTGGATTTAGACATCCTTGAGGACGTTTTTATTGCATCTTTTCAGATACTAAACAGTTTTGAAAACTGATGTCCACATGTCGTATAGATGATAGAGTAATGAGTTATTTTATTCTCCCTGTCTTAAAGAAGTATAATTAGGTTTTAGGCTGTCTTATGGTTCTAGAATATTCTCATAGAATAAGTAATTTAGACTATTTCAAATACTTTGTTAAATAAATGTTCTACTACACTCCAAAGGATAGCTTGCTCAGGAAAAATGTGATATTAAGTATTTTACGCTCCTGCCCTTCAAAAAGAATACCTTATTTTCTTGTAAGCCTTTTATTTCTAATGAAGAGTCTCCATTGTGTCTTCATTCCAAAGTTTTGAGAAAAGGAAATGCCTCTAGTCTGTTCTTTTTCTCTCTTGCCTTTGTAGTTGCAATAAATAGTCTGTGAGAAGTTCTGCATGAGAAACTGCTTTTCCATTTTGCAGGTATTTTGTAGTGGTGGCTACATGACCTTAAAAAGGCTCTCAGTAAATCCTATCTCAAGAGTTTTTGGTCAGCTGTCAAGCAAAAGTGAAAATTAAGGTAATGTGTTGCTACGTAACTGCTGTCAAGAGGCCAACATCTGCTCGGATGAGCTGAGGAACAGCTACCTGGTTATCCAGTTGATTAAGTTTACAGAAGATAAGGCAACTAGTTGTCTGAGTCCTCAGTCCTCTTGGGCTTTGCTGTCTCTGATGCGATACACAAACTGACACTGCTTACGATGTCTTTCCCTTGATTGATATGCATAGCTTTTTTTCTCCTCCTAGTGCCATCCAGATCAATGTTGGGATGTGATTTTTGTTTACAGTGTAAACATTGCCAGTTTTCTCGTAAAGCAAGGAAAACTTAAATTGAGGGTATAAAGTATACTTCCATGACAACATTAAAAAGGCCCACAGGTTAAATAAGAAATCAAGGACGGAAATTTCTCTGGCAATTTTTTTTCATAAGAAAGATTGAATGGAGGTGCTTTGCTGTCTTATTTATTGAACATTCCTGCAGGGTAATGCTTATTTAGGTTTTGGTCTTTGTGAGGGGTGAGACAGTGCTCAGCAGGGAGGTGAAACTTTTCAGGATGTGTAATTGGTGCAATCCTTTAATCTTTGTTCCTCCTAGTAACTATTTTCTGTTAAATCAATCCAAGCGATTAATATTTACTCTTTGATCTTGGTGCAGGTACAGATATAGACGAAAGTGGATTCCATTGCTTTTGCTCATCATGTATTTTCTCCACTCAGTCATCACTATCTCTTTACATGACTGATGCTTACAACCTCATGAGAACAATAAAACATTCTTTCATATAAGGAGACAATTTTTATGTGTTTATGAATGTGATTTTGTTCTCTCTTGAGGATATTCTTTTCATTTCTTCTGTGCCTGGTTCTTTGCTCAAATTCTCTGCAACACTCTAGACAGCCCCAGGATGACTTGAATTGACCTGACTTGGTCCACTTCAGGTTCTGGGGACCTAGACTACAGAGGAAGTCACTGTTTTATTCTTTTTCCTCCTAGACTTGCAACATGGATTATGCCATTTAAAAAAGTAGGTAAAGAGGTACTATTTCTACAATTCCTATGCTTTTGCTCCACTTTTCTCCTCACTGTTCTTATTTATTCGCATAGGTTGACATCGTTGATAGGGAAAAATGAAAGGAGAAGGAAAAAAAAAAAAAAACAAAAAACAAAAAAACACGACTTTTTTCCGTTCTCCTCAGGGAATATTCACCAAATTGAAGTGGAAAATAGGTTTGCTCTTACTATTTTTTTTGTGTGTTTATAAAATGTCTCAGTTTTTAAGAAACTAATTTGCATGTAGAAGGAATTTTTAAATACATCCTTTCCCGAGGAAACACATTGTACACTTACAAATATTTTTATAGTGTTCTAAATGGTATAACTTGAAGTTGGACAAAATCTACCCTGACTTCATACCAGAAAAATCTGGAAAACAAAACCAAACACTGCCCCCCCCCCCCCCACACACACACACACTCTATCATATTGTATTTTTAATTTTCTCTGATGAAGAATCTGTCCTTCAGAAAGTACACTTAACTGCACATTTTCCTTGCTTTCTGGATCACTTTCAGAGGACTGAAGATAGTGTGCTTCTGTAGCCAAAACGTTTTCTGTTTTTCTGTTGGGTTCTGCTTTGCTGTTGTGAGTGAGCTACTGACCTTAATTAGAGTTTTACTAAAATTCTCCTGAAGCTTAGTTTTGCAAGGCATAAAACCTGTAAGGGAGGCTATGACTTCACAAAAAATATATATTTTCAATAGGTAGATCAAAACTGAGATTTCATCTAGTAACCTAACTGCAGCTGAGCTTCTGTGATCAAAATAAAAACAGTACATATACCGAAGAGCTTGGAGTGCTTGTTTGCTACATCCAAACAAAATCAAGGCTTGGATATATGTTTTGAAAAGCCAAATATAAAAAGATGCTTCCTGACACTGAAACGAACTGTAGTTTTTTCTAAGAAATCAATACACAAACTGCCTTTTTCCTTAAAAATGGTCACACCTGTAAGAAACACAGGTGACAAGTCCACATGCTTCACACAGTTAACAAGTCAACCTTGAAATGGGCTAGATTACTCTGCTTTTATTAGTCATAAGCATGGTTCTGCGTATAAATTTACCTTTATTTTTTTTTCTTCCATGCTTGCATAGATTTCATAGATTTTCTCCTCATCCTTTCTCTCAGTTTTCTACAGGCAAGTGGATAAGGAGATGCATGCAGTGCTGTTGTCAGTTTCCACAAGATGCTGATGAAGGGTGTACAGGCATAGCTGTCAACAACAATAACAAAGTATTTTGGAAGTGTGTACCAACCACTCAAGGATCAGCTGTGAATGAAATAAAAGCATTTTTATCAAATCCATTAGGTATTCAACTGTCTTAATATTTCACTACAGACAAGTTTATTATTATTTTTCAGAATAAAGTTTAATATTTTCTGGATGCTGAAAACAATTCCTGGCTATGTTGTTATTCAGGATATAATTCACAGACAAATTTCCTCAAAAGGTTTTCCACTTTTCATCCTTCACAGGAAGGATGAATTTGACTATTTATCTTCTGGAATTTAGCAGATATGATCCTCCTACAGCTCAATTTTATTTATTTATTTATTTATCCTTTGCAACAGCTTCCTAGCTTCTTAGTTTACTGGTAAAGTTTACAAACAACTCTGAAAGCATATAAGATGTTAGGATTTGTGTCTTTTCTGTGAGAGAATTGAACTGATGGTAAACTTCAGAAGCTTTCTAATAATCTCTAGAGCAGACATAATTTGCCTCATTTCCATGTATACATTTTGGAGGTTCTTTATTGAGGTTAGGAGTGAATGGAAAAGGCAGCCAGACTAATTAACTTTTTATATAATTTACATATCTGCTCATAATTATCTAGGAATTACTGGTCTAAAAAGCTGCCTGGTGTTGATTTTTACCCTTCATGTTTATTCCATCGTGATCATTCCGCTCTTAACTGTAAATTGCCACCCTGAACTGTTTTCCATCTATAAAGAAAACAAAACACCCACTGCAAACAAAACACCTTTCCTTTGATTTCAGTGGCGTGTTTTGTTCTGCTAAATAGCTATTCTTGAGGTTTGTCTGTTGATCAATGAAAAATGAAAGGCAACTTGCACAGCGGTGCTCTGCTGTGAAAAAGATCAGCTGGGGGAATGACGGATGAATTCCCTGCCTTTCCAAAGACACTTCCTGTCCTCTCACTTGGAGTATCATGGCAGAAGGCCATGGGGAATAGAGGAGAGAGGGCAGACTTGAATTCCTTGTCTTCTTATTAGAAATATGGTGTGTCCCTAAGTAGCATCTCCCGTAACTTGTAAAATATATTGGTGCAATGTTCTGGTGTTTCCACAAGCACATTTTGACAGGGATTACGTGCAAGGACTGCATCATTCAAAGACTATGGATCTACTGAAAGATTTACTCTTCATCACGGAGTTACTCAAGACGTGTAGAAGTGTCTCCCTTAACTCCCTTTTCCAAACTCTGTCTTTCTTTGAGGCGTTTTGAGCCACTAACTTGCCGTCTTCTTCCTCAACTAACACGCGCTCCTTCCAACTGTTTTTTCCTCCTGTGTCGTCTCGAGGAAAGCGGGCAGAGCGTGAGTAAAACACGCCGCGGGGGTTTCAAGGCGCGAGCAGCCCGCGCTCGGACCCTCTCCCCAGGAGCCGGGCCCCCTGCCCGGGGGTCGGCTGGGCGCTGCCCGTCCCTGGGCTCTGCCGCTCAACCCCGGGCGGTGGCGGAGGCTCCCCCCCGTCCTCTGAAGCCCTGTCGTGACGGTTTCCAGCCGGGGATGGCATCACCGAGGCCGCTGGGCGACCGCAGAGCCGCGCCTTTCGCCACAGCTGCCCGGCACGGTGGGCTGCGACCACCCCACCTCGGAGCCCACCGCACCAACGATCGCTCCGCGCACACCGCTAGCGGCGCCCCCTGCCGAGCGCCGAGGGGCGCCTCCTCCTCCTCCTCGCCTTCCTCCTCCTCCTCCTCCTCCCGGCCAGAGGCAGGGGGAGCCCGGGAGCAGCCGGCCCGGCAGGCAGGCGGGGTCCCCCGGCCGTCCGCCCGCGCTGACGTCAGGAAACTTTTCTCGGCGGCTCCGAGGCGGGAGCGGAGCGGGGAGGCGGCCGCCATCAGCCGCAGGTACGGTCCCGGGGGGCGGCTCGGGGTGCGCCGCGAGGGGAGCAGGGAAGGGCAGCGCCCGCTGATCTCCCCTTGATCGCCGCCTCCGACTCGTCCGACGAGGCGGGTCCCCGGGAGGAACCGGGCTGTGGGGAGAAGCGGGGGTCGCGCTGCCCCGGGAAACTTCCCGCAGCTCGCCGGGCATCGCTCTCTTTAACTGCATCGCTCTCTTTAACTTGCACGCCGCGACGAGCTGCTGAGGGATCCCTGCTCCCCGGGCGCTGCCCGCTGGGTGCTGAGTTCCAGCCCTAGCGGCTCTGGAAGTTTGGGGGTGCTGCTGGCTTGCAAGTTACTCGGGGTGTGTGCACAGAGAAGTGACCAAAAGCATGCTCCAGACCTCCCCGACTGGGAGGCGAGGCACGTACGTAGGTGATTCGGAAGGTTCTTGGGTTGCGTGTAGAGAGGCAAAACGTTTTAACGAGACATGTTTGGTATAAAGATAAACAGTCGTCCTTTTTTGCTTCTTATGTGCGTAGCTGTGCACCCACGACTGAGAAATACTTGTGTCTTTTCAATAGTTTTCTTAGTCTAAATTCCAACTTCAGTAGCGTCGTTCTGCTGTGGTGCCGATGCACCGTTCCTCAGAGCTTCAACCCTCTGCCTCTGATGATGATAATAAAAACAAGACAATTCCTACAAGATGGGAAAAAAAAAAAAAAAAAAAAAAAAAACACCTTTCTGAAGATCAAGCTTCTATTTTGTGGCCGTTTGAACACAAACAGGAAAGTTTGCCTTTAATAATTGAACGGCTTTGTCGATTGTTATGTCAGGGACAGCCCCTGATGTTTGGAGGTTTTCCACATGCTCTCAGGTAAAGGAGCAACAAAATAGTGGGGAAAATGGTGAGAGTAAGCATGTGGTTATTTGCCGGGTGGTTTGGGGTATGTGTTTTATTTGTAGGTGTGCAGCTGTGTACGTGATTATAGGCCCCCTTAAACGTTTATATTTATGTGAAGAGGTTGAATAAAGCTGGTGGTTCACAGATTAAAAGCCCAGGAATTACAGCGCAGTATTGAAGGATGCAAGGGAACGGTCAGGTCTGTGCCTTTAATGGAGCTCCTGAGACAGGGACATCGGTGAAATGAGACTGGAAATCAGCAGTAGCAAGGATCGCCGTAGCAGTAAGGATGAGAGTCCTAAGCGTGACATGGGTAGCGTTGGGCATGTCTTGGGAATGATGGGTACCGGAACAGAAATGATTCTGATGCCAAGAAAAAAAAAAAGGAGAAAAATTCTTGACTGCAACAGTGAACCACTACTGCAGGATCCCGTGTAATGCATTTTAAATCTCGTGGGGAAATGCCAAACTGGTAGTGGATGGGCAAAGCTGAGGAAGGTGTAGTTAGAGCATCGTATGAGACTGTTATGTAAACTAATGGTTGGCACCGCCTTGTTGGGCTTTGGTAACAACTCTGTAATCTTTTTGAGGCTTGAATGTCTTTTCAGAGTTCAAAGACTCTCTACTGCTCTGCAAAACGCTCACCTGGTGGGACCTTTCAGAATGTCCTTTGGGACCTCATTAAAGTAACACGTTCATCCTTTGCCTTTAGACAGTGTTACATCTTGGTTCTGCAACAGTAGCATGTGAATACGTGTTTACCCAACGTTTGTAAATATTGCTGGATGCTCTGAAATTCCAAATCAAAAGGCTTACACAAAGAACTGGAGAGGTCAAATACAATAAACTAGCATTCATGTTATGGTTATTGAATTTGTTTTTCTCATGAGATAATCCCTCAAGAGCATATTGCTTGAACTTGTCATAAGAAAGTAATTAAAGCTACTGCATGAAATAATTAAAGAGCAACTTTAGCTTCAACGGGGGACTGCTGTGTCTTGAAAAAGAACAAAAAAGGAACTCCCTTATCCTTGAATTGTTGATGTATTTGACATGAATTGCTTAGGATGCTAATTCCCTCAGTTTTGGAGGGTCTGTAGTGTGCCAAGAGTCCACCAAGTGCAGCAGGTGGACTTTCCTTTGCAGCATCTGGTCGTCATTGGGGGTGAAATGAGTGGCTGAGGCTGTATGGCAAGTTAATCAGCTTGTGAGACAAAAAGTCCTGGATTAATCGCTTAGTAGAGCTGTTGCATAAGAATACACTAATTGGGCACAAATAAACATTTTCCCCATCCCCTTTTTTGTATTACTGCAATCTGATTTTGGAAGTGGTAAGCGCCTTTAGAGGACCAGCTTGTGTCCCTGGTAAGAGTGAACAACCTTGCCACTGTTACAACACAGAGTGCCTCTGCATAGCTACCCAAGTGTTCTCTTCAGGTCTCTTGCCCTCAATATACAACTTCTCATTTATTTATTCAAGTCCTTGTTCCCAGTGGAAGTCAGCTCCATCTTAGTACCTCCTGAATCCCTGATTTTTCCGTGTAGTTCATCTCACTAGCTCTCTGTCAGGGCTTCTCTGAAGATGCCCCATGATTTAAATGCCACATCAAATTGTTTCTAGTTTTAGATATTCAAGCGTAGACCCTGTCTGTGCTGCTTCATTTGCATTGTTGAGGGCCCACACAGGTTTTTACCTTTCCATGGGCACTGAAAGAACTCTGGCATTGGCCAAACAGATCCTCAGCCTTAAAATCACTTTCTACCTAGGCTACAGCTCCACCCAATCTAATAAGCACAGGGTCATCTGAAATGCTGCATCTCGCCAGGTAGTTTCAAAACCTGTTTGTTTTGCTGAACTGAACATCAAGAGAAGGAGGTGATGTTACTAGGTAGATGTTATCCAGGATTTCAATAGAGAGTTTATCTAGCTGGAAACTCATCTTGAATGCCCAGTGAAGAGTTTACACTTTAATTCCTCCTCCACTCTGCTGCTTTAAGCAGGTGTTCTAATCACCAAGCTATGAGGGTACTCTGATAACCATCATTTCCTTGGGTTGAAATAGCTTGCTGTTTTTTGGGGGGTATAATTGTGCAGGAGGCAAAGAAAAACTGTACAATTTTGTAGCTTAATGATACCGACACTGCTGCAGAAGAGACATGACGTGAGTTTCTTACAACCATCTATATAGTGAGCTTTCACTGGAGCAAGGAACAGAGCTCAGGCTCCCTAACACCTGCAGTTTTATGCAGACTACTAATGTGGCAAAGAAGTACTAGAAAAGCCCCGAAAGTAAGATACTGCATTTCATGAACTTCTGTAAAGCAAAAATTACTTTTATTTTTAAAAATGTGTGACTTTTAAGGCAAATATTTTAACATTCAGAAGTGTCTGATGGCTGTTTCTAGCATGCTGTATTGCTTTAGTGGGGCAGGGCAAGCAGGTATTCCTGTGTCTGGCAATAGCTGGGGATAAAGGAGAGTCAACTCTAAGGGCTGCCATCATCTTGGAATCCCCAGAATAACATGAAAACTTTAGCATTCAAATTCCTGCATGTTATTTATATGTATATATATATATATAAAATCATTTTAGGACTGCTGGATTCTCTGAAATTCAAGATCTTTCATGTGTGTGGTTTTTCTTTTGATTTTTTTTTTTTTCTCTGCACTCCTGGTCCCCCACAGTTTTAATGGGGGCAATCTTGGACGAAGACAGAATGCAGTAGGAACATGCAAAGCAGACCCCAGAGTGCTAGCTGCTGTGCTGTTTCACAGTGCATTCTCTTTTTCAGTTTGTCCTTTTAAATGCAGATCCCAGATCTCCACTCCTTCCCAGGCAGGATGCACTCTCAGGAACTTAAATCTTGTGCTTGTGCTTCCCAGGTGCTCATAGGCACTCAAAATCCTTGCAGGAGCCCAAGCAGAAGGCAGGGCTGGGTAAGGCAAAGGCTGCCCTGGCTGGCAGCAAGGGGCTGCCCCTCTCACCAGGACCCTGCGTGCACAGCATCCTCCAAGCTGCTCCTTGGCTGCCCTCTGTAACTCCGGATTTTCCTGCACCTAGAGGCATGCGGAACACAATCAGTAGATTTTCTCTTTTGCCAGATTGAGAGATTGTAGAGATTTTTTTTTTATGTAGTTCTTTTAAAGAAGGTCTTTTGAAACAATACTTTTTTTCTTCATCTGTTGTGAAATCTTCTGGAAGGCAGAGCAGAAGTGAGGTAATGAGGCTAGATAAGTGACTGTGTTCCCAATAAAAAATGATTTTTCCTGCAGTCACATCTCAAAATGTAGTTTGGAACAGCGGTCATCCTTGCATGCCAATTACATTAGGAGCTGTTTAAAAAAAGTTTGGTGTGTCCTCAAACCTATTTTCTTAATGTTTGTCCGGAGCATCTTTCCAAATGCCTTGCTGTGCAGATATGTGCTGTCTCTAATGCCTCCTTCCTACATGCTGTGTTGGCAGCCGTATGCATTCAAAGATCATGAGTCAGGTCCCATAACAAAATTATGAAAAGGGCTTAAAAACAGTACAGGCTTTCACTTTGTCATTTTCAAATGTTTAGTGTTTTCTTCTTTCTTTAAAGATTTTTTTCTTCTTTTTTCAGTTCCTTAGGTCTGAAACTTGATTATGTTAAACAGTGGTGTTGTTCTTTTTCTTTTTTTATTTATTTTTTTTATTTTTAATTTTTTAACAAAAGCTCAATTTCAGTTCTTGAGTCTTCTAGAAAAAAACACCTTGCAAAGCTTGCACTAAAATCATGAATGATGGCACCCCCGTTTCTGAGCTTCTGCTGATACAAGCTCCGGTTTTAAATGGGACAAGTAAGTCAAAATATTTCATTGTCATCCTTGCTTGTAATCTGATGCAACATGGGCCCTGCTGATGGTTCTAGCTGCTTATTCACGTGATGAAATCAAAGCAGATTGAGTTCCAGGCCTGAAAGTACCAGCTGATACTGTATCTTCTGCTTCCCGCTTCATCAAGTGACAGCATGGGCATAGTCTTCACTTCACAAAGCAGTGGGTGCTTGGTGTCCAGCTAGATGGTAGCTTCATCTTGCAGGGTATGGCATGGTGTGGTATGCATGAGTGTGTGTCTGATGGTGTACACAGGTCATACCTATTTTAGAGGAACTGAAGTTAAAATAACATGGAAAAAATCCCATTAGAGTAATGAGTAATAGTGAGAGGTGCTTATAGTATACATATAATATGGTGCTGAATCTTTACTTGGGACAGAAAAGGGTAGCAGGGGACCTTGTAGCCAGCAGAAAGTAGTTTGAGAGCCTAACCCCCACCATCGTGCCCCTTAATCTCTTTCACATGTGTGAGCTTTCAAGGAGCGTATACAGGGGATTTGTAAGCACAAAGGTCTTTCACATCTGAGTTTAGTATGATCTTGTTCTCGATTTAGGCAGCCTAAAAAATGCAGTACTAATTTTGTAAGCTGTATGTTGTATTAATATTCAATTTATTCTGTTGTGCAAATAGGCTTAGGATTGAAGAAATACTTTTCCAACAAATTCTGCAACTGAAGCTGATACTAATTGTCTTATCTTTCTGTGCCATACAGTAATTGCACTTAATTGTCTGCTTCTGCTGTGTTTTGTGGTGTGAAATGCGGTATGTCAACACCGCTAAACTGCAGCATCAGTGTGTATAATGCTGATGTTATTGAAAGAGAGAATGTACAGATCGCCCACCTAACTGGGTGAAACAGCTCTCGTGCAGCTGCCAACGTAGCCCATTCTTGTATGTGTTCTCATAGTGAAAGCTTGTATTTTTTTTCTCTGTAACATTATTGTTTTATCAAGTTTTCATGGGGATTTTTTGTGTCCTGTGTTGGACTGTTAAGCTGAAAGGCAAGTCCATAGCTAGGAAGGCAGAGTGTAAAGAATGTAACATTCTCTTACAGTCCCTCAGAAATGCTGGAATTGTCACGAAATGGCTTAATAGCCTTAAAATTTAGCTCAGCTCTCCTAACTTGAGTCTCCTTTATCTTTTTTTGAGGCATTTTAGTGTTTTGCACTCGGAGAACTTACTTAAAGCGGTTGCAACTTGTAAAAAGGATTCTACAACCTTCCCTCAGCAGGTAGTGATGGGAGGCTCCGGGCACCGTTGTACATCCCAACTTCCCGTTACTCCCAGTCGACCACTTTCTATGCTGAAAGGTAGCCAAAACTCCCACAAAGAACGGGGAGCTAAAGCTGTTTGTTTTCTGTAAGCTGCTTGGATTCTTCCAGAGGCAGGAGGAAAATACCAGCTGGAAGACTGGAAATGATGAGGGAAGAAAAATGGTGTGATTTTGTGTTAAGGTTGAAAATACACATTGCCCATGGTTAGTTCAGTGTTACAGTTTACACTTGAATGAGTACACAAAAAAGGCAAATTAGAAGAAATAGAGAGGAAAGCAAGTGGAACTGTAACATTTGACAAATTGTCGGCTTGTCTTACCCCTGCAAAAAGTGGGGGAAAAGCCTTCTATTCACAAGTTTTAACTGTGTAAATGAGGCTTCGGAAATGCATGCGATGATGGTCCTCTTGTCCCCCTTCACATGGAAAATGACATTGTGTCCTCAGAACCCCCTTTTTGTTTAGTTTCAATGGGACTCTGCATGCTTTTTGGATTGGTTTTGAGTGGAGCGACCTGAGCCAACTCACGGCTGCAGACAGCAAATCTGCAGGCGTGGAAAATTCAGCTCGGCCGCATCATATGAGCTGTAGTGATCATCTGTCGGGAGATCACGGCACAGCTGACAGCACTCTTGATTGTTTCTCTCCAAAAAGTGCTGGTACTTGCTTTGCTTTTACACTGACTGGCAAAGCGGGAGCCATGTGACTGCAGAGGGACGGCGCTGCCACGAGGCAGTAGGTATCGGTGGCAGCGGGCCGCAAGTTCGGTGATGACTTCAGTGTGTCATGGTGTGTGCTGTGCCTGCTCGCTGCGTGGGCTTGCACTAATGCCACAGGGAGCGGCTGCTCCTTACATGCGGCAGTTGATACAAAACTGCCTTGCTGTTTGTTTTTCCCCTTTTGTTGCTCACTTTTTTGAGGTTAAGAAGAATGAGAGAATTATTTCATATTACTTAGTGATAATGCAATGCTGAGGTACCATATTTCATGTATCTATGCATTTAAAATAGATAATTACAAATGATGACAGTGTATGTTATTTACATTGTTTTATATGAATGTTTTATTTACAACTTTAACCTCTTTTGAGATCCCACTCATACTGGGGGGATCTGGGATGCCTCAGGCAAGTGTAGTATCAGCAGGAACAGTCAGCATCTGATCTCTGCATCCAGAGGTGCCAAGGCAGTGATTCCTTTGCGATCTCTCTTGATAACCCACTTAGAAAACATCAACATAACGGGAGGCAGAATCTTAAATTATAAAAAGTAAGATAAAGTCCAAGTTAATTCTTTTAGTAGTTCACACATGATCAGGAAAACATTGTGATCTAGGTACTGTAATGGCTAATTCCTACAACGTTAGAAGAGCTTTAATAGGGATGTGACTGTCGTGCTCAGCTTCTAAGCAATTGGAAGTGTGTGAGCTGGGAGAGCAAGGTCATACTTCATGGTGCAAGTCCCAGGTTTGAATGTGATGAGCTTAATTCCTCTCCTCTTTGCTAACACAACTATGGATGTCAGAGCACATTGTGCTTTACCACATGTGGTACTTACCATCAGTGCTTTTTCTGCTTTCCCTTTTCCTACAGAACTGTTGCCAATGTGTATTACAAAATTGCTGACATTTTACTTAATGAGTTTTATTTTCAAGTGGGTTTGAAGAACTTCCCTGCTTATCTTCATCTTGGGTGGGATGTTTCTAGGTAGAAGTGGTAAGCCTGCTCTAAACTGCCAGTCTGTCTGACACAGGTGGTAGTGACCAGATGAACACCAGCTTTGTTGCATCACTCTGTGCTGCTTCATCCATCAGTTTGTGTAGAGATCAGGAAAACTGGTGCTTTCATCTTCAGAGGCTTGGGTTCTGCTCTGCTCCTCAAAATAGAATTTTTCATGTTAGTAAGCGTTCTTCTGTTGGCTTTAAATGGAGGCAGGCAAGGAGGTAATTTGCTACTGCATTCTTCTCAGGTTTGAAGAAAATACAGAACCAGGTTGTATTTGGATGATTTAAGGATATTGCACTTTATTATGTAGCGTTCTTCTTACTGTTCTTGGGAAATACCCTTACTGTTTATAATTTTGTGGTTTATGAATAAAGCCTACATGAGATTTTTCTCTCTTCCCACTCTGGAGCTGTTTCCTCTATGGCATTGTTAGGCTTGATTGGAATCTAGGAACTTTTTGTGTAGTGAATCAGAAAAAAAATAAAATAAACAAAAGCAGAGCAAGCAAAAGTGGAGGAATGGGAGAGATTTTAAATGTAGTTTAAAACCTTTCAGCTCTAATCTAGAGGTGTATTTCCCTCCCTGTCCATGCACACCTGCTTCCTCTTATTTTTTTTTTCATTTTTCTTCTCTTGCCCTTGCTCGCACCCCCCAAAATCACTATGGACAATGCTATTGTGCCTTCCTCAGACGAATTTGTAGGATATGCCTAGCTGTGCTTCTTCAAAAGAAGATGAAGAAAAATGTTTTCAACTGTAACAAATTGGTTTTGTAAAATACAGAGAACAGTAAATAGGAACATAACCACAAACCGTAATGATTCCACAATAGTCCCCTAAGTATTTCTCACTCACTCACCTTGTGGCTATTTAAGTCTGGGATTTTAACATTTTTTGACCTTGTAACTGAACAGTGGTTAAAAGGTATGAAGAAACGGACCACAGACTAGATATTTAGTGAAAGGTAAAGAAAAGCATACTTAAGATTAGTGGAATGTATTTGAGATGTGTTATGTTGCCGGCATACCCATATCTTCTTAAATCTTGGAATAATCTGTTTTCTATATAATCCAAATCACTTCCATTTGCTAGGTCATCTGGAATTTACTTTGGCTGAATGAAGTTCTTAGATTGCTTAGCCGAATGGCAGGGGAAAAAATGTCCAACTTCTGAAGACTATGCCTGGATATTAAGGAACAAAATAAAATGCTAAAGATCTCAGTTCTGAAAGAAATAAGTGGTTGGCCGGAGATAAATGCTTTGAATTTGTTATGGTGAATTTTATCAGATATTCTTAAAGAGTGTTTGTGTACATTGTATTTACTGTGGTGTTTCTCGTGCTTGCTGCAAAGCGTGTGTATTTCTAGGTCACTTGATCCTGTTTATGGTCTAAATACTCCCCCCCCCCCCCCAAAAAAAAAAAACAAACAAACAAACAAAAAAACCCAGCAGTATCCAATTGTGGACTATGTTCAGCTGCTTTTTAGAAGATGTGATCCAAACATTAAGTCCAGACCAGCGTTTGTGTATGGTAGAATGAATAAACTGTATTTCTTCTCAGCTGACAAATTTGCTTTGAATCTTACTATGTTTTGACAGCGATCTGAAACTTGCATTTTGCTATGTACCTAGGAACACTTTACGTGGTAAGATCCTTAAGGCCAACAGTATGGTCGAAGCCTTTCCCTAAACAGTGTGGTCGAAGCCTTTCCCTATCCATTACCACCTTTTTCTGCCTGGAGCACTTTTCTTTGGGCACTGGCTCAGGCGTGTGCAATATTGCACTGGGAACTGGGTCAAGTAGGACCAAGCACGTGAAGGGAGGGACAGGACAATTCACACGTGTTCAGCCTGATTGTGGAGCAATAGCCTAAGATGCCACAAGGTTGCTTTTCAAATTAGCACATGTACAATGTGCGAACCTACAAGCCTTCATCCAGCGTGGGCAGGCTTTTTTTGCTGCTTGCAGTAGAGTTTGTCAGCGACCTGACCAGAACAGATTCATGCATGCAAACAGTCTCTGTCTATCCTTCACTGATGTATTTTTATATTTTGCAAGGCACGTCCACTTTAACAAGTGAGGATAAACAGTGCCGTATTGTGGAAAACACAGCTGCTTCTTACTATACCCAGTTTATTAAGCTTTGTCATAAGTTCAGGTTACTAGACATATGTACTGGGGGGAGATTTATTTATTTTCCTGCAAAGCTTCATCGGAATAACACAGAAGTGTGTTTTTCAGGCTCCTGCCTTTCTTTCAAAATGAAAAAATGCATTGACTTTTGAATACAATGGAATTCTTATTTTATTCATTAAATAATAATAGAATAAAAACAGGAATTGAGCAATCTTTTAAACTTGTTTTCTTTGGGCTTGATTTCTTATGATTTATTTATCTTTTTAATGCAGGCTTCCCTGAGTGGCCCTGCTGACTGCTTAAAGAAGGGAGACTGATGGCTTTCCTCTTTTTATTTTTATCATTGTCATAATATATATCACAGAGAATAAATATTGTGGATTCAGTGCTCCTTCCCTGGCTAAATAACCGAGAATGCCTTGGTCTAATTTATGGTGTTGTACATTGCCTTATGTCAATCACCAGTCTGTCTGTCTGTCTGTTGTGGAGATTGATTTTAATGGCAAAAAATGTCAATTTCTGTGTCAGTCCAAGCAGATGAGTAGTCTTAAGTTTGTTCTTTGTGTGCTTGTGCCTGTCCTTCATCAGAGCTACTTGGAAGTGCCTGAAGTTCATTTGCCAAATTTCATTCCCAGATTTCATGTGTTGATAAGAGATTAAGACAAGCTTGTGTTTAAGATAGCTACTTCATGTTATGAAATTAAATTTAGCTGAATACTGATCTCTGCTGAGAATGGAAGCTGATACTCCTCCTGTTCCTGTTTGATAGATCAGTTGAGGGAGAATATCATCATCGTGTAGAATAGATTCCTGGGCTGAGAGCTTTTCAGGCCAGAACAAACAATGTGATGGTCCTGGCTTGTCCAGGGACTTGTGGTTGTGGCAGCATCCCCGCTCAATAAAACATGCTGTAGCTGAAGATTCAATTTGCACTTGGAAGCTCCACTGTTTTAAGTCCTGTCATAACATAGAGCAGAGCGTGCCAGTCCTTAACTACTTTTCAAGGGATCTTTTTACGGTTGATGGTGGTGCTGCTGCTTGGATGGAGAAGGATTCTGGTGCTTCAGGGACTGATTGCTCTTGAAAATGAAGGCAGACTGTTTAAATGCTTTATTTTCACACTAGGCTCTAGTGGAATCAGGCTACAGTGGAGTCATCACATTTTTTTTCCTTTTGCCTTTCGCCTTGCCAATAATTTTGAAGTGTTGGCCTGCTCCAATATATTTTTTTCATATGTTTCACAAAACCTGATGAATGGTTAGAAGAGAGAGATTGGTATTAGCATCCCTGTGAAAGATGTATGGCTGACTGGAGAATGATGTGGGAGAAACACTGGATTCTTTCTTGTTGCCTGAAGCCTGCTGATTTTTAGTGACAGAGGTACCTGTAATTTTTACCTGCTGGAAACACTTCCCTTGCTCTGAAAAAAATATCCATTAAGCCCTGTCATTGCTGATGAAACCTAGCTAGTACTTTATTTTGGAGTGATCTTACAGGTGCACAACTTTGTGAAATTTAATATTGTTCTTTATCATGCTCATGAAATTCAAGCAGTCTTCTCTATTACCTATTATTTTTTCTATTTTTATCACATTTTATCACACTCTCTTGTCCTGGAACTTTCATTTTAGTCCTCTTTAGTCTTTTTTTCAGCAGACACAATCCTTCACTTATAGGTAACTGTGCTTCAGCAGAACTGGCACAACACATTCAGTATATATACAGTATATATAAATCTTTCTTGCCCAGGTCTCCTTAGCATTCTGGATTTGGGGTGTATGTGTAAATCAAACAGTTGGCCCATTTTTCTGTGGGAATTTGCTGTTTTCTATTTACCTAAAGAACTTATATGAACCCCATGTGCTCCCAGAATTTGCAGTTATTTTTTCTTGCAGATTCCTTCAGAAACCTAGATGGTTTTAAAACTGGACAGCATGTTCAGTTGTCTTCTGTGTTTCTTATTAAGGAAAAGCTTATGATGCCAGTTGGGCTTGTTATTTTTCAGGTATTGTTTCTATATACCTCTTTGTTCAGCAGTGTCCTTGGATGACCCTTTTCTCTATGTGCAACATCTGAACTTGTCATTTTTTTTTCTTTTAATTACTGTTGTGTTTTCAGAGCATGGTATGCTGTAGTGCTTTCCATAAATAAAAAGTAATGGAGTTGGAAATCTCGCATGTTGTCTCTGCTGTCTGTTCTCCCCGTACGAGCAGCTACACAGCAACGCCTGTCCTGAGGCTTTGAAGGTTATTACTACATGAAAGAATTTTGGGATCTTCTGTCTTTTACAGGGGAGCTTCCCAGGGCTGTTTCCTCAAATGTGCTTGTTGGATCGGTAGCTCTTCTATATATTCCTTTTGTTGCTTGTTGTTTGCTGCTTGTTCACGTTTTTTTTTTTTTTTTTTTTAATCTAGGCTTGGAGGGATTTTTTTTTTCTTGTTATTCTTTTTATTTGAATGATCCATTAAATTTATTTAATATATTTTTAGTTATCTGTTCCATCTGCGGAGGATTATTTATTTGTTTGTTCCCCTTCATTCCCTTTATACCTCTGTTTGCCCACCACATTCTTGTTAACCTTGCAAACGCAGGGCTTGGCCACTGATCTTTACAATCCCATTTGCTCTAATTGCTGCAGCTTAATATCAATGGAGCATTCATTACTTGCACTGAAACTGTATGCACGTCTCTCTGCACTCCCAGTTTGTTCACCAAAGTTAGTGAGAACTTAATTGATGCAAGCAAGAATTCAGCATCTGGAGGAATATCAGGCATGTTTGGTTGTTGTGCCTGATCTCTGTCTGTGATTCCTCAGGAGTAAAGAAGGAAAGTAGATTCCTTTCATGTCTGTCTGCTCTTTAGCTTTCCTTATAGAAATGCTACTGCATTGCCATTGCAGGTCAGACTCTGCCTTTTTAACCAGGAATACAATTTTGATCTCAACATGTTTCATAAATATTCTTTTTCCATGACCACTCCAGGGCTCTGTGTTCCTAGACTTCTAAGCTGATTTTCAAGATTTGGTGCAGACTGTGGATGATAAAATAAAATGTACCCACACCTCTTGGATCAAATATGATCTGGTGCTATCATCTGGATCAAAAGAGAAGACACATCCTGTTCTGAATTGTTTTCCCTTCATCTGCTACATTACCATGATGTCATGTAACAGGACATTTTTAACCTCCTGTGGTTTTTAATACTTAATGTGTTTTACAAAAGAGTCTTTTCCTATTATTGTTCCCTTGTCCTCTGTGATGAGAAATGCAAATGTCCTGCACAAAACACCGTGTGTAATTGTAGCTGGAATATAGTGTTGAGCTGGATAATGAGTAGGAGTCTTAGGATGCAAGCGTGATAATGCCACAAGTTTCAGCAAGGTTTTCTGGAGATATAAGGTAACTGTTAAGGCCAGTATGCTTAAAGTATGTTTTTTCCATGTTTTCAAATTAAAAGGGAGAACAATTGTTAAAGTAAAAATAAATCTGTGGTGTAGGCTTCAGTCATAATAGTAATTCTATTCTTTTTTTTTTTTTTTTTTTTTTTTCTTTTTTTTCTAGAATGAATACAGTTCATTAATCCTTAATGTCCTGGGCTTTAAAATAATAGTATCATGCCATTAGTGCAACAACTGCTGGTTCAGTGTCCTGCAGCTTTTAGAGTCCTGAAATGCACATTCCGAGTGCAGTGATAGCTGTGAAAGGAGAATACATGTAATTGTGCTGTGCTCCAGACTGCCAATGTAGAGCGTGATGAAAGACCTCCTTGTGGTCTAAGAAGGGTTTTGAAAGAATCCCTTGCCTGAAGGGCACTAGTGAGCAGATCAGATGTTTCTCTGTGATAAACTGGGAATTTGGTGACAGAGGGATAAAGGTTTTTCCTTTGAGATTCCCCACACCTGCATCCATTTGGTCCATAGGTTAAGCTATTGATAAAACTTGAGTTTATATTTATTGCTTAGAATTGCTTTTAGAATCATTCAAAGTGCCTGTTCTTACTTAGATTTCAATATTGCAACTTGCCATTGACATGACACTTGATCACCTTGATCCTAGTTACCTTTAAAACATATTTTTTAGTTGTGACAAATAGTCTGTTTCAGTCACATCACTTGCACCAGCCCAAAGGTGCCTGTCTGCAAAGAGCACTGAGAACCCCACTCCGAGAACATTATACGTGTTTGTTTTGGTACAAAAAGTGGCTTGTCCTATTTGTGTCAGTAAAAAGCATTCTTTCCCCCAAAAGGGGGGAAAATCCCGGCTTTTGTAAAGCCGGGATTCAGGGTCCTATTCTATATTATCCAGGAATAACTGAAGTGTCTTTTTATGCTAGCTAGCAAGTACATTATCATGCACAGTCCGCGATAAAGAACAGGGTAACATACTGCTTAAGTGGTTTGTGATTTGCTTAAGGAGCTGCTTTTGTTAAGATAAATCTGAATAGTTTGCTGTTTCACAAAGGTGGCTGGCTGCGTGTGGGTGTGCGCCTTCTGAAGAAGTGGATTTTAAAAGTAGCAAAGCCAACACCGTTCTGTTTTGTTGTCTTTTTTATTGCTTCTTCAATTGGTTGTTCATGGCCATAGACCTAAGATTTCTGCTGAAATTAATATCTTTAAGTCTGTGACAGAGTTTTTAGTAGTTTTTAGAGTTTTTAGTAGTGCATGTGGCACTTTTCTGTGTGTATTTTTTTTCAGTTCTATTTGCTGAACCCTGGCACTCATTGCAAGAGGAGGGAGGAAAAAGAAATACGTATAATTTCTGCAGTTCTGTTAAGAGTCTTATAAATTGAGAAAGTGTGCAAAGCTGTGCTTGAGAATAAGACCATACTTACTGATCATACGTGTTGATGAGACACGTCAGGTCAGACAGACATGAGCACATCAGCTTCTGATTTGAGCAAACTAGCTGGGAGGTAGCTCCATTTCAGAAACAGTGGGTTTATACCTCCAGAGTCATGTTCTGTCCTTTAATACTCCGTGAAGAGAATTCAGGAGAGGCAGTGTTTGACATAGTGCGGTCATGAACAGTGTGAAGTTTCAGAGGTTGCACAGGTCGGCTAGAATTTGGAGTCATGACATCCACCACAAGTGGGATGTTAAGAGGCAGCCTGTGAGATCTCTCCAGTTTCAGTGCTGCACCTAAATATTAGAGCCGCTCCATTTCTTCTGTTTAGTTTTCTTAGCGTAATGTCTGGCTGTCTCTACACTTGTTGTTAGTTCATGAGTGTATTCAGAATCCTTTTGCAAATTCTTGACAGGTACAACTGTGAGATTATTGTGTTAGATTTTCAGGCAATTGTGCTGTATGTTATTTGGGGTAACATATGTTGAGAGAGGCCTGTAGGTTCATTTTCATATTTGCCAGTAGGCTATAATTTTGAAAAGGAATAGCTTGTATGTTAGATTGAGGAAAGCTGTGGGTTCACGTAAAAACTTATATCTGTCATGCAGATGCTTGCTTTGGACTCCCTCTGCATAAGCAGTAGCCTGGGGATTTGATGTGGCTTCTGTATGAGGCTGTATTCTTACTGATTTATTAAGGGTCTGTGTACATAGGGAAGTAAACATACTCTGCTTGAATAATTCAGTTGAATTCAAGTGAATACTTTCAACTTGCTGGGTGTGCCTAATAGAAGGGAAATGCTGGCAGCAGTAGGAATTTGGGGGGAACAGGAGAGCAGAAGCGTGAGGGAGGTCTGGCATGAATATTGGTGCGTCTCAGGTAGTCAGGTTGTGATTTGCAGACAAATACAGCTCTGTTCTTTGTAAGAACAGATAATAACTGTAAGAGCTAATATCCTCCTAATATCCTTCAAATATGTGAAAATGCAAAAGTATTTGCTGAAGTTAGTATTTGCTTTCCATTACAAATGTAAGTGTTGGGGGTGAAAAATTATCAAACTGAAACTAGATACTAAAAATATGACTTAGATTTCAAACCGTGTATGAATCTTCTTGGTTACCTGGAGACACTGGCACGTTGCACCAGCATTTTTCAATATCTTTAAAGAGTTGGTCAAGAGTATGGCTATAAAACCATGGGAAGCGGTGTACCTAAAAGGTCAGCTACCAACCTACGGTGAGGGAAGGAGGCTGAGTTGGGAGCAACTGGAGTGGTTTAGCGGGAGTTGCTAAATCCATTGCTGATGGAGCAGTGATGTGTGATCACAGCATTATGCTGTGCTCTCAAAAGGAGTTTTCTTTCACTTTGCTTGCAGCTTTATAATACCGCTTTTTCATTGGACTGGTTTTCATGACTGATTATATACTTGTCATTCTGGAAGCATCTTTGAGTGAATCATAGCTAGTCCACAAAATTGAAGCTAGATAATAATCTTAGTTATGAATTCTCTCTACTAGCAGTGGTGTTTGTATGCACATCATAAATGGAGATGATGGAACTTAATTTCCAAAGTTTCCCAAACACTTTCCCCTATATAACCCTACTTTTAACTTAAATTTTTACTAAACTCTTATCTTAAATTTTCCAATATAACATGAGTTGTATTACTAACAGGGAGGAAAAAAAATATTCAGAAAGCCTCAGAAGTAAATCTCTGAGGGGGGGGGGGGAAGTATATTTAATATGGTTTGGTCCAAGCTGTAAAGTATCAGAAAACTTGTAATATATTAGTGACATGTAGTATCATTTTTCTCATACCAGTCTTATATGAGGGATATGCTTTCTACTACTTTTGTATTTGGGAAATTTGCAGAATTCATTTGTATAAGCTAAGATTTCATTCAGGTTCATATCTAGAATAATCATAGAATACAATTTGGAAGGGAACGTGGGAGGCCTGCCTGTCCCATCCATGCCAAAGTGAGCCAGTAGTCAGAAAAGAGAGAGAGGAAGACTTGGGTCAAGATTTTAGGGCAGGAAGCCTGGTGATGAGAGGAAAGGAGCTTGGACTAGGAGCCAGTACTGGGTCAAATGGCAAATCCGAGGGGAACAGAAGAGCAAGATCCACTGGGAAGATGTACCTTGGTCAGAGGAGGTAGATATCACATAAAGAGCTGGTAATTAAGGTAAAATTTGGGCTTCTTGGATAAAAAGGTAGAGACCATGAACTGAGATGGTATTAAAAATGGTCAAGGAGCACTGTGGATATTTTGTAAGTAAGGAGGGACTGGGAATCAGGATGATAGTGGGGAAGAAAGGGGAAGGGATTTGTGCAGCCAGTCTGGAGAAAAAGCACAAGGATATTGGAAGGGCTTTGGACAGAAAGGGCTGGTCTTGCATATGATAGGAAAAAAAACATTTGTCCTCGAGAACTTATTTCCCTCTCCAGAGTCTGGAATTCAGCTTCATCAGTCCGTTGTTCTAGAGAATGTGATTTTCTCCCTGTTTCTGCCATTCAGTCCTGTTCAAGATGCTCTAGAAAGCTCTTCACTTCTGTTAGAAATACTTGAACTCCTGGCTCTGATTTCCAGAAGTGTTGACATTGATGTGTCTGAAATCAAGGGCAGCTTGCTTTGTACGTGAAGTACTCCACATCTTTTAGCTCTTTCAGAAATAACACCTGAGGGCTTAGACACATGTTTCTTGGCAGATGGTTTCAGTAGTTTCTGCCAGGTTTTACTGCACCTGCAGCAAGCAATTGTAGTCTTTGAGTGCACTCCGTCAGCACAGCACCAGTCAGGAGCTGAGTGTAATCCACCTCTCGCTGGAGTAGGCTGCTGGATATTTGATAGTAAGCGTCTTCAACAGGGACCTCCAATACTTCAATCTGTTAAATGCTGAACAGCCACTGTAAAATGAGGGCAACGCTTCTTGTGAGGAGTTTTGGGTTTTGAAATGCAGTGCAGTTTGTGGGCCATAGAAGTGCTCTAGTGAGAGCTGCTGTAGAGCTTTCTTTCATGAGCATTGACTGTTTTCCAGGTCTGCTTTCAGGCGTTTGTGGTGAATAATGCACCGGACTTTGCAGTTAGCTATGGAACAAGTTTGGGAAAGAGCACCCATTTTGTGTGATGAATGAGCAGCAGCCCTATAGAAAAAGTCTTTCATTTCATAGGTTCATACTGTCATGATGTATGCCCATAAGGGATCCCAATTGGGATCACATGGCACTGTTCTGGCATTTTACAGTTTCCAAATGATTACTAACACTGTTAAAACATTGCATGTAGTATTTCACCTGCAAGGTGAGGAGCTAGCATCACATCATTCTGCTTTCCAAAAGGACAGAGCCTGAATTCAGACAGGTGGGACGGAGCTTTGAGGCTGCCATCAGAACCACTGACCGTGCTTTTCACTCCCTGGGCTGTGCGGATGGCGAGGCTTGCCCAGCTTGCTGAGGGAAATGGCAGCCCAGGCCTCTGCTGCTAAGTGCTGGGTTGTTCCCACTCTTTTAGGAAGAGGCTACTTCTGGCTGTCTTGTAGCCTTCCTGTTGTTCAGTCCCTGCAGAGTTATCTGGTGTTTGATTAACCCCATTACTTCTGCCAGAGTGAATATTGGGAAATGCCGCGTGTGTAAGAACTGTGCCTAGGCTGTAAAAATTAAATACACAGAGAAGTGAAATATCAGCATATGGCTCCGTGCTAGCAATCACGAGGATTAGTGGTTAAGCTGGTACATTGTCGCTGCTTCACAAATGTTTACATTGACATTGATGCCAACCAGTGTTGTGGAGACCTAAAGTGCAGTGTGTGGCAGTGATCTCAAGCTATGGCCCTATAAAACAACCCATAGATAGGTTTGCTAGCATAGCCAGTCCTAACCCATGCTGACAGGAACATTTCTTCCTTCAAAGAAAAAAATGAAGTGACTGAGGCCATTGTTGCTCAGTGTTTTTACCCCTCCGTGTCTGTTTGAAAACAGCCTGCAGTGCTTACGTGTTACCTTGCTGTCAGCTGAGGAGATAGAAAGTTGGTCTTGTAGGATGCTACTGCTTCTGATGGTCAGAGATTCTGACAAATGTCAAAAGATGAGCAATTGCAAACAAATGACTATGTTGCACTGTCAGCTGTTTTGTCTTTTGAATCCTGTGTCCTTTGAAAAGACAGATCAGCTACTGCTTTGCTCCTTTGTAATTTAACATGAGATCATTGCCAGCTGGGATGTAGATTTTAAACTTTTCAATTCAACGTATTCAAGTTTTAGAATTCTTAAAATTTAAGCAAGCCTGGAAATAAGATGATATTGATGCTTAAATAAAACCTGGCTTACAGATTTTGAAATGTTTTGGAATGTTTTCTTGTTGACCGAGTACATGAATAAATAAAATACACAATCTCTTTGTCTGTTCCGAAAATGCAGGCAGTTCTGTGGTGGAAGGCAACTTGAAAAGTCATGCTGTCGTCGTGAAACTTCATCCACTGATAATTGTCCATAAAAATCAGTGGAAAAAGCTCTATACTTACAAATGGCCTCTGGATCTAACTTCTCCCAAGTGGGAAGAATGTAATAACTTTGTATTAAGCTATGCTGGGTATTTAAGCACCAGAATATTTAATTTTTGAAATACTGCTTCTCTCAGTGCAGAACCTTTCTCATTGACAAGTCACCTCTGAATAGCATGTTGATTGCAGAATGATTTGTTTAAGTTAGGGATACAAAATGGAGCTTGTTTTAGTCTGTGTGAGTTAGAGACAGTTTTCTGGAAATGTCCACGGTAAACTTTTGTAATTGTAACCACGAATGTCTACTGTGAATAAAACCAGAAGAATAATTGAAGTATTTCTGGTTGTATTCTTCCTGAAACTAAGACATGATTAGTGAATAATTAATTGCCCGTGTTATGTCTTTGCATGCTTTCCACTGGCTGCATCCCAGAAGTACTGTTTTTTTTTTTTTTTTTTTTTTTTTCCACAGTGGTGGAAAAAGATGAAGGGCTTCTTGCCATTGTCAAGCTCAAGTGGCAGAGAGCAGGGGTTCTTGTGACAAGTCCAGAGGGTGACCTGGGACCTTCTGGTGTGTAAGCTGGTAGGGCAAGCACTGCTGGGCTCTTCTGGCATTGAAAACAATCTGGAAAGCTAATTGCCATCTTTTTCTCCCCTTCTTCAGAGGAACTGCTTTTGTTTATTAAAACTCATTTTTCAATCTGCAGTATTTGGGGAAATAGATTGTTGATGAGCTTGCTAAGATTACTCAACATGTTGTTCAGACGGTAGACATATGCACAGCCCCTAAACTAGACATTTTTCTTCGTGGATATTCTTTATCTCACTTTCACATGCCGTTTATTTTATCTCTTGCTTTACTTTTATTTAATTCCTTCCTGGCTGGCCAAAGAAGACATTTCAGTGATTTGTAATAACAGCTCACAAGAGCCTGTTCACTCCTTTGAAGAGCTGTAGTGGATTGTGTCCAAGCGAGTGCATACCTCTCCCATATTTTCACATGCATTCCACCCTAGGAAATTAATTAATTTGTTCTTGGCACCGGTGCGGTTTTCATTTGCAGGTTTAAAAACAAAGGATCAACTGTGTTAGAAATCACCTCCTGGTTTGTGTTTGACCAAGTATTAGGTTAGACAAATTGAATATTCAAGAGTCGGTAAAATATGCAAGCATGAATTGAAGAAATTGAAGTGATCTTACTGAATCACTCTTCATAGCTCGTGATTGTGGCTTCTGGGTTTTCTGACAGATACCTGCAATGTAGGTGGGGAAGCGACTCAGTTCAGTACTAACACTTCTTCTGAGAACTCTCGAGTATACTGAATATCGACACCTGATCATAGAAATGTGCTGATAGCACTAACAGGTAATCACTCGTGTTGGATACCTTATGTTGATAGAGCTGATTTGTATTATATATCTGCTTGCCTGTTCCTGGATGAGAAACAAGACGATGTTTGATTATGCTGGTTACACAGGAGAAAGTCTAGAAACACTCAGTAGTTCTTAGAGCTTTTTCTTATCCAGATTCTGTCTCCAATGCAGTGCTCCCTTTGATTTTGTGGTGACGGTAGCCACTGAAGTAGGCAACACATAAATTTTAAATTTTTAATGCCTGATGATGCAGTTGTTTCAGCAGTCCTGGCAGTGTGCATGTTCATCTACACCAAACTTATCTTAGGGTCTCTGTAGGCAGAAAAAGTCTTCCGTGTTCATCAACAGTGCGCTGTGCCCAAGAAGTCGTATGATTGCTGCTGGGTGGGGAAGCGTTCATTTTGCTGAATCGATTATGTGCTCAGGATGAGACCTGTAGGGCTGACTTGTTCATGATCAATGAAGTGCGTATTGAGTTCACAGAGTGCTGAACTCAGCCGTAGCCACTGAGTAGGAATATGATTGCTTTTATATCATGTTGTGATTGACAGGTGTAGCGATATGGTAGTGAAGATTTTTGCAGCTTATATAATGCATCTCTTTTGCCATCTGAATGCTTTCCCTAGCCACTTCAGGGCAGATGCGATGGCGCTAATCATAGAATAAAAGAAGCTAATCTTTGTCCTAGGCCACTGTGTGTAAGATCTTTCTAACCAAAACGCCTCCACAGACTCGTGTCAGCTTTTGGTACTAATTTACATCTCCTCTGTGTCCCTTTTCTTCTTGGATTTTCTTTATCTCTCTTTTGCATGCTGCTTATTTTATCTGTTGCTTTACTTCTATTTCATTGCTTCTCTTCACCGGGTTAGATCACAGAATGTGCAGATGCAGTTGACAGGGCATTAGGTAGATAATGTTATGTCTGGTTAGTCAGAATGACATTGTCATTAGTACTTTGAGAGAGAACAGAAATCTAGCTATTTTGCTATGGCAGCTGCTTATGAAATTGGAATAAAAATAAAATTATACTTCTGAACTTCTACTTGGGAAGCCCTGTGCATGCATGCATGCGTGTAGGTAGGCGAGTAAGGACTTGATGAGCAAGAGGTAGCCATGAAACAAATACCAGGATGCTTTTTTTCGATGAGTTGACTTGCTCACAAACACCTCTTATCGTTCAAGATAAGATGGATTTTAATGTGCATGTTTCCTGTTGTTAAGAATACAGCTGTGTTTCTGATACTAGATGAAGAAGTGTGGGGTGGAAGCCGTGCACTCTGTCATGAGCACTATTAAGATGCATGGGTTATGCTGTTAGAGTTTGAGTGGCTGACAAATGATGCTTTGACACATGCAAAATATCATAACTTACGCTGATGATTCTAGATTAAAATATTTCTGTGAAAGCAAAAATGGCTAGATGCTCTGATGAGAATCCTCAGAGTGTGAGCTTTGGCCTCTGAGCTTAATGGAAAGCTGAGAGGAAACGGAAACCTAAGCTGAGTTTTTCAAGTAAATTCATGTCTGTATGGAGGTGGTGTTTCAAGGCAGCCTTCAGTGTATCTCCAGCATGTAATCAGGGATTCTTGATCATCGGAGTAAACTGATCTGTTGCATAAATTGGGAAACAAACAAACAACAACAAAAAAAACACAACACCCCAAACTACCCAGAAATATGATTTCTGCAGAATGAGCAGTGTATTGAGTCTCCTGAACTTCAGATGAGGCTCCTAAAGATGCATTTCAGCTGTAATTGTCAGTGACAGAGACATATAAATGGGCCCTTTCTGCTTGCTCTTCTCCCATGAGACAGGCAGTCAGCCTTCTTATAAAAGAGTCTGTATGAGCTTCACTTATTTGTCAATTTTTTTTTCTTCTGCCTAAGTATAAAATCCTAAATTTCAGTACTGGCTTTGTGAAAATCGTTAGAATCGTCCAGTTAGAGTGAATACTCTTCCAGTGTCTTGTTTATTGGGAAAGAAGAGAGGGGATGAATAGAAAACTGTTGTTTATATCTATATTCCTTTTTTTTTACCCTCACTGGCATGCCAAATATCCAATGAAAAACTGCCTTGTCAATTATTTATTTATTTATTGATTGAACAACACTGGTGTGATCTTATGGTTCCATAGTGCTAGGCTAATAGCCTACAACTGGCGTTCATTTCAAGCTCTGTCTTGGCATCGTTAACCCCACCTGTAAGATTAATGCAAGATTTTATTTGCTTCCCCTCCTCCCTTTCGCCTTCTGTGTTGATTTACACAGTAGTACTGGGTGCTTATTATGTTCAATGAGGAAAAAAAATGTTATTTTGCAATGGAAAACCACAAATAACTCTACTAATAAGTGTACAAAGATGTTACCTGACAGCCTCAATTAGCATAACACACAAAATCCAGATCAAATACAGGACAAGACGGGCTGCCTTAGCCTTGGATTTGCTGCTGTTGCTGTATTTTATGGTGATGGATTCCTTTGGCAGGTCTGCCAGACAACTGAGTTTCAAATGGTTAAAGAATAAATTCTCCGTTTTAATCTTTTTCAAGAAAAAAAAAAAAAAAAGAACCTTTGGAACCAAGGTAGTAATTAGTTTGAAGCAGCACAGATTAGCCCCACTTAGAGTGGAATTTAATTATTTGAAAGAAATTAAATTAACAGGAACGGAGTCTGCTGAGCTTGGGTGGGGGAGGGTTGAGAGTAGGGTTTCGTGCTGAAATCCAGTGGTGAACATGCTCCCCGCTTTGGATGTCAGTGAGAGAAGCGCAGAGCTTTCATCCTGAAGTTTGGCACTGTGCAAAGACAGCAAGCTGTGCCCCGCCTGGGGTCACCTAGGGTAGGGTGGGCGCAGCCGGCTTCGGGTTTGTTGCTGGACCTCCAGGTGAAATAAATAAATATAGATACCCAAAACACCTTGTTTTGGGGATGAGGGAGTTTAAGTGCAGCCATATACCCCTTCTTCCCCCCAACCTTCCCCCCAAGTTGCTGCAGCTGTTGCTTTTGTGTTTTGGCATGCGAAGTGCAGTGTGTCCGATCCCTGGTGGGCGGGTGCCTTAGGTTTCAAACCACATGGCCGTCCTGAGCTCTGGAGAATCCCTTGGATGCGTGGGACTTAAGCTGTTTTTCTGTTGGGACAGTAGGGTTGCATTTTGCAGCTCTAGTAAAGAGTAATCTGACTCTGTCTGAAAATCTCATATGAATTTGCAGTGTGGTTTTGGCATATACATTAAAAGGAGGAAAGTAGGTTCAGATTGCTGTGTTTCCAGTGCTAGGCCATTTTAAAATTCACGGATAATCTTTTCAGATTTCTCTTGCCATCTTTTCACTAAGCAAATTGCCGGCATGTGTTAGTCAGCCAGCCAGACTGGCAGAGCAGTCAGCAAACGGGCCCAAAGTGATCAAGCCATCCGTAACGTATTACGAAACCCTCTGCGTTCTGGTGGCCGCAAGAATGAAGCTGGAATGTAAACTGCATGTGAAAGAGCAGAGCCCAGCTGGCCCTGCTGCTCCTTGGAAACTTACTGAGCTGTTTTCAAACCAAAAGACAAACTTGTAGGGGAGTAGTGACCCCAGCCTTCCTCTTTAGCCTCTTACGTGACGGGGTGGGAAGGACAAAAAAGGCTTTTCATGACATCTTTCATCTTCTGGGCTGGGTTTGCACAAGGAACTGGTAATACTACGGCCTCTTGATGTTATTCTTCCTTTTTCTTGGAGGGAAAGGGACCGGGATCCCTAGGATGCACCTCCTTTTTAATGCCTGGTTGGGGAACCTGGCCGTGTCACTGTGTAATTTTGTAGCATCCTACTTAGAGCAGTATGGGCGCTGCTTCCAGGACCAAGCGCTGAAGCTTTGACCCGATGGGCTTTATTAAGCGCAGTCGTAGGTAGACAAAGGCCATGTCTGCAGGCTTTTTTATTTACTAGCTGCAAATAACCCTACTCTGCGATTTCTTCATTTTGCAGTGAATGAAAGAGCGGATGTTTTGATTTGAAAAGGGAATCTTATTTACAGGGCAGAGTACAAACAAGCTGCGGGAGGAACGCCTCCTTGGAAAGCAGAGCAGCCCCACCAGCCCGTCTTGCAGGAGACAGTTCTGGGGCGCAGCAGTACCCTGGTGGTGACAAGTGTGCAGGTATTTTTAGAAGGGCTTCTAAAGGGCAGCCTGCTGCGTGTCAGTGTGTTTCTGGTCCTACGTTATGCAAAAGGCGGTACGTTCCTGTCTCTCCCCTCCTCGTGTTTCAAGTTGACAGCCTGCCTTTATCTGCTCCCCGTGAACCCCTGACCGGCACGGCAAATGGGAGGCTGGTTGATGACAGAGCTGGTTTCCGCCTCAGTTTCCTTCAAAATGGCATCAAACGGCAATTGCTTTCGTTTTGCACTGCAGGAAGAGCAAGACACAGAGTTAGGGTTTGCTCTTCCCCCGCATCATGTGGGTGCGACTGATGGAACAGAGCCAGAAGAATTTGGCAACGTAGCAGACTGTAAAGGGAATAATCTGTTTCTTCTGATGATGGATGGCACTTGGAAGGCAGCTGAGCCTGAAAGCCATTTCTCGTGCTAAGACTCTGTGATGTGCAGGTCAGCCTTTGAACAAATGCAAGCCTTTAAGTGCAAGCTAATAGCTTGGCAGGTTGTGCCTGACAAGCAGCGAGCAATTCTACTTTAGTTCATGGGCATGTGTGGGGTTTTTCTGCTTTTTTCTCCTTTTTTTTTTTTTTTTTTTTTTGTGGATTGTAAGATCCAGTAATTTTAATATATTCTGAACTGCACGATGACTGGTTTTGAAGTTCAGAAGTACCTTAAAGAAGACTCAGCTAATAAGGAAATCCATTTTTGTTCCTTAATATAGTAAATTGCTTTAATGTCTAGAGAGTAATTCTATTTAACTGCTGTTAAAATATAGGTTAAAAAACATATTGCATCTTATTACCACAGCTGAGCAGGTGTTACAGTCCTGGCCCCTCATTTTTCTAGGGGCCCTTGATACCAGCGAACTGACAGCTCGCTGGGACAGAGCATCTCTGTGTGCTGCCTTTAAAGCACTGGCTGTTCGACACCAACAGTGAGATCTGAGGGAAAAGTCTGTAGTGGAGAAAAGCCGCATCCATACAGGGATTTGTAAGGAAGTTGTAAGAGGAGCTTCCAACCTAATTTGACAGGTGACAGTCTTTGCTCCTGGAGAGCTGGTAGTGTCACGCTTGCCTCTGGTTTTAACAGAGTGCTGTCTGGAAGACCGCTGGTGGAAATGCAATTGATATACGATCTATATAAACAAGAATGTCCAGAAACATTTATGTCCCATTGTAAAATTTGGATTTTTCTCCTAGGAGATAAAGCTGTGGGACTTAGTCACTAGCATGCATGTTATTTACTGCTCTGTGAATACAGGAAATTCTCATCTTTAAACTGGTTCGGGTAATTTTAAGTGCTGTACTGTGTTCTACTTAAACAATTAGGCTTTGGTAACTGTTCTCGCTCTGACAGTGTAAAGTTATTAGCTAAAACCTGTTGACTGTACAAATAGGATTTGTGAGATTGCATTATTTAAGCAGTAGAAGATTGACAATAAGTTTATTTTAGTGTCTGAAGCTCACTGTTATCTACTTGATTTTTATTTGATCATCACAAAGCTGGAGTTTGGTTTTACAAGAACGTATTGACACAGTAATCATGACTGCAACCTTTTCATCTTTATAAAAGTATTAATAGCCAATATATGTATTGAAATATTTTTCAAGACATAGACATGTTTGTATCTTCATACACGTTCACTATATTCAGTTTTCTTAGGAATATATAAGATTAACAGTGGGCCTTAATAAAGCATTTAGGAACATTGAGTCTTTTGACTTCCTTACCATCCATGAAGATACACAGTATTCTTGTAGCATGCACTCAAATTCCAGCTTTAATTTGATAAAACAACAGCATATGGTGGTTACTGCTTAGCACATCAGGTCTGTACAGGGTAAGAATCTGTTTCAGATTCCATATTGTGCTCTTCTTGTGACTTCAGAAATTGCCCAATGACGTGATAAGAGTTGAGGACTTCTGCGCTCCTGGGAAGTATGCTTTTTCTGGATCTTAATTCTGAATATAGAAAACATGTTCCTGTCAATCGGTTTATCCATATCTGCATATTACAAGGACAACTAAGTACATGTGGCAAGGTATTTGTATCCTGTTGTAACTGTGATCTTATAAAATCTTGTGACAGTCCAGGTTAGAGGTTTTTTTTTTTTTTTTTCTCCTGTATGCAGAGCCAGATGTCTGCACAGAGAAGCAGGAGTTGGTTTTGTCCTCACATATTTGTTCAGCACAAGTTGGAGAACAGTGGCTTACATCACTTAGCCTGAAAGAGACAAGTTAGCTTAATGCCAGACACAGTATGAGGTGTTCACTGTACAGTTATTCAAGATATCTGGTTAGTAATTGAATATGCTGGTGTGATTTAATCAAATAATGTAAAAAAAAAAAAAGTCCCCAAAATCAGGGGACTGCCAATCTTATTTATTAGAGCCTTGCTCATTCTTATCTCCAGAAATGTATTGATCAGATGGGCACATGAGAGAGAAGGAAATAACTCAATAATCAATCTCTGTAGGAGAGATCAGGAAAAAAATAAAAATAAAAATATGAATACCTTTTGTGTAGATCTGGTATGCCCATGGTGGGAAGTTATCAGCTCTGGAAACTTAATTGATTTATGGGAAATAAATGGTGAATAATGCCAGATGAACAGCCAGTAGGTTGCTTGCAATATCGATGTCAGCCTCCACAGAAGGTAGAAATAATCAACATATTCATGTTTCATGTGCAAAATTATGTTCTCTTTAAAAGTAAAGTAAAAATTTAGACTGTATTCACCAAATTCAGAATGACCCTTGGAATCTTTTTCTTTTTTTTTCCTTTTGCTCTGCACTTGAAAGACAGAGTGATACTGCCAATTTTAAGCAAGACAGGAACAGATGGATGATGCTATATATAATTTCCATTCAATTCAAGTTTACTAAAATCTTTAGAATTTCCCTCTGATTTTTAGAGAACAAATCCAGTACAAGGAGAAGGGAACATGACAAGTTTGTAACTCATTTCCACAATTGTTTTTCATAATTACACCTTTTGTTAAACTGATGCTCCAGACTTTGACTTTTTGCTAATGTTGTGATGTTTTCTTCTCGGGTAGTTAGGCAAAGCTGTGTTATCCGATCAAGCAATCAAGCGGCATAAGGCATGCAGTTGCCTACCAAGAGCTCACTTGGCATTGCCGTACCATTACTCAGTGTGATTGGGTGTACCGATTCTGCCCTGATTTTTAAAATGAAAAGGGTGTTGGCTGCCTACTTGTGCCAAATCCTAACTTAGCCAAATATTACCTAAAGATTATGAAAATAACTGTTTTATTTTGCGTTTGCACCCAATGCTTTCTGCACGTGTTTAATGTTGTTTCAGATACTAGATATGACTCGGGTAAGAAGCTGCGTGAGCACATTTGCTGCCTGGAAATAGTCCTCATTTTTCTTCTGCGGTGTCTCGGTATGGCTGGCATTTTTCCTAGCTGCAGCTGTGTGTGCTGGGACGTGGCTGTGTGCCCACACAGTTTGACAGTCCCAAGCCATTTTTCCTGTCAGTTCAAGTTTTTTTTTTTGTTTTTTTTTTTTCCAAGGTAAAGCCCCCATTGTTCACCAGCCTCATTGCGAGTCTTCCTGGAAAGTTATGAGGAAGGAATGCGTTGGCTTTTAGCAATTTTGTTCTCTGAGACTTGGAAAAGCTGTACTACTTGCAGGCGGTGGCATGGGTGGTTGGTCCCCCCGTGTCCCCTTGTGGCAGATAATGGATGCTTGCCCTGCTGTGCAGCAATGCATATGGGAAAACACACTGACCTGTTGCAGCAGAGAGCGAGTGGGTGCATAACCAGACTGTCTTGACAAGGAGTGCCCATTTCTTTCTACTTCTGTGAGAGAAGAGTTCATCCATACCAGAATTACAACAGGAGAAAGCTGTAAACCAGTGTAGTTAAAATGATTCACTGTGAGATCTCAGTAGGGACGATGAAAAAACAACAAAACCTTAGCCTGGACTGTCACTATTACTTTGTGTTAGACCCATATAATCTGACAGCTGTCCTGGGAGGAGGAAAAAGAAAGTTGGCATTGAGCAAAGTGCTTTGTCTAAATCATAAAGAGACTGGATTTCTTCAAAATAGTTGGCACTAGCCAAAATATTTGGTTGCACAGAACCTTTCAGGGGGATAAGTGGTTTTGAGTGGAAGGAGGCCTTACTTTCCACCTAAATCCAGAGGCTTAACCTAGGAAACGCTAGTCAGCTGACAATATCTTGAGTACTTTCGGTAATGCAGGTGAAGTAACTCATTATTCCTTAATTCTGGAAGAAGATTATTTCTGTTTTTTAGATTGTTGTTGTTGAATTTCTGTCATCTGTGCTACAGTTTCTTCAGTTACCTTATTATTTTGTAGGTAGGTATAAAGCTCCAAATCATTTGGTCAGTTAGACCGCTGGTTAGGTTATTGTTTCAGGGCTACTAATAATAGGGTTAAGTTCTCTGTGTTGGTGTGGTAGCAGTGGCTCAAAATGTGTTAAATGGCTGAGGAGGTAGGCATAACTTTGGCAAAAGGAGCTTCAAATTAGAGGTGATTCCCATAGAGTATCTCCCTAAGGTGCTAAGTGTGGCGGGATTTCCTTTGAACGGTGCTTTCAGCCACGTGGAGTGAGGGATGCAAGCTGTACGTTGGCTAGACTCCCTGCTGGAAGGACCACACGCCGTGTTCAGCCTGGTGGAGAGCTCTGAGGAAACCTGCAGGCAGGGCCATCAGGGAGGCTTGGTAAAGACGTGGCCAGCTTCACTGGACTGGCCTGCAGCAAAGGAGTGGCGGATTGTTTGAAATACTGCATGCGATAAATGGATCCCAAGGAGCAAAGGTACAGACTTTTACAAGACAGGGTTACGGAAGGTAACTGCTGTGCAACATCACTGCCACTCACCAAATCTAACTCATGTCTGAAACCGTTCTGGTAAGGACAGGGGAAAAAAAAATAAAAAATTCTTCTTTCTGCATGTATAAAGACAAATTTGAAGAAGCCACAAAATAATTGTTTTCCAAATAACTATGCAAACTTGAGATCTACGCTATACTTTTGAATGTACTGATATTTTGTCTGGTTTCTGGCCATACCTAGAAGAGACTCCATTTAGTGCTGCATCCCTGCTGATTAGCGTAGATCTCTCCTCTTGTAGTAGTAGGCATAACAGCAAGACATGAAACATTTTTTTTTTTTTCAGAGTAATTACTCTTATTCTAACCTCACTAGGTAACATGGTTTAAATTTAGCACTTGACACTCCCAAATTTCTTGTCTTACCTGCCACAGTTAAAATTGTCTTTTTTCAGTGCTAGACATTCTCTGTCCTTATGGAAAGTAATGCTGGGATTTGCTTTCTCTTTTTGTAAAGAGAAGGTTTAGAATTGTAATTTCAAGGGTACTTTAACACCCAAATTTTGTAGCCATGGATTTTTGTGAACTCAAGTGTCCAAACCAAGACTCCCAGGGCTTGCCCAGTGTGCAGTGCTTTTAGAAACCCTGGGATGCTCTATGACAAAATCGGCTATTAGCTGCAGTTAAGAGGACACAAGTGAAATACTCCCTCTCTCTGAAGGCTGCATATGCAACGTAATGAGAACTCCATGCATTATGAAACGTGAAATCCCAGGGTTGCTAACAAAAAAAAACTGGCTTCCATTCCAGTTTGGCATCTCCTTTGGAATTTCTTGAAAAGTTACGCTTCTAGGTAATAAAAAAAAATCTATGCTTGTGTAATTGGAATTGCTTGGGGGTAAATGAGAAGTGAAAATGTATCAAGTGTTAACTGAAAACGAAACAGCTCTATGTGCAGCAAAGTTACTTAAATAGGCAATTGTTTTGACCCATCACTTCTTCTACTTGCTATGCACTAAGACTTGGATAACAACCATGGAAAACCTCTCATTTGTACAGTCTGAGAAACATCTTCCAAACCCAGTAGCTTTTTTCTCTGATAAGGCTGTTCTGAAAAAGATCAGGAATAGAGGGAGGCGAGGTGAAACAATAGAGAGCTGTTATAACGTGGAAGGCTTTGTAAGCTCTCATCCCCCTCACATTATCATCCCCCTCTGTTCTTAAAAGTAAGCAGCAGCCTGAAGTTTGCAGTCATCGTGTATTTGTTTCAATTTTTGTAAAAAGTGCATGCATCTTCAGATTTCCTTAAAATAAGCTTATTAGGGTACAGAGTCATCAAGGTGAAATGAATCTTGGCAGCTGCATCTGAGCAGGAATTGTTATCTGAAGTCTCCCTGATGGCATGTTTCATGCTGTTTAGTTGCTAGATCTTCGTGTTCTGCCAACAGATGTGAAGTTTATATTCCAAACTGCTTTCTTTCTTTTTTAGGAGAAAAGTGTTGGTGTTTTTGTTTTGTAATGGAGTAGCAGATTTTATTGATGGTAATGTTCTGGTATGCAGGTACTGTGGCCACTTCATTTCTAACACTTATGTTATGGTAAGTTTGATGATGTAGGAAACCACGGAGCTGGAATTAAATTTAATGTACTTGTTGCTCTCTCAAAATCCAGTTTGGGTCTCTGTCAGCCTTATGTTAGAGGTGTTAAATAAAACAGGTGATCTATGGCAGATGGTACTGCTGACTGTGCTGACATATAGAAGATACGTGCTCCTGCTTCACAAGTCTCAGCTGGGCCAGCTGCTTTGTAAATTACCTTTATTTATTTTCCATTGTTTAGTGTCCTCCAGAAGCTATCAGTAACTTTTTTTCAGACTCTTTCAGGTGACTGTGAGCTGTTCTGATGCTTCTGGTTGCATCAGCATTTGTCTCCACCAGGAAAGTTTTGAGACCTGATCAATCACCTACATCTGAAATAATTGTTCTCCAGGGAGCTTTCTGTCTTCTGTGACACCTGTGAGTCTGGATTTCATATGTGTTGTCAGTCTTGACTATTTGCAAGAGGTGGTGAATGATGTAACGCTAGTAGAGAGAATGAAGTGAAACATAAGCGATGGAGTAGGTGATCTCTGCTTTGCCTATATCTCAATGAAATTTGATTCTAAGGTACAGTCTGGACCATGAAGACTGCCTGCAGACCAAGCTGTTTAGAAATTGAGTGAATGTAGAAATGATCCATAAAATTGTGGATAAGATTGGCAATTACGGACTTAATGCTCATCAGAAACAAAAATGAGAAGTGCCCTTGGAAAACGGGGTAGTAATGCAGGTGCTCATTTGGAGGGAGGCACGTAACAGGAGTCAATCGCCAACACAGGTGCTGGATAACTCCCTTTAGAGACAGGGCATATGTTTTCAACTGGGAGGATGATTAATCTGTTTAACAAACTACCATTTGGGAATGGCACTGTAGCCATCCTTTGAATGTTTAAATTGAAACTGGAAGTTCTTGCTTTAGCTTTTCAGATGTGGAAATTTTAACTAAGTGAAATTTAATGGCCTTTGACAGGTACAGCAGGTAATCTCAGTCCTTAAATCCAGGAATGCTCTCCCTTCCTATCTTTGTTTTTGTGATCTGTTGTCGGCAGATGTGTACAGAACAGTCTCCTTTGCTTAAGTGTTTTTTGCTAAAATATGAAGTGATCTTGAGGTCCAGATACAAGTTCCCCAAATCACTTCAACTGCTCATCTGTAGGACGTTGTAGAAGCTTCTGCCATCATAGTAAACACCTTCAGTAGGTAGTTTCTCTTTGATTTGTGCTTCTTACTTTTGTCATATTGTTCAAAAGTCAGTGTCCTGTGTTGTTATTTGAGAAAAAGGCATTTTTAGGGTCATAGCAGGTACAGATTCATTTTGTTCTTCCTGTCCTGATAAGCCATCCTACAAGGAAGGTTTGGCCTTTTTGGTGTCTTCACCGATGCATTGGGATAAAGCTACTAGAGCACTCTGGTTCATTCTTAAGACTGTGGGCACTCCTTATGCTTGCGGGGTTGAAAACACAACTACGTATTTTTTACACAGGACTTGGGAATCTAGGAGATGGCACATGTTACATTACTTGTAGGTTTTTTGTGTAGTGGAACCATTTTATTCCCACTGTATATTGTAGAAAAAATTTGATCTGAAAAGTCCTAGAGCGTTGTTGTTGTTTAAATAAGCATGACCTGACTTTAATAGGCAAACTGCCAAGGTAGGTGTCACAACTGTGGCCAGGTGCCCTGCCTTGTGGCAGAAAGACCACTGTGGTGAGAAGGAGTTGTCTTCAAATGACTTTCAGTTTTCTTTCCATTGGATTTGCTGTGTGTTTGCATTCCTTTTTTTTTTTGTCAAGAGTGTGTAGATCAGGGTCACCAAGTGGCAGAAGGGAGGCATTCTCATCCCCTTAGGACAAGCAAGCCCGCTGATGGGAGAGGCATTTGCTGAGCCCCTGTGACACTTGCCAAATGCTGAAGTCACAGCACACATGAAGTCTCAGAAACTGCAGTGAGGAACAGAGAGAGCTGGCAAGACCCCAGAGGCTACAGAAGCTAGAAAGGACAAGAAACAAGTCAGCTAGTTTGCAGACTTGCAGACCTACCACCTTGACTCAGGTAGAAGACATTTTAGGAATGGTTGCATGGAATCAGATAGGTTCTGGCTTTGTGCTGTCCTGTTTGTGTAATATTTTTCTTCCTTGTTTGTAAGAGAAGAGAATCAAGTAGCACACGGTACTTCTCTCTTCCTGATCTCTAAGTCAAGGACTTCATGGACCAGAGATGAATTCCTGAGTGCTTAAGTGAACTTAGTGGCCGTTTTACCCTGATAGGTCACCCAGACATATTTTCAAGTACTTGAAAGTTTTGAGCATGCAAAAAGCATAAGTTTTTATCAGTGTTCAAGCTGGAAACTCTGTGTGCCTGTGTACTGAATGCACAAAGGGAACTTCTTGTTATAATGGCATACATACAGTTGCCAAACACCAGTAGTGAGCTGTTTCTTTCAGCATATAGGTTTAAATTGACTGCTGAAGAGGTTTTGAGTATTTCCCTGATTTCTTAGGGGCCAGCTACCTGATTAGTGGACATCTGTTCAATATTTTAGCACAGCAGTTGAAATAATTAATTATTGTATGATCCTAGGTGTCAGTTCTTTAGAGCTTAATTTGAAAAGTCATGCCCTTTAAAACAAATAAATAAATTGCTAAACTGTGTTCCTGTTATAAATGATTGGTGTAGGGGGAAAAGAGGCTCAGCAATTTCACAAGTTACACGCATTGCTACATGCTATGGTTTCCAGAGAAATGGCAGGTTGCTTCAGGAATACCTCTGAAAGGAGTTCTCAAAAGGAAATTGAGCACAGCGATGTAAACTTGGGTGTCATTCACTTGAGTGTCATTCCATGGGATAGGAAATCTAGAGGATAACTAAACTGTGAGAGGATAGAGGTATTGCAGCAGTTGTTTCATTTCATCAGAAATCAGAGCAGTGGTCATGTTCTCCAGTTCTGTGAACCATAAAAAGTGAACTACCATTTTTTCAAATATGTACCATGTTTTTTGCAGAACACTGTCACAGGCATGGAAAATCCTATAGAATTAGCTCATGAACTTTGATTTTATATAGATATTAATAAAAATTTGTAAGAATTCACTTTCATACCTGTCAGTCACATATACGCAAGCACAAGTTTTAACTGGGCCTTTCTGAATTATGAGGATTTGTTTAAATGCATTTGGGAAGGTCATGCCTTGGCTTTTGGAATAGTAGAATTCTATGGAAGATTTACTATTAGGTTTGCTCTTTTCACAAAATTCTGTTATCCCACAAATGAGGCCCCAAAAATTCTAACACTCTATAAAGAGGTGAAGTAGATGTGCTTCAGGAATAAGTGGAACAAAAACATTTCTGGTTTGTACGGAGAGATTTTATTCCCAAAAGGAGGAAGCAGAAAAATAAGTTTGTGTCTTGGAAGGTATTTGATATGTGAGCAGATATACCTTAAAGCTTTAGATAGCAAATACCTTACCAAGAAGGAAGGATTTAATAAGTTAGAGCAAATGCCAAGGTTAGACACTATATTACTGTTATTGATCCATCATTCACAATTGCTGTAGTAAATGGGGGAAAGAGGGGTGGGGGGTGGATAGCATGAGCAATATGCAAAATGAGCTAACTTAAAATCCCTTATCTTAGAAAACTTATGGCTATAAGAATGAGAATGCTTATACTGAATGAGACAATTTTATGTATTATACAGTAAGAAAGCCTCAAAAGCATACTTTGTAGAATTTTTTCTGTATTTTGCCCTTTTTCAGTACAATTCGGTATGCTGCCTAACTGCTATCACTTGAATTGAGTTTTCCCAGTAGCAGTTCTGACATGTCTATCTTTGATATGATCACAAAGTTGCTGCTTCTTGCAATATATCTTTTGTTCAAATCTCCTCACCATTTGGTTTATGTTTGCATCATTAAAGACTATCCTGCTTCAGTACGATTATTTATGGTAGTGGTATAAATGAGATACACAAGGGTGTCCTTGGGTTTCTGGTTTCTTTATGAGTCTGTCTTTAGAAAACCCATTTTGACACATGTTCATGTAATGAGTTATTTTACTTCTACAGATAGAGTGAATGAGAAGTGCTTTTCAGATAAAGGTGTCTTTATGGTGATGATTAATATGTTTGGGTCAGTCACCTAAAGTTTTGTTCAAGATCGTGTAATTTCTCTATAAAAAATATAAATCACTTTTTGGACTTAGAAGTCTGATTTAGATTATACTTAGCTAGAGAGAAAGGTTCCCATCCACTTGTCCCCGTGTTCCAACTACCTGTCAGGGGAGCTTAGCAGTTATCCAGGGGCTTTAATGACTTCAGATGACATGCAAGGCATTTCCCACTGGGGCTCTGCGGGTCATCAGTTTCCCTTTGCTACGAGCTGATGAGAGGGCTTCATGTCTCCTTCCGCCTTGCTGAGATAAATCAGCGTCTTCTCTCTGTTCACCCAACAGCCTTGCTCAGGGCTGATGCTCAGTTCATAGTTCTGGAGGAGGCTCTGAAAAACCTTCTCTGTTGCCCCGGTAATAGGGGGTTGGGGCACAGATGTGTGTGTGACCTTGAGTTTTAAGAGCTATGGTAAGTGTTCTATTACAGAATAGAAAATAATCAGGTGAAACAAGGGTAGGCTATCTTTCCTTTACTTAGCTTCCCATGTTGAAATCATTCATGTCTTGATATTGGCTCTTGTAGTTTTTGCAGATCATTTTCTGCTGGACTAGCTTCTAACTAACTGGGGGAAATTTGACTTAACTCAATAGGCAGTAACGTCAGTAAAATAAGTGATAATTCTGCTAGGATGTTCTGTAGCTTACCTGACCAGTTTTAAATTGCTTATTTCATCTTTTGCTAGTCTGTGCTTTGTAGGTCATATCCTAGGTTTTCCTGTATATGTATGTATGAGTGTTTTTCCAGTTGGGTTGCATTTCTCTTGTTTTTGGCTGAATAGTTGTTACTGTGCGTTATCAAAACGCCAACTACATTTTTGCAGTTAAACTCTGGGTGTAGTATACCAGTGGTCCCGGCTTTTATGAAGGACTGCCTGTTTGCTGGGGGGCTGTGTGCATTATATACAGCCTCTTCGTAAACCTATTAAAAAGGCTATACATGTTTTTCCTGTATGTGACAAGAATGAGTTGTGGTTTTGTACCTATATAAGAAATATTTGCTTCCCACTGCAGAGTTAGGTTGGTTCTAATCTGATATCAGAAAAATACAGATATCACGCTTTATTTTATTTATTTTTGTTTAAGCAATTATTTTCTGGAAAAGTGAATGCAGCCAAAGAAGACAAAGCTTGGATAAATTCCCACAGAACTGTTGAGGGGAGCTGGTGTTGGGTCAGGAGAAAATCCCCTTTGAGTGGGTTCTGCTGTTATCCCCTTGGAGCTGGGCTTGGCTGCATGGGCTTGCACTGTGCCCAGGCCTAGAGGCTATAGCACGGCCACATCACCGCCCATCCCACCCTCTTCTGTGGCAACCCTCAGCAGTGATTTTGCTTGGGATGGTTTGTACAGCTGGATTTTGGGGACCAACATTAGTGTTTGAATAGAGGAGCTCTATTACCGGTTTGTACAGTTTACTGTGTATTTATATGCTTTGTAGAATTCTCAGAATGCTTTTTATTTACTTGGCAATTGTGGTTTTGGTCATTATGTACGCATGTAAAAATTGTCCAGACATAACTTGTAATGAAATATTAGTCCTCGTGAAAGTGAATGCCATATTGTCTTAAAAGAATTCATGAAACAATAGTGAGGCTGTAATTCTGTAGCACAACCTGAATTGTATTCATACCTTTTTTATTTTATTTTATCATGGCATATTACAGTGTACCTCTGGGATGAAAAGGCAATGTGCATCATAAAGAATATCTAGCACAGCCTGGAGAAAAGCAGAAATGGAGTGTGCAAATGAGTCCATCAGGCTTCTAGCCTCTATAATGCTCAGTGGGAAAGTGAATGGCTACGGGCTTGAACCTGACTGTCTTTGAAGCAGATATACCTGTAAAATGCAATGAAGAAGGGATGTCCTTTGCTTTTTCCTTTTATCTATCTGTCTGCATTGCTAATTATAAATGAAAGCATACCTTATGCATTTTTTATCTGGTTTGGAAAAGGATTGATCCAAGCCCTAACCTGGCAAGAAGGTAATGATGAGCTAAAGTGATGACATTATTTAAAATTAATGCTTCAAAGGCTATGGAGTAGCAGTGAAGGCTTTGAGAATATAACGTTTGGCTGCATACAGCCAGCATTAGATTTGGACCTTTCTACAATGTATTTGTGTTTAGAGATGATCTAGAAACAATACTTTCCCCTATTTAGTCGAGTGTTTGCCAAGCATTGCATCACCGGGACTCCATCATACAACATGATATTATAGTTGTGTTTAATTGAAATTGTTAAATAGCTGTTGCTGCCCAGCTCCAGCAATAGCAGGCTGTTGCAGAGCACAAAAGTACCTGTAGCAGTGACATCCAGAAGCTGTGGATTACTGCAGGCATCGGTGCTCCATCATCAGTCAGTGTACGTTGTGCTTGCTGTCATCCCAACACAGAGAGGTTTTAACCAAGAAAGCAAGGGAGGGAAAAATGAAAGCTGTATGGCAGTCTGTAAAACTGTCTTTTAATCTGTGCTTCTCTGAACATCTGCCATCATGTCTGCCATGGGATTATTGACTAGATATATAGCATATTAAAAGAACATCATATGGAGGGTTGTGTTTCTTGTGTTTATCTTCTAGATTTTACTTTGCTTGAAACTTTTGGCAGAGATGTTTAATCCTATTCACGGGTTTGATCCAGGGATAGTTTTTGAGCTTCTTATCTGAAAGCGTTTTATCAATCTAAATAATACATTTTTTCACTATGACTTAGGCTTATCCTTGCTTTATGTAATGTGATTTGCAAAACAAGAAGTTAGAGTGTATCTGTCTTTAGGTCACTGATTACAGCTAAACAGGCTTTTCTGCTGCAATGTGCTCAGCAAATTAAGATCCCTGAGAGCTTTTAAGAATTCACATCAAAATTGAACTAAACCATCTTGTGGTTTAATAAAAAGGACTTAATACTTTTATCTGATGATATGGTGGAGAAATCTATCTTAAATACTTTAAAAGTATAATTGTCTTACTTGCTTCTTGCTAGAGGAGTTTTTGCATTGTGAAAGTTACCTATACAATATCTTTATTCTGGATTAAATATGCAGCAAATTGTCAATTATCACAATATGTAGTCTAGTTTACTAACTGATAATTAAATGCAGTGTTGTAGTTCGGCTTTTTTTTTTTTTAATTGCCTTCCTCTCCTTCTCCTGGATACAGTATTCTTAATTACAGTTAAAACATATCTGAAAATTAAGATTCTATCTTATGACATATAAATAAATGCTGAAAGGTTTCTGAATATAAACAGTAGATTGCCTACATGGTTTGTCATGTCAAGTGTTTTCCACCACCTGTGTCTGATAGCAATTAGACTTTATCTTAGAGGAAAGGCAATGCCTCTGTGGCCAGGGCAATCTGAAATAATGCCAAGGAAGTTGCCAGGGATGCTGAAAGTGTTGCAACCCTAGTGCTGCCAGCATTGCACTGTGCAACTTATTGTTTTGCCCTTCTTTTTCTTTTCTGGATCACTCCTGAGAAGTGGGATGAAACATTCGGGATGAAGCTGGGTGGTGCTTCTAAAGTCTTACTATGTCTTGCATCAACCAAGCCAATTTTCTTAAAGGTCAGGGCAAACTTCTGTTCGTGATGCAGCTGCAATGTTGTTATAACCCTAGGAGTTGCAGTGAAGCTTGTGATCTTCATTCCTTGTATTGCTTCCATCCGCAAGGGCAGTCACACTTCACATCGTGCCTTTAGTCAAACGCTCCAAGCCTGTAATTAAGGACAAAACAGATTTAGCCAACAGTTTAGATTATAATATTGTGACTAACTCATGGGCTGTAATCAAGAACAGAGCAGTAAGAAGGACCTTTAAAAGGCGTGATCCCAGGAGAGAAGTACGATTATCATTTCCAAAGTAATGTCTTATTTACTTGAAACCTGGCTTTTTTTTTTCTCACTTGCATGTCATTTTTGTGCAATGGCATGGTCACAATGAGAAGTAGTAGAGAATGAGAGGTAATATTTTGCAAACCATAGAGTTCTGCACCTGGAAACAGTGCTGGAGGTAGCATATCATGTGCTTAGGCCATTACAGGGTAGCACAAGCAGGGCAATCAGCAGTGCTTCCAAGTGTCCGTGTGTGCAATAGTAATAAACAGGGAACTTCTCAGAAAAACCTAAGGGGACACAATTCTACAGCCCAGCTGTGACTTCAACTCATTGGAACCTAATGTACAAGAGAGTCTGAAGGCTCAGCTTTGAAAATATTTTATTTTTATTTTTTTAAAGCCTTGCTTACAAGTGACGTGCTGCAGAATATGTGGAGGGCCACGTATGTTCTGAAGGTGTCGTTGACAGGTAGATGAATCCTTCAGGACAAAAGCACTTCATCCATTTTTCTTTAAATGCTACTCTATATATTGCAGTTGTAATCACTGCAACTTCCTTTTTCACTAATTGAAAGAATGCTTGGTAGGTGTCCAGATGCAGACGTCAGGGGCTGACCTCTGAACCCTGCCAACCCTTAGCAGTTGCTTCACTGTCGGGTACAAAACTCTCCAGCTTTAATAATTAAGGCATTTTTCATGACCAATCCTGAGCAGTATTGAATCGGTAGATGTTGCCATCACTTTCATTTGTTACAGCAGCAATCAAAGTAACTACGCCTGACATCCAGTCAGATCCGGACTTGATCTGTTTGACAGTTTCTGTTAGGCGGGCATTTTCTGATATGAAGCGATGTTGCTGTCAGTTGCTCCAGATGAGCCCGTACCCAAGTGGTATGTGCCCATGTACCCCCTCCCAGCACCTATGTGTGGCTACTACCTATGCGATGTTGGTTGGGATTGTGTATTGTACGATTCGGAGCTCCTAATCTGATTTTATTTACTCTTAAAAAAAAAAAAAAAAAAAAAATAGTTTGGGTTTTCTTCCCAAATAAACCTAGGACTGAATAATTCAACTAAATTATATTTTGATGTCCAGTGTGTTTACTCAGTACTTTCTGTCTGGACACAGAGAAGATGTATTTTATTATCAGAAAGTAATATGGCCATTTAGACAATCACCCAGGCTACAGTATTTGTGTTGGCAGTTTTATTTTCTGGGCATAACAGTTCTGTTTCCTTTTTACACCCATTTATGCAGAGATTAAATCATCACAAATCAGTTTTGAAGGGCTGGGATGCTCAAGTTATTCTGTTTTATGCAGTTTTGGGCTGTGTGGATTTAGGCAAGCTGTCATTTGTAACCTGGCCTTATTTAAATAATCACTCAAATTGCAAATCTAATTGAACTTCTAGCACTGGATAAAACAATTCTTTTCTTTAAAACAGGCTTCAAATGAGTAACTTGTCACTGTTTAAATCCCAGTTGCTATCCAAACAGAAATATATAAATGAAAACAAAATTAAAAAAAAAAAAAAACAACAGCAGAGTAGTTGATTCCTTCCTTAAATCAATTTGAGACGAGCAGATTTGAGACGATCCCAGGTTTATGGAGAAGGGGTTGAAGGCTCATTTTGCTCATGTGCCTATAGGACTACGGGATGCCCAGAATCTGCACAGAGAAGTCGCTGTAACCGGCAGCTGTGGCCACCCTGGCTCTGGGGACAAGGGGCAGGTCTCCAGCTCAGATTTCAGTGGCTCCTCTGGCTTTTTGCAATTGGAAATGACAAAACTATTGTCAGTCTGAGAACCTAATTTGGGGCTCATGGAAAAGCACCAGCTGAAGCTGGGTGACTTACTTCTGAGTCTGTGGCTTGGAATTTGCAGCCCTTAAGAATATAATTTTACATCCAGGGAGGGCTGTGGGGATGGATGTTTGTTTGCCTCTGATGGTCAGATATTCTGAAAATGTTGAAATCCCTTGTAGAAGTGATGTTAGGACATATGATGGAACTTGTGTGGTTGCTGTTTCTGCATCATCTTGATTTATGTATTATGATTTGGACTCCAATAAGGCCTAAAAAGCATAGCCTTTTCAGGAGCAAATAATTAGCATAATAGCTAAACTGAAGCGCAGCCTTGTGTGTCTGTTTGTGCATCAGCTTAGCAAACTGCAAAACTTTTCTGGCATTCATCACCCAAATCTCAGCTTCATTTACTTAACACATTAAGCACAAGATGGTCCTTTTTCAAAGGTAAACGGAGTATTTCCCAAAGCTATGTGTGCGTGTCAACTTATTAAAGGCACCTGCTACAGGAGACTTTTTCCCTTCTGCAGCAATGAAATTGAACTTTGTCTACTCTCCACCTTCCCTGTCTCTAGCTCCATTTTCAGTCTTTGGACAATGTTTGTAATCACTATTGTCTTCTCTTCTTACAAATGAGGTCTGGAGTATGCACTGAAATCTAGCACAGTACAACTAAGGTGTTTTTTTTTCCTTCATCTTGTTGTGTTAGTGATGCTTTAAGAGGCTTCAGAGATGCTTTGAACTTGCCAGGCCTGTAGCAGCCATGTGAGAGAAGCAGCCTTACCAAACAGTAAATCCCACATTACGCAGGGTTACAGTATAAACCTTTCTTACAATGAAGGGATCCCATGGGGACAGATTCAGAGCAGTGCAGAACAGCTTCAGAGCTGTTCTTGAAGGCAATGGTATTTTTACAGTCTAGGGAGGAACTCAGACTGTTGGCATCTTCATGCACTCGAGCCCACAGAAAACAAAGTTGTGTTGCAAGAGTGTTGTTGAGCAAGAAGCAATACTATAATTTAATGATGAAGTGTACAGAGGAAAGAGTCCTGAATTCCACCTCCTAAAATCCAGTTTGTGCTCCTTGGTTGCAAAACACTTCCTACTGAGCCTTTCTTTGTTCTCTGTGTCTCATCCCCAGGCAAACTTAAAGGGGAAGAGAGTGAATGGCTGAAGGGAAGGCTGCTTGTCTGCTTAGGAAGCTCTTTAGGGAATGGTACCACCAAGATCAATAACTGATGTATACAGTGCAGAGAAATTGCACAGTGGGGCTCTATAGATGTATACACACATATGCATATGTACTCCTTCCATTCATTCCTCAAGTAGTTAAAGACAGGTAATTCTCTGCCTTTTTTTTGTTTGTTTGTTTTTTGATTGTTTGCTTGCTTTTAGTGATTTAGTATGCTGATTTATCAGTGTTCTTTTGATCTCAAACTGTGATCTGCTTGGAACTGTTTAATCTCATAGGTGTTTTGGTGTTTTGAAGCTAACATAAGGGTATAGATCAGAAAAGCCTTGAAAGTCTCCTTATGAATTAAAATATTCTGGTGGTGAAATATTTTGCTCTGGACATTTTCATCAACACATGAGATATTTAAGAAGTGCTCATCTTTTATTTCTGGCAGAATTGAAGTATTGGGTGGTCAGTGACTTTCGTATTTCCATGGCATCTATTAAAATATGAATTAGAATCAAATTCAAGTGTATAATGCCAAGCTTTTTCTGTTTGGTTGTAGACAGCTATCTCGTACATATCTGCATGGTTAGGTAAGAGTACTGGGTTTGTATGTCTGTAAAGATGGACAAGTGAGCAAAAACTTGTGCGATCGCTTCTTAGGTTCTGCACTTGGGCTAGCCTTAGCCTCTGTAAGGCAGGGGGCCACGTATTAGTTGATAACTGGTTTGATTCTGTTAAATAAACAAATTCAGATAAATATTTTGGAGGTGGTTACAATTAATAAATGAGATATGGTAGTAAAAGATTTGTCTTTATATGTGGTACTGTCCATTCATGTAGCAAAACATGTTCAAACATGTTCATTTCTGTCAGCTCCCCCTGCTTACGTTGTCCTCCAAAGCAAATACTGGTTACCAATGTCTAGAAACGCCTGTGAGTCTTTCAGATTTTTCCAGGAGTTTGTGCTTAGTCATTCCGTGTGGTGTGCTGATACTGTCCGCATGCTACAGGTCAGTAACCGAGGCACTGTTAGGGGACATTTAATGGCCAGCTAAGAAGTAAGCATAGTGCTGCATCCTAACTTTCAATTCTCTGGCCCATCTGATCTCCACACATCACTGTTTTGTGTTTTTATGAAAATTTCCGGTGTTCAGCACTCCTACAGCATGGAAATCGATGTTTTCTACATTATTGATGTTTTTTTGTGAGAGTAGTAATAAAGCAAGCAGAAAACAATTGCATGGCACTATCAAGAAAAGACAAAATATGAAATATATTGTCTAAGAGTGAAGTGTATTCACTGCCTGAGTTGTCTGTTCTGACAGGTAGATCACCCCCAGTCACAGCAATGAAGGCTGCAGAATGAGTCCCCTATGGCTTGTCTGTGCTAGGTACTGCAACCTGGGCTACGCGAGGGTTTGAGTTAGCTGGCTGCAGTGCCCACGTGCTCCCTCCTAGCATCTGTAACAGCACGTAAATGAATGATCTCTGATGACTCCAGCGACTGCTAACTTGTCAGGGTTTGGTGCACCTTCTGAATAGCTGGTGAGACAAACAAAAATGTGTGTCCTAAAGATACTGTGCTCTGAATCTGTTTTAAGCATTTTATATTAATGTGTTGAAACAATTTGCACAGCCCATTAGCTGGACCTGCTGCATATCAAGAAGCCATAGCATCAGTAGGATTTCAGGCACGTAGCATTTCTTCAGTTTGCCTTCACTTCTTTAGGGTGCAATCAGATTCAGGCTTCTGGGACCTCTTTGCAATCATAAGACGTTTCCTTGATCTTGTCACATATATTCTAACTATTAATTGGGCACAAATTAAGCAGTAGGAATAAAATAGTTGTTGCATCCAGGGATAGGGCTGTCTATATATTGCTCATTTCTCTAGTCTTAGAGGTCTTCAAAATATTCCCATGATATATTTCGCTCCTACAGAGGAATTAAGAGGTGTTCTACTTTGATGTTTCTTCCCAGCCTCAGAATGCCTGCATCTTTAGTTTCATCTTTGCAAATGCATTCTTATTCTGTGTTACCTAATATAAAGTACGAAATATGAATATGTCTAAGCTGGGAATTTACTTAATCCTTTATAACTTTTTCCTTGTCTTTCTGTTTCATAGAGGACAATGTGATGTTTGAGCTGTAAAATGTCAGTCTTTCCTCCTGAGAAGCACCCTAATGTTCTGCTCCCTGAATTAACCTTAAGAGAAGAACTTGGCTTAATGGATTTGGATTTTGTACTAATTGGTTTGCTCACCTTTCTTTCCTTGACATCTCTAATCACCACATTGAAGTTATGAAAGCTTCCTCCCCCCTTGTTTTTCAGACTGTATAGGCAAGAGTCTGTCTAGACGATCCATCAGACTTGTGGAGAGGTTTCTTACCTAAGCGAAAACACTTGCTGTTGCCTAATCCATGTTCTAGCTGCTTCCTCTTTGAGTCTGCTGTATCTCATTATTGTGTGGCACATGCATGTGTTGCATGGCACCACACCCTGTAGACTTTACTTCAGGACTTTGTGTCCACTAGAACAAGTGCTTCATCGAAGAGCTTCTGGAAAATAAAATTAAAATGACTGGGAACACTTTGCTCTTTGGAGCAAACCCTTTTGAGATGATAGCAAACATTTTGTACCTTGCATACATTTTATCACCTAGACTGAAACGCTCTATGCTGCTTTCTAGAATTGGCATCACATCCATCAAGCTATAATTATGAAGAGGCGTCTTCCCTCCTTTGAAGGTAAAATTAAAATGGAATACTTAAGATGAACTTATGCTGCATAGTAGGACTTTGGTAATTTGGACAGCGTTCTAATAGTGGATTTTTTGTGCTTCCCCTCCCATGTGTTATTGTAGGATGTGGCCAGTGCTAACCTGTGTACGGCTGCTGACTCTTGACATGTATAAGTGAAAAAATTCTTTACCACCTTTATACATGGTGTACTTTATGTATGGTGCACATATTTTTAGTGGTGTTATGATAATTAAGAGATGTAAATGAGGAGGGATATTGTTACTCAGTGTTACAGATGCTGCTTTACCACCCACCTAAAGCTGAAGAGCTGCTGCAGTACTCTGAGACAAATTGCTGGCTTCTGTACAAGAACAGAGCACAGCAAAGGGACTTCTGTGCCTCCCTCTGATAATTCCAGTATACGAACTTCGCTGCATGATTTCTGAAATGTCTGTGCCTTGAATAAAACTGGTGTACTGCCTTAAGCTCCTACGACACATCTGAGTCCTTTTACTGAGAGACGTTCTATAAAAGTAATTTTTGAATACTGGTTACACTGACTGCAAACGTTGCAATAGGAATGAGCTTGTGAATAACAATTTCCTGGCAGGTGATGATGTCAATGGCTTCAGGCAGTGTAGCATGAACTGTAAATAAATAAGAGTATAGCCACTGGGTCAGTGATTTCCACTTTCATTGTTCCCTTTTGAACCAGTTTTGAATGCTGCATTAGTGGGTGGCTGTTGTCCTCCAGAGTCCCATGGCCTTTTTTCTTGTCCTGCTTTTACTGTAGAAGGGAAAGTTAGAATGGTGTTGTTAGTTACCTTCCTCTCCCTGTTTTCTCTTGTGATTAAGCAACTTTTTTGGTTTTGGATTAAGTGGTGTTTGCATCTCAAGGGTGAGATGTCAAACTAGATGTGAAAGACACTTAGATACATATTTCAGATGCTTTCCTGGATTGGTTTCTGTATCAGACAGAAAACTGTTAGTATGGATGCTGTCTTTAAAACCTAAGTTTGCAGAGAGGGGCTGAGTACCCAAAGCTTTTATTGTTTTTAGGGGAGATGAGAGGTATATAGGCTCAAATACAACCATGGAGTTGTGTGTGGTTAATGGTTTTATCCTCTCAGTCTGGAATCTGACTCTTTAATAGTGCAGATTTGCAGCAGAAACAACGTGTTGGTGCAAAAGATGAAATTACTAGTGCTCTCTGTCTCTCTCTCTTTTTTTTCTTTTTTCTTTTTTTTTTTTTCCTAAGGTAAAGCACAAGAAATAGAGCATTAGTGTGAGGGTATGGCATTTGCTTATTGAATTTGGTACTGTCATGACGATGAAATGGTACAGGATATATTTCACATTAGATCAAAGAAAAAACCTTTGTACATTGTAACTCTTGAACATACACTCTGACACAAATAACCTTCAGTATTTATTATTTTGGTTTTCCTACAGAGGGTTGATAGAAGCAAATGAAATAGGAGGGCATGACATATTGCATAATTAATAAAATAGACATGTATTTTGTTTAGCAGAATAACAAGGCAGTAAAATTACAACATTGTGGTGCAGTGTATAGTTAGTTAGAAAATACTTCTGATATGTTAGCACTCAACTTTTATTCGACTGGTATACTCTGTCGTTAATCTGGCACTTTTGGGGTCTTTTGTTGGACTTAACATACCAAGTTACAGGAAAAGCAAGAAAACAGAAGGGATTCTTTTTAATTATACAAAGAAGCAACCTGTAGCAAGTGAGAAGCATTTTCAGATTGTTCTCTTACTTTTTTGGTCATGTATTGCTTTTTAAAAGACTTTTTGATTGTTCCTTAACTAGAGGCTTATAGGAAAAACAAAGGAGGCAATTGTGAAATTATTCTGCCAACTTGTTGACTTAAATTGTTGACTTAAAAACAAACAACATTAAAAATAAAACAATGAATGTGATATACTCAAAGTATAAATCAGCAGGTCTGAAGGACATAACCATTTATTATTAGAGGATATAGTTAATGAACTTACTGAACCATTGATAATGATTTTGAAGTAGATAGGTAAGTGAGGCCACAGCAATCTGCTAGATTAAATGGATTGGAATATTAGTATTCAAAGATATGTTTTCTTTGGTAGATCTGGCTTTAGTTCCTAGCAGCACAAATTGAATAAGTAAGTGCCTGATACAAAGTCTTGAAGCCTTTTTGTTTCTGCTGTTCCCCTTGTTGACTAGGAAAAGAAAATCAACAAAAACAGTCTTTACTTAAAATAAAAATTATGTAAGAATCTAGATCTGGATTTGAGCAATGATGTGCCTAGCTTTCAGTAGAGACCCTCAGAAGTTGGAGTTTAATAGGTTTAATAGGAGTTTAACCTTCTTAGTAAATTGAGACCACAGCGAAAAACTTCAAAACTTCCCTTTCATAAATATCAAGTTCATGTGTGATGGTAGAAAATCTTTGTGATGACACTGTGTATATATATATATATATATATACACATAGATACAAATTTCAGACAGTCATTCAGTATCAACTGTGTCATCTGTTTTATTGAAGTTTCTATTTTGTGTTTCTATGAATGTGTAAGGATGAGCTAGTGGTAAGAACTGTAAGAATTGGTAAGAATTGTGTTTGATAAGAAAGGGAATTATAAATCATTATTCTTATCATAATAGAATATTGTATTAGTCTTGAATATAACAACCCATTCACTGAGTAAACCCCATCAAATCTACTTGCATTGCAATGCATTCTGAATTTCTACTTGAATGAAATAAGGAGAGACAGACAAGGGAAAGGAGAATATATGAAAACAAATAGTTTGATAGAAAAGATAATCCAAACTAAAACCCAAATAACTTATTTTGAATAAGAGTATGAGGGATAGAACTAGGAAGAAAGTTGCTTCATCCTTGAGAAATTGTTGAAAGTAAGTGAAACCAGAGAAGCTTCTTAAAGAGGCTTGGGTGAAGGTTGTCATCCACATAAAATAGCTGAATCACTGAAAGGACTATAAAATCTAGAAGTTCAGGATCTTCAAAAGCATCCTTTAGCTTATTTTCTCTTTCATACCTCAATAGACAATTTCACTTTGAAGCATATGAACCTTATTTGCTGTATGTTGTTTCTGTCCAAAGATAGCTCTGGTATGTGCGAGACATGGTGCTTCACTGGAGGCACAATTAGCTGGCCTCATGCTACATATTACATATTTGGGACCCAGGGTGCCCTGAGCTGGAGGACCATGACGGTGGGAATGATAAACTCCCAACCGACCCTGAACGTGTGTGGGATTTGCTGCTCCACCTGGATCCATACAAGTCCATGGGTCCGGATGGGATTCATCCCAGGGTGCTTAAAGAGCTGGCTGACATCATCATGGGACCTCTCTCAATTATTTTTCAATGATCTTGGGAATTTGGAGAGGTCCCAGTTGATTGGAAACTGGCAAATGTTGTGCCAGTTTATCAAGAAGGGTAAGAAAGAAAACCTTAGCAATTACAGGCCTGTCAGTCTCATGTCAGTGCCTGGTAAAATTATGGAGAAGATGATCCTTGGAGTTACTGAGGCGCACTTGGGGGACAATGCAGTCATTGGTGCCAGCCAGCATGGGTTCATGAGGGGCAGGTCCTGCCTAACAAATCTGATTGCCTTTTATGATAAGATCACCCATGTAGTCGATCAGGGGAAACCAGCTGATGTGATCTTTTTGGACTTCAGCAAAGCTTTTGACACAGTTTCTCATAGGATCCTACTGGACAAAATGTCCAGCATACAACTAAACAAAAACATCATCTGATGGGTGAGCAATTGGCTGACGGGCAGGGCTTAGAGGGTTGTGGTACATGGGGCCACATCAGGCTGGCGGATGGTCACTAGTGGGCTCCCTCAAGGCACTATTTTAGGGCCAGTTCTCTTCAATGTTTTTATAAACGATCTAGATGTAGGACTAGAAGGTGTTTTGAGCAAATTTGCTGACAACACTGAACTTGGAGGAGTTGTGGACTCTGTTGAGGGTGGAAAGGCCTTGCAGAGAGATCTCAACAGGTTGGAGAGCTGGGCGATCACCAACCGCATGAAGTTTAACAAGAGCAAGTGCCGGGTCCTGCACATGGGACGGGGCAACCCTGGCAGTATGCACAGACTGGGCGACAAGACGCGGGAGAGCAGCCCCGCAGAGGGGGATCTGGGGGTCGTGGTTGACAGCAAGCTGAATATGAGCCAGCAATGTGCCCTGGTAGCCAGGAGGGCCAACCGTACCCTGGGGTGCATCAAGCACAGCATCGCTAGTCAGGCAAGGGAAGGGATTGTCCCGCTCTCCTCTGTGCTGGTGCGGCCTCACCTCAAGCACTGTGTGCCAAGCCTGTCTGAATTTAAGAAGCATTGGCCTGTGCAGTTAGTCACATGGTCTAAACTTCTGGGTAGATCTGTGTGGTGCCAGGAGTTGGACTCGATGATCCTCATGGGTCCCTTCCAATTCGGGATATTCTATGATTCTATATAGGCTTATTATCTCCAACAGGCTGCAAAGAGCCAATAGCAGGGTAGTAACCAATGTAAACCTGCTCTTTATTACCTCCAAGTAGGTGTCTAGTTCTTACTCAAAGCCAAAATAAGTTGCTGGGGCTGGGCCTGGTGGTATCAAGTGGCCGAATATGGCAAGCTTTTCCCACCTTAGCAACCAACAACAGAGGCCTTCAAGAAAGGCTGAACTGAGTCAACGGTGGAAATGGCTGCTGCTATCATGTTCAGTTATATTACAAAAGGTGTTTTTTATCATTATTGTTATTTATTTGCATATTGTATCACCTATGTATTCATTGTAGTGGAGTGAGTAATTATTTTTGTTGGGCTCTGTGCTATATTTGAAAAGCCTTTGACATTTGTGTTTCTTGAATTTGCAGTTGAAAAGTGATCCTCAAAGCCTTGAATGCAAGAGCTTTGAAGTTCTTGAAAAGTGACTTAACAGCAAATAAATAAATAAAACGTAATGATAAATCAGAGGGTGTTGTCAAATAAGGTGCTGGAGGCATTGGCATCTGCTCTGGTTTGCTGCCTTCACTAATGACAAGAAAAAAGGAAAGCAATTAATTTGACTGATTTAGGTGCAAATAAGTTGAGAACTAATAAGAAAAGAGTGACAATTAGCAGAAGACAAGGTACAGGGTGGGGAAGGACAGCACCACATGATGAGGAGTATTTTCTTCTTGGGTAAGAAAGCAACCATGTCAGGGAAAGAGGAATGAAGCAGAGAAATAAGAAATGGCACGAGTTTGCATTTCTAAAGAAGACAAGTTTTTACATTAAGACAGCATAAGACAGACTAATGAAAGTCATGCCTGCATAGAAGATCATGACCATTTCATGCCTCAGACGAGTGCATTTCATGCATCCTTAGCTGCTTGGGTAACAATTCTTGGTATTGATATCTCAATACCTGCAAGTTGATAACAGATCTGAGAGGATTTAAGGGAATAGTGTAACTGAACAGCTCAGAGTGAATCATCAAAAATATCAAGAGCAAAATTTGTATGGCAGATTCAAACGTTTAGTTAAGATGGTGGGAACGTTTTAAAATCCTCTGTAAGTATCTTAAAACGGAGAGCAGCATGGAGTGATGGCCAGACAGGTTACTTAGGAGGGCCACGTGCTATGTGCTTCTCTGGTAATGCCAGAGACCGGGAGCAAAAACAGACTTCCTTGGCACCTGTTTTTGTAAGAGAGTGGACTGAATTTCCATGTGTTGAAAGAAGATAGGGTACTATTCCTAAAGATGAACTTACTAGCATCTATAGGAGTGCAGTGTTCTCTCTCTCTGTCTCTCTCTCTGTCTCTCTCTCTGTCTCTCTCTCT